>CM067371.1:118584515-118632015 GCA_034401795.1 Chaetoderma sp. LZ-2023a
CGCATGGACACGTGTGTTGGGGAATCTTTGTTTTTCATGTACTCCTCTAAATTCTCCAGAATAAGGAGAAAACTGAGTGTCAATCAGTAATTAAATATTTGCGTTTGAAAAAGATGATGTCAAAGGAAATTCATGAGGATATGTCAGAAACATTAGGAGATGCTGGCCTTCATACAATATTATAAAACTGTACTGTGCAGACTTTAAAAGGGGGTAGACAAAACACCGAAGATGGTAACCCTGCTGGTCGGCCACGTGAGGTATCGACTGACGGAAACTGACGCTCCCTGACTCAGTCATGCAGGGCAGGCGAACCACCATCGGCCTGTGTTCATAACATTAGTAAGACATCCGTGGACCCTATTCGGTATGAACACCTGAAACATGAATACAGTGTTTGCACGAGTGCCAAGAATGTTAACAGCTGACCTGGATGGATGATATCTCCGGCAATTTCCTGATGACTACCGCCCTAACAGAGAAGCTTCTTGTGCTCATGTATGTCACTAAAAGTGAGACCTGTGTTCACCATTTTGAGTCAGAGGACAAAAATCAATGCATGCAATGGAAGCATCCTGGAACACCACCACCAACCAAGAAGTTCAAGTCAACAACGGCAAGTGGCAAAGACATGGCATCCGTGTTTTGGGATTGCCATGGTGTGATGATGATCGACTACTTGCTGAAATGTACCGTTATTAATGGTGAATATTATGCAAATGAGCTTCGCCAGCTCCATGAAAAAATTAAAAAGACTCGACGCGGAAATGTTAGACGAGGTGTGTGGCTACTTCAGGACAACGCCCCAGATCATTCTTTACAGTTAGCAGTTCGTGCTGCCAGCGACTGCAATAGGCAGCAACAGCACCCAGTCAAATTAGTTTCAAAATATTCAACAGCTTACCTGTATAGTGTTCTGGAAATTTATGGTGAGGGAGTTCAGAGATCGATCGACCCCAACACGAGCGGTGTGTGGGTGGAGCTTAGATAGAGATGGGCGGCGCATAGCTCAAGCTAGAAAGGTCCATTTTGCTGCTTACTGCTTATTCAGCAGATATTACATGGGCTCAAATCTAAGCTCCTTGCCAATAGATTCGCACTAATGAGGAGAAGTTTGGTGCAGCGGAAGAATATTTAGGGATGTGTGACAAAGCATGGTTTTTGAGAGTGCTCAGAAATGCTGAAGAAAGGGTAGACAACGTGTATTGAATTGAAAGGAGATGATGTAGAGAGATGATGGCAAACAATCTTAGATACACGCAACCTTCTATAGGCAGGTCGGAAACAGTTCGTAGGTAGTAGAAAGGTCATGCTTATTGAACGTTAATAACACTGATCTTTAACTCGTTTGTGATTATCTATATCCCAAGTAACATGTCGGAAACAGCGTACAGTTGTACAAATTCTGGTTTCGAAACTGTTTCTGGAAGATTATTTTGGTGAATGCCTTTGTTAAAAGTGGCTATAACTTTGGACTTAATTGAATCCCCACTTGGAGCTCATATAAGCTTTGGCGGTCATCGTTGATATCGATGACATCATTAACGAGGCCATAAAACGAAATAAAACGGAAATACGCTTTTTGGTTTATTTCCGGTTTAATATCCTCATAAATTATTATTATTATTATTATTATATTTTATTATTATTATTATTATTATTAGTATTATTATTATTATTAGTATTATTAGTATTATTAGTATTATTAGTATTATTATTATTATTATTATTATTATTATTATTATTATTATTATTATTATTATTATATCTCACAGATAGACGGCCATTAAAGGAGCCTAAGAAGGTAGAAATGATATTCTATCGGTTCATCGAGAACTTCCGGTCCTTGTTGCGCAGGCGTGCTGCGAAACGGGCTGATGGACTCTTCTATAAAGCTTGGGACATTCTTATCTTTCTGCGGAATGTGACGGAAGAGTTTCAAAAGATAATGTGCAACGTCTATGTGGAGTGGCCAGAATCCTTTCAGTCAGATCTCGCCAGAGAGCTATGGCTCAACTTTGAACACAGCCAGCTAGGTCAAAACGTATAATACTCGGGATCATTTATACAAGTATGGGATACGGGTCTGGCAGAGAGAGAGAGAGCGAGAGAGAGAGAGAGAGGGGAGAGAGAGAGAGAGAGAGAGAGAGAGAGAGAGAGAGAGAGAGAGAGAGAGAGAGAGAGAGAGGGAGGGAGGGAGGGAGGGAGAGAGGGGAGAGAGGGAGAGAGGGAGAGAGGGAGAGAGGGAGAGAGGGAGAGAGGGAGAGAGGGAGAGAGGGAGAGAGGAGAGAGAGAGAGAGAGAGAGAGAGAGATCGGTGGACTGTATTCGGTATGAAGACGGTATGATACTTTTTACCATT
Source organism: Chaetoderma sp. LZ-2023a (assembly GCA_034401795.1). Lineage (NCBI taxonomy): Eukaryota > Metazoa > Mollusca > Caudofoveata > Chaetodermatida > Chaetodermatidae > Chaetoderma > Chaetoderma sp. LZ-2023a. The sequence continues at coordinate 118,586,877 of CM067371.1, forward strand.
GCTACAATGAAATATGTTTAGTTTGCGCTCGCCATGATAGACATTCCAAATGATGTGATGAGTGGATCAATGACGGGTTTCAGGTAGAATATTTGAAAGTATTCTTGCCCACAAACACACCGACATCCGCTAGAATGTATTTTGATAGGAACTTCTTGCTCTGAAGATTCTGATGTCTACGCCGTTCTGCAGATTCAATATCAATACCAACGTGGCGCATAAAAGATCTATATCGCACCAGACAGACACTAACGGTACCTCTTTACATTGTGCCTGAAGATAACTATGGCGGGTATACAGATATATGCCCCGTATCATACTTCCGGCCTTATTTGGGACTAAAATAAAATTATGCACGTTATAACTACATCCGAAGGTACCCCACCAACTACCGTGGTCAATCGCATTACTGCAGAATGCGACATTATTTTACTTACGGAGACATGGGGATCTGATAACACAACCATAGATATGCCTGATTTTAATGACATATTACTAAATAGAAAACGAAATAAACGCACAAAGCGAGATTCTGGGGGATTATTAAAGTACTACATGGCGCATATATGGAAAATGGCATTGAACTAATGGAAAAAGATACAAATGATATTATATGGATATAGTTAGACAAAATATACTTTAATTTAGTTAATAATTTATATGTATGAGTATGATATGGGCTAAAAGAAGGTTCGCTTAGAAGTGCTCTTGTGGATATTGACGTTCTTGACAGGCTGGCTAACTTTGTAAATACTAAGCACGCTGAAGAAAGTAATTGTAATGTCCTAACTTGTGGCGACCTTAATGTCAGAACAAAAGTGTTAGCAGATGTTGTGGAACATGATGATGTTAGGTACATGCCTTTGGATGATGATTATATATATATACTGAACCAAAAAAGTTTAGAATATTACTGTATAAATGTTATTTAGCAAAAACAATAAATTGATTCAAATATATTATTTAATTGATAGGTCATTTTCCAATTTGAACAACAGTCTCTTGCTACTGTAATGCTAGCATCACGCCTTTAACACGGCATCATTCAACGGAAGGGTCCAATTTAAATAATGACACTGAGCTGTCAATACCGGTTGTGACCTCCGCGCGCATTAACCACCGCCGTACATCGCTTTCTCATGCTTCGAATTAAGCACCTGATGTCACGAAGAGGAATCGCATCCCATTCCTGGAGCGGTGCAGCTTCCAGCTCCCGCACGTTGTGAAGATGTGGATGGTTCTCACGCACCAAACGGCCAAGAATGGTCCACACGTGTTCGATAGGAGACAGGTCCCGTGATCGCGCTGGCCAGTCCAACACCGGACCGTTGTTAGCCTCAAGAAAATCACTGGGGGCGCTAGCTGAATGAGGACGGGCGTTGTCTTGCTGGAACAGTCTGCATGATGCTGCATAAAAGGGATGACAACAGGGGCGACAACTTCACAGTAAAGTTGAGCCGTTAAATTTCCGCGAATCACAATAAGATCTGTTTTGCCATTTTCATGGATTCCAGCCCACACCATGCCACTGCCGCCACCGAATCTGTCGTGCTGAATGATGTTGGCTGCATCATACCGTTCTCCTAAACGTTGCCAAACCCGTTGCCTACCATCCGCCACAGCCACACAAAACCTCGACTCATCACTGAACAAAACGTGGCTCCATTGTTGAGCACGCCATCGCTGATGAGTTCTTGCCCATACAAACCGATTCTCGATGTGACGCTCTGTAAGCGGAACAGCAACAAGTGGACGACGGGCGTCATGGAGTCTGTTTCGCACAGTTTGTGCATGCACTGTAGTGCCGGTAGCGGTGTGCAAATTACTGGACAGCCGCGGCGCAGTCTCAAACCTGTGACGTCGTGATGCCGTCACTAAGTAGCGGTCTTCTCGTAGTGTTGTTGCTATCGGTCTGCCAGATCGTGGTCGGTCATTAACATGTCCATGTTTCCTGCTCACGTTGGCGGAGACGGGAAATGGTTGAGGCATGAACATTAAAATGTCGAGCAACAGTGCGAACGCTCTGCCCAGCAGGGAGTCTTCCCATTGCTTCATGGCGCTGATTTTCGGGTAGCCCTGGGCGGCGGCCCATGTTCGGTATGGTAAACCTTTAAGCGTTTTCTGTTAACGTTCGTTATCTGCTTTTGCAATATGGTGAATTTTTGCCTTCGCTACCCGCCAATGTGAACCAGTGCATGAAAAATGCATTTTCACATGCAGTAAGCGTGCGGCCGAGAAATGCAAGAAATGATTTGCATTTCTTCATGATCAGCGAGACATTACATTGACGAAACATGCCTGCAAATTTGATTATAAATGGACGCATAGTTTTAATACAACAAACCAAACTTCACTGTTACTAAACTTTTTTGGCTCAGTATATATATATATATATATATATATATATATATATATATATATATATATATATATATATATATATATATATATATATATATATATATATATATATATATATATATATATATATATATATATTGGGGAGAAAGATGATACCTCCACGCTGGACTCCTCCGTAAGTACCAACTTTGTTGGGAAACTAAGTCACCAAGGATTGCGGGCTGACACCCACATACAGCGACACCTCTGATTATGTCTAACCTTCTTCAAATAAGAAACTGTGCTCGACATCCTCGAATGACGCAATCTTCCCAGGAGGTTACCATGGCTACGTGGAATGTACGTGGTCTGAGTGCAACATCAAAGAGACAGACCATAGGTGCGGACTGTGAACACTATCGATATTACATGCATTCAAGAGATTAAAGTAGCTAAACACTCAGAGCAGCAACTACAGACAGGCCATAAGCTCTAGTGCTCATGGAGCAAAAACAGGCCACATACGGGGGATTAGGCTTTGTAATCGAACCAAGGGTCTTGGACCATGTCATTAGTTTTGGATACGTCAGTGATCGCGTTGCATTCATCGACCTGCCTATACCTCCGCGAAAACATACCACCACTAAGTGTCGCATTATCAATGCATATGGCCCAAATACCGAAAAAGCCAAAGGGAATCCAGCAATATTAGATTCGTTCTATGCAGCACTGAGCTCCGCAATTACAATCCCAGCTAGATGGCAACTGTTCGTGCGTGGAGATTTCAAATCCAAGCTGGTTAAACTCGGAATTGCGGACAAAAGTTCAGGACTTGGCTTATGCATGGGATCTTATGGATAGGGCACACACAACAGCAATGGCGATGCACTAGTGGCATTCCTTCGTCTCAATGGCCTTTTTGCCACAAATATGGCTTTCAAATACCCATGCCATCCCCGGACAACATGGACCAGACACATTGCTGATCGCAAAGCCCAAAAAGGCTCTAAGGCTACAACAGTTGTCTTCAACCAAACAGACTTCATACTATGCAAGACAGAAGCAAAACCCCTACTTATGAATGCTCGTTCCTATGGAGGCACAGCCCTCAATTCTGACCATAAGCCAGTCATTACACGCCTTCATATGAACGATTTCTGCCTAATATATAAACGCCATACCAGGTAAGAAGGTAGAGTCACCTACAATCTACCCAAGCTCTTCAGCGACACTAACACTCAAATGTCATACAAAAAGGGGAGCAAACAGCTAACATCGATGTCAACTCCGATCCAAGCGAAGCCCTAACCAAAATACTGAAACTATGGAATCATCAGCTGCCAGCACCACAGGTGTTCTTAAAAACAACCAAACTAGGTATACTGACGACCCTCTAGTAGTAAAACTGTCATCAAAGTGGCCAAAGTGAAGACTGCACAAAACTACGTTGGGAACGCAATAGCCACATTAGCGAACGCTTAAAATATCTTGCTATTCAACAAGCAGACTCCCTCGCTGATGAAATCGCTGCCACGGACGACTATCACAAAATGTTCCAGGCAGCCTGAGCCCAGAGACTTACTGACTACACACCACCACTCACTGTGCAAAGATCTGAAGGACACTTTATCGGGACTGACCAGGGCAGAGCCGAAGCGATACGAGAATGGATCAAGGAACAGTTTACTGACCACTATGATGAGCCCTTGCACCGGTCTCAGGCGACCCCAGGTCATTACTAACACCAATTAAAACAGCAGATGTTGAAAAGGCACTTGCAATCCTGAAAAATGGACGTGCATCTGGACCTGATGCCATGAGCAATGAACTATTCAAATATGTAAGTGACATCTCAAAACCGATCACGTACCTAATCAATTCAGCTTTTATGCACCACCTATCCATCGACGCTGTAGGCCAAGGTACCATTATCGCCCTACCCAAGCCCAAGAAGCCACCTGGCCCCAGCCAATTTGCGGCCATTGCGCTCCTCATCAGCATACATAAAATCCTATCCAATGTTCCTCTATGTTGCCTCCGAGACAAGTTCGATGACTTCACCGGATTATGTCAAAGTGGCTACAAACGTGGACGCAGCTGCGTAGACATTGTATGGGCTCAACGCATGCTTGTGTCGGTCATGTCCAAACAAGGGATTTCCACAAAATGGGCATCGACATGTCACGAGCCTTCAGCATAATTAAATGCTAAAAAATCCTAGATGTACTGGGGCAGGCCAGTTGCAATGAGAATGAGCTACGACTAGTGAGACTACTGCTTGCAGACACCAAGCTGAGAGTACGAGTCAAGTCAGTGAAGTCTGTAGAGTTTGAGACATCAATCGGCTCCCCACAGTTCTATCTCCGGTGCTTTTCACTGGTTACCCGACATCCATGCGAGAAAGTTCCACAAGACCAAACGCCCCAGTGTAAATACTTGGTATGCCACTAGAGATGGAATATGCCGACGGTGTGGACTTCATAGACGAGGATAAGAAATCCCTTGACGAACTTCTCCCAATAGCTGCAAGCAAACTAAAATTTGAGAATCTCTTTATACGTGAATCCAAAACAGAGTTCACCCACATAAAGATATCTACAAAGCATGAAACTAAAGAAAGTGACGATACTCTTCATGGCAGCGAACCATGGAGGAAAAGTAAAACCCTGGGCTCACTGCTTTGTAATACTGCTGACATTGTTGTACGCTGCGCCATGGGGAACATAGCTTTACAGTCCTTCTGGAAGCTATGGATTCGTAGTTCAAAGATGCCCTTGATAAAAGGCTACGTTTATGCAATGCAACCTGCGCATCCTTGATGTTACATAACTGTAACAGCTGGTCAGCTCTAAAGGCATCACTAGACAAACTAGATGCCTACCACCACACATATCTACGCACCATCACTGGACACCGATAGTTAGACAGCATAATTTCGAACGATGCACTATACAAGATGTGTAATACGTCACCGCTGTCTGTATGTCACGATCTTTGCCCTGCAGGGTCGGCCTGACCCCACACCACAATTATCGAGACAATAGGATTAGTTCCGTTACAGTCTAACCAAAACTACAAGGACAAATTACAGAGTGGGTAATCGAACTAACCTTGTTTTATTAACCAAGAGTGTCACGTGGTATCACCAAGAGCAACACAAACGACTAATAATTCAATTTAAATAACAAATGTATTAAATATGAATTTGCAAAATGAATTCATGATAAAATTGGTGTTGAAAAATTAAGTACCGGTATGCGATATTATGTCCTGTAATTTTGTATTATCAATGTCCAATATTGTCGCTGGTTGATCTCTAGCCACGGAAGTTTTGACTTATCTTATGTGGAAAGTGGCCTTATGGAATCGTCTCCAGCTTGAAAACGTTCTCTGTAGACGAATGGTCACGTGATCTTCGGACGATGTCAAGCACGACGAACATGAACGGATACTTTAGTCATGGGCGAGGTCTTGTAATCGATGTAGCAATGAATCTAACCGAAAATGACAAGCTAACCTACGCCAGTGAATGACCATCTTCAGACGCATGAACCAACTTTCATGCCAACAGCCACTATGTCAACGACCAGCATGTCAACGACCAGCATGTCAACGACCAGCATGTCAACGACCAGGCTGAAACTAAGGTTACAAATTCTCCATAGGTAATGGAAGCTATGAAGCTTAATAATTTTACAATCACATACTACCGCTCAGCAGCACCCCATCTTGAATCATGTGTCTAGTCAACGACAAGTATAACAACAAACCGACTAGAAAACTTAAAGTTCGTGGTACCAGCTGGTAATAAAAACATCTTAAATTAACTTTTTAAGCCCTGAGTTCGCAGAGCTCAACCTCCAGATAATAATGAAGCTGTCGAATATTTCAAAAGTCATCCAACAGGAAATCGTTGCTGGCATAGACAGAAAGGGCTTCCACTCAATTCACTTCCGAAATACACGACAGAACATCTCTTCCATGATGATTAATTTCACGAAATTAGCCTTTCTGATTCAAAGGTTTAACAATTACAAATGCATCAACGATAGCAGTATACAATTTGATAACAGACTATACAATATTAACCTACCTAAGGCTTGACTCAGGCAAACTCGGATCAATCTTTGAAGGAACTACGGTACAATGTACCGAACTTCGCGCAACAGGCACGAGTATTGAACGTAATAAACTGACAAATTTTGACAGATTCCTTCAAGAATTTATGTGATAAGAATGAGTCAGTGATTTACATAACAAAGCTCGTTTAATCCGAAGAACAGACAAATAATTAAAATCTGAAAACCACAGGAATATGGTACTGCATAGGTTCTAAACTCTAGGTTATAACTCTGGGGTGTGAATTTAAATGTTTATGATGATACAAAGATGTTGCTGCCATTGGCAGCAACAGCTTAACACAACCACAGAACTGTTAGCCCGGCCCATCAAAAGGATGAAATATCCAATTTTACAGAGCGAAGAAGGGTCGCTATTTCCATGTAGCGTTAAGTGGTTATCCGGTATTCCTAGATTACCATACCAATAGCATGAGTGAAATTTACAAATCTTGTCAATCCGCATAACAGAATAAACTACATAGTGCTTCGAAAAGCAATATGTGATGAATATTTACAAAATACAGGGGGGGGGGGGTGTACAAATTTGAATTGTGACACTGTAAATGTCGCCCGGTAAAGATGGTTCATGTTTGGCCATGTGCTAAGGATGCCAGAAGATACACCAGCACAGAGAGCCTTGGAATTCGCCCTACTCGGAGCCAGCAAATATATGTACAAAGCCAGGAGAGGACGTCACTGCATAAATCTGCCAAGCGTGCTACGAGGCGACCTCACGCAGGACTCGGTACACTCAAGTCAAGAATGGACCTGATTGCAGCTGTAAGATGAATGTGTGCTAAAACAACATTCTACAATTATTTCTCCCATGGTTTCGGATGTGCCTCTTTGACCAAAACCTAATACAGTGTATCCTTCCACCTAACTGTTACATTGTGTATATATTGTTAATGAATGTATATTTTGTTTTATAGTGTATGTATATATTGTATGTGTTGTGCACCGACACTCACCTACTGCATGATTTATTTTGGTTTTTAAACCTTTAACACTCATATCAGCCAAATGTCCATTTGCAGACCAAGAGATGACTATAACCGAGCCAGTCATTCCAGTGGTAAAATTTCAAAAATCAGTCTTCTTTTGGTCTGCAAATTGATAATTTCTATGACAAAATTGAAATTTTCTTGAAAAATTCAAGGCTTAAATAAATTTAAATTGAATTTGAAATTACTTAAGGTACCTGTTGTTTGCCTATTGTGATTGACTCACAATCAAAATGATGTAAGTAGCCTACGTTACGAAGGTGGCACTCGTTCGTCAAGATGTCAAGAAAATGTCTAAATTGTATAGGATTATCTTTCGGAAATTTACATTTTAACAAATAATCTATCGAATATTTTGAAACTAATATAATACTGGGAGATGTTGCAATGACTCAGCTATATCCCCTAGTCAAATTAGTTTCAAACATTTCAAAAGCTTACGGGCATAGTTACCTTGAACACGAGATCCTGAACCTGGACTTACAACCGATTCCAACATGCGTACAAGGTGGCCAGAGCTTACCTAGAAATAGGCGTGGCCTAGCTGGACCTGAATTCACATATTATGATTGATGGGCGAGGTCATGAACGGACTGCCAAATCTACCAACCCGCAATAATACATTCCCTATCGATTTGCGCTGAGTATTTCCCATATGTATCAACATATTCAATGATGTATTATTAGTGTGACAAGCCGTCCATTTTCGATCCCTTGCATAACAAACAATATCTATGCCAGCATGAGGTACGCAAAATGAATGCGTAATTCACTATATGTGGTCGTATGGGAGCAGGATAATAGAAGAATGTCATTTCTAATGCCACCGAATCGATAATTGCCCAGTTGCTAGGTAACGAGCGGACATTTGCTGCGCCGAGAGAGTCGAAATCAGTCAGCCTCCGCGTGATAACGCCAGCACTGTGCATCCAGACAGACGGCAATACTGCGAGAGAGCGTTGTAACACAACTGATGACGATCACTGTGGAATATCTGACGATGCCTGATAACAGTCTTGTTGTAAACACACACATTGGACTTGTTTGACAGGTCAACTCATGCGTGTAATCATTGACAATAATTGTAAACGGTTGTTGTGATGGATACCAAACAGAGATCCATGTTTGTGATTTGTGGTTTGGCTGCCGTCCTACTAGGGACGTTGGCATCTGCTGGACACGCCCATACTGCTCGCACGGTAAGAACGTAACCAATTTATATAACTACTTTTGCTTTGTATTTCTACAAGGGCAGAGCCAGGAATTTTTACGGGTAGGGATGCTTAAAACAATGGCACCTCTCAATGCAGTGTTGTCAAACCGAAAGGAGGGTCCGGGGTCAAAATCTGAGAACAATTAATTCCCAACAGTTACAGATTATTCTTTAACCTAACTGAGCTTAAGGTTGTTCCAGCCTTATGTTGGAAGGTATTGCTGCATAACTGCTCAGGGCAGCAATAGCTTCAAGATATGTGTTCCCTGACCGGTTACGTGTATGGCTTCCAATATAAGGCAGCAACAACCTTCAGTCAAGTTAGTCCAAAAATATGAGTAACGCATTTCAGTCCAAGTATAGTCACAAAATATATATGAGATATGAATGATTTAGGTATTACGTATACCCATAAAGTGTTATTGATGGGCGCATTATTAATTAAAGTAATCTCTAAACTAGTGGACAATTACCTATAGACTAACTAGAGACTAACTACGGACGTATTAGAGCGTGTATTACTGACGGTGGTACAACTAGTGCAACAGTGGACCTTTCCATGTTTAGCTATGCCCCGCCCATAACTAGCTAAGCTCCACCCACACCTCGCCGTGTTGGGATTGATCGATCCCCGAATGGCCTATCTATAAATTCCCTGAAAACTATACAGGTAAGCTGTTGAATATGTTGTAACTAATTTGATTGGGTGCTGTTGCTGCCCAGCAACAGCGCCCAGTCAAATTAGTTTCAAAATATTCAACAGAATGTTTATTAAAAAGTAAAGACATAGAATTTGTACAACAACGCATAGACCGTCTTCAAATATGCGTTCGTGACGTACTTATCGACGTCATTCATGACAACATTCATCATGATGTCATTCTACACATCACGTAGTTGATTATGACGTCGTATGATGGTTAGATGCTCTGGAAAGGTGAGTCGAAATGTGTTGGGAGGAGAAAGGAGGGGTGGGGTGTGTTGCGCACCCAGCGTACCCCCCCCCCCCTCTGAATACGCCCCTGTTCTATGATAATTAATCAGAGATTGCAGGCACTCTAAATAAGTGATTGTGCAATCGCAGAGATCGACGATCAATGATCACACAGATAGATAGCACGACTTGAAAGTAGATATCAATATTCGTTTGCAAATATATGCATTGATTATTGGCACAATGCGGGCTTTGGCTATTGGGACATGCGCTGTTTGTAGACTTACTATTAGCCACTGTACCTGGCGACTGGCGTTTATCAACTGGTGCACCAATAACTAATTTGTTATTGGGCCTTACGCTATTGACAAACTGGCATCGTGGCGCGTCAAAAGCCAATTGACTATTGGTTTCTGCGCAGTTTCCTAACAAGTACGCCAGTAACTAATTTGCTAATGATTTTGCGGCGCTTGCAAACGGGCGCGTCGCGGCGTCAGACAATTAATGAATCCAGCTTTAGCTGTTGACTATTTTGAAACTAATTTAATTGGGTGCTATGGCAGCAACCAGCGTCCAGTCAAATTACTCTAAAACATTCAACGGAATGTTTATTAAATAGTAAAGACATACAATTCGTACAACTTGATGGACTATTAAGCGTTTATATCAGACTTAGATATGTTATTCATGACGTAATTGATTATGATGTCAGCATGCCTGTGACGTTGTTGATTATGACGTCATGTGATGAAGTAGATTCATGCATTGATTATGACGTCAGCCTACATGTTACGTAGTTGATTATGGCGTCATATGATTGATCGACATTCTGGATTCATCTATTGATTAACGGGTCTACGCCATAGACTAATTATAGCTATAGATCGGTCGTCCGCATACTTTCACTATCGGACGAACAGTTGGCGAACATTTTTATTAATCCGCTTGCGAATGTCTACCTCTCCAGCAAATTTGACACTTTTCTCCACCGTGTTCACAGCCGGCCTTTTTTGGTGCTAGGCCTAATATTTTTCTGTTTTAAATTCTAATATATCTTTGCTTGTCAAACCATGATGTCAAGCCTAGTTTGATCTGCGCATGGCAAACTTGATTTACTGCGTTTCCATCATGTATATCCATGCACGGGTGTATATGAACACTTGATAACCCCGGTGCCCAGTTTATATGCTTCTGGTAGAGTCATACACACTGGTTGCAAAATAGAGTCCTATAAAATCCCCCACCCCACCCCAATGGACATTCCCATTTTTAGCTATGCCCCGTCCATCTCTAGCTACGCTCCACCCACACTTCGCTCGTGTTGTGATCGATCCATCTCTGAAGTCTCTGATTATCAATTTCCAGAAAACTATGCAGGTAGCTATTGCAGCAACAGCGTCCAGTTATATTAGTTTCAAAATATTAAACATCAGGAGTTGGAATATCAGGCAATCAAATTCCACATGTTGACTACTGAACATATACCACATTGATACACTGCACGTTTCGCGTAAAGTACCAAAGCATCCTGAATCTGTGATATGTTCTGGTACCTTCTGAAGTTGACTTTTTATCTTAGGGTACAACAGTCAGACACTCAAGATCCTGGATGCGTGTAAGAGGAGAATCGACAGGAATAAAAGGGTATGGGTACATATACGGGAATGCAGTTGATGCTGCTTGATATCATTCCCATTCTTTCCATTCCCGAAAAATATTGATGTCGTGTTGCATCCAGAATAAACATGTAATCCAGGCAGGTTACATGAAACATACTCTCCAGGTTTACAGCGTGTGGCGTAGACGTGGTAGTAAGAAAAGTTATTTCCTGATCAAAAAACTTCCCACAATTCTATATATGGATGTGTATCTATAAGCCTGAGGAATTGACCAATGAGAATAACAATACTATCTATGTACGAATTAATATTCTAATCATTCTATTTCCAAGAGTCTGAATCTGGACCACAACAATCGTGTCTGTTTTTTCTTGGGAACATGCACCCATTGTTGGCGCGGTTCCATTTGATCACCTAGACGTATTGTCAGTTATGAATATAACTCTCCCACAAGCAAAGTCACCTTCGCCTTTTCGGAAAGGAAGGAAAATAGTTCCTCCTGAATCCCTTGAATCTCTCCGAAACTCGTTCCATTTCTTTGGAATCTGGGTTAGGGAACTAACCGTGACACGAACACCACTTCCACGTCTTCTCGTGTGCGCACCTTAATGCTTGATGCCAACTCTCGAAGTATTCTACAATTCCGGTTTTATCACCGCTATGAACGCATTGTCCACATAGTCATTGAACACCGTATGTGGTACTGAAGAAATGCCATGCACTGAGGGCGCGATTTTAAATCGAAGTTATTTGGAACGTCTGCACCAACACTAGTATCAAAGCATCTAAGTAAGTCAGACGTGGTTCCCTGATGATTTTTCCCTTGTTGTGACACGGCAGATGGGTAAAGCCGATCTTCGTGGGAGAAGAAGACAACATGATCATCATTGCGTTATTGATTAGGTATGTACACACGTCTAAAGAGGCCTAAATGGAAACCACCAACATAAATTTGACAGTCACGGGATAGAACTGGGATCTGGCCATGATTAAGACGATCAATCAAAATCCTCAATATATTCATCCCATGCATAGCCATAGCTGATGAATCGACCCACTCGGTAATGAGCTCCCTCGCATGCGACATGCGTCTATTACCATGCGCGACATCCATTCCATTAGGAGTCGCGTTATACCGTCCATGGACCTTTCCAGTTTTAGCCATGGCCCGCCCATCTCTGGCTAAGCTCCACCCACACGTCGCCGTGTTGGGATTGATCGATCCCAGAATGCCCTAACTATCAATTTTCTGATAACTATACAGGTAAGCTGTTGGATATTGTGTAACTAATTTGATTGGGTGCTGTTGATGCCTATGGCAGCAACAGCGCCCAGTCAAATTAGTTTCAAAATATTCAACATAATATTTATTAAATACAACAACGCATAGCCCGTTTTCAAATACTTGAAATACTTCAAGTACTTATTGACGTCATAATGACGTCATTCATTATGATGTCATTCAACACGTCACGTAGTTGATTATGATGTCATATATGATGGGTGGATAAAGTGAAAAGTTCCATTAGCATGCGCGTCATGTAGCCCGCTAACCGCTGATATTTTCACAAATTGTCGGTTCTGACCGATAATTGAGGAGATAATTATTGCGTAAACATGTCTACTAATGTGATAAAGGCGCTACGCAGTTAACACCTGTTTTAATATATTCAAATGTCACGTTGTATAATAACCTGTGACAACCAACCTGGAGCCGATACTGAAAATCGTGCGATACTGAAAATCGTGCCGGTTAACGCCAGGAAGTGACGGCGAATCAACGCCAGAATGTGACACTAATTCACGCTCAGTGCACCGTCATACCTTACGTTGAATTAACGGTGTTGGCAATACGCTAGTTACATCTAACCAACATGCTTGGCTACTCTCAAAGGCATATGAATATCCAGAGTTAGGGTATATTGATGGCTAGCTTTAGCTATGCCCCGCCCATCTCTAGCTAAGCTCGCTCGTGTTGGGATCGACATATTCCTGAATTACCTGACTATCATCAATTTCGAGAAACATATACAGGTAAGCCGTCGAGTATTTTGAAACTAATTTGACTGGGTGATATTGCTGCCAGTGGCTAACTTTTCTGGCAACAATATTATAGTACAAGTTGTAGACCATGTATAGATCATGTTTACTTACCACTAGTGGTCTTGGATAATTATCAACACTCCGCATCCAACATCTATTTATCATCAATAAATGGTGGGATCCGATCTGTTAATCAATGGAGGAATCCAGTTTTAGCCATGGCCCTCCCATCTCTAGCCAAGTTCCACGTACGCTTTGCCGTATAGGGACTGATCGATACCTGCACACCCCGAATCTCAATTTCCAGAAAACTATGTAGGTAAGCTAGTGCCCGCTCAAATTAGGTTCAAAAGTTTCAACTGAATGTTTATTAAGTAGTAGACATGCAATTCATTCAACTTGACAGACTATTAAGCGTTTATGACGGACTAAATCGCGTCATTCCTGACGTTATTGATTATGACGTCAGCCTACATGTAGCATAGTTGATTATGACGTCATATGATTGACTGAGAAACTGGATTCGTCCATTATCTGACTTCATAATCAAATACGCCACTTGCTAGCTGATGGCACACTGAAAATAGCATAGGCACGTCCCAATCAAAGTAACGGAGGCACATCACAATCAAAATAATGTAGGCACATCACAATCAAAATAACGTAGGCACATCACAATCAAAATAATGTAGGCACGTCACAATCAAAATAATGAAGGCACATCACAATCAAAATAATGAAGGCACATCACAATCAAAATAATGTAGGCACGTCACAATCAAAATAACGAAGGCACATCACAATCAAAATAATGTAGGCACGTCACAATCAAAATAACGAAGGCACATCACAATCAAAATAATGTAGGCACATCACAATCAAAATAACGAAGGCACATCACAATCAAAATAACGAAGGCACATCACAATCAAAATAATGTAGGCACGTCACAATCAAAATAACGTAGGCACATCACAATCAAAATAACGTAGGCACATCACAATCAAAATAATGTAGGCACATCACAATCAAAATAACGTAGGCACGTCACAATCAAAATAATGTAGGCACATCACAATCAAAATAACGTAGGCACGTCACAATCAAAATAACGTAGGCACATCACAATCAAAATAATGTAGGCACGTCACAATCAAAATAATGTAGGCACATCACAATCAAAATAACGTAGGCACATCACAATCAAAATAATGAAGGCACATCACAATCAAAATAATGTAGGCACGTCACAATCAAAATAATGTAGGCACGTCACAATCAAAATAATGTAGGCACATCACAATCAAAATAATGTAGGCACGTCACAATCAAAATAATGTAGGCACATCACAATCAAAATAACGTAGGCACATCACAATCAAAATAATGAAGGCACATCACAATCAAAATAATGAAGGCACGTCACAATCAAAATAATGTAGGCACATCACAATCAAAATAACGTAGGCACATCAGAATCAAATTAACGTAGGCACATCACAATCAAAATAATGTAGGCACATCACAATCAAAATAATGTAGGCACGTCACAATCAAAATAATGTAAGCACATCACAATCAATATAACGTAGGCACGTCACAATAAAAATAATGTAGGCACATCACAATCAAAATAACGTAGGCACGTCACAATAAAAAAAATGTAGGCACATCACAATCAAAATAATGTAGGCACGTCACAATCAAAATAACGTAGGCACGACACAATCAAAATAATGTAGGCACATCACAATCAAAATAACGTAGGCACGTCACAATCAAAATAATGTAGGCACATCACAATCAAAATAACGTAGGCACGTCACAATCAAAATAATGTAGGCACATCAGAATCAAAATAACGTAGGCACGTCACAATCAAAATAATGTAGGCACGTCACAATCAAAATAACGTAGGCACGTCACAATCAAAATAACGTAGGCACATCACAATCAAAATAACGTAGGCACGTCACAATCAAAATAATGTAGGCACATCACAATCAAAATAACGTAGGAACGTCACAATCAAAATAATGTAGGCACGTCACAATCAAAATAATGTAGGCACGTCACAATCAAAATAATGTAGGCATGTCACAATCAAAATAACGTAGGCACGTCACAATCAAAATAATGAAGGCACATCACAATCAAAATAACGTAGGCACATCACAATCAAAATAATGTAGGCACATCACAATCAAAATAACGTAGGCACATCACAATCAAAATAATGTAGGCACGTCACAATCAAAATAACGTAGGCACATCACAATCAAAATAATGTAGGCACATCACAACCAAAGTAACGTAGGCACTAGCAATCAAAATAACGTAGGCACGTCACAATCAAAATAACATAGGCACGTCACAATCAAAATAATGTAGGCATATCACAATCAAAATAACGTAGGCACATCACAATCAAAATAACGTAGGCACGTCACAATCAAAATAACGTAGGCACATCGCAATCAAAATAACGTAGGCACATCACAATCAAAATAACGTAGGCACAGCGCAATCAAAATAATGTAGGCACGTCACAATCAAAATAATGTAGGCACATCACAATCAATATAATGTAGGTCCAAGTCTGTCATGCAGTCGAAAAGTCTGTCACGAAAGCATAGGAATTGCATATCTTTGATGGATTTACAATTTAATAAACATTCTGTTGAATATTTTAAAACAGCTCGTAGTCAAATCTGCTTTAAAATATTTAAGAGGTTGCCTTGAATTATTTTGGATTCTTGAAATTCAAGTATGTTATAAATCGATTCCAACAGATGTAAAATGTCAAGCACGAAGTATAGCCAGAACTGGATCTCTCTATTGTATTAATGATAGGTATAACCAGAACTGGATCTCTCTATTATATTAATGATAAATATAACCAGAACTGGATCTCTATTGTATTAATGATTAGCATATCTTTATCATTATTTCATTGTCCGTACATCATTCTTATGGCGACCATTCAGATTCACTGTACTTAGCCTTTAATACCATACTTCTCTGTTCACAGGGGCCAGTCTTCCTCAAACAGAATGAAGAGGGACTGGTCAGAGTAAAGAGGCACGTGCGTTCAGCGATCAATAGTGACCCGCTAAGAATTCGGAATTACAGAGACGATACTTATTTGGAGAGATCATTGTCCCATGGGAAGAGAGTGCGCCGTGAGATGTTAGACGAACCTGCTTTAATAAGAGTTAAACGTAAAGAGATTAATAACGAACCAGCTTTAAGTCATGTAAAGCGCAAGCAGATTCGCAGTGAGCCAGCACTAAGCCGCGTTAAACGCAAAGAGATTCTGGGTGAACAAACGCTAATCCGTGTTAAGCGCAAGGAGATAGGACCTGAGCCGGCTCTTAGGCATGTCAAACGCAAGCGGATTCGGGATGAACCCGCATTAAGGCGTGTCAAACGCAAGTCGATTCGGGATGAGCCGGCATTAAACCGTGTCAAACGCAAGCTGATTCGGGATGAACCCTCATTAAGCCGTGTCAAACGCAAGCCGATTCGGGATGAACCCTCATTAAGCCGTGTCAAACGCAAGCCGATTCGGGATGAACCCTCATTAAGCCGTGTCAAACGCAAGCCGATTCGGGATGAACCCGCATTAAGCCATGTCAAACCTAAGGCGATTCGGAATGAACCAGCTTTAAGTCGGGTAAAACGCAAACCTATCCGTAATGAACAAGCGCAAGTGTTGCATCCAGCGACACGGAGACACCTATCGATAGATAACAGCGCAATGATTGAGAGAGCCTTAGAGAGAGTGAAACGAATAAAACGACATACAGCAGTTGCCATAGTGACAAGCAAGACTCGCGCTCACCGGCTGCATCAACTGCGCAGGCGTAAGCGTGCATATGAATTAAGCCATGAGATACTCAAAATCCCAGCAAGTGTTGTGAAGAAAGACGGTAACTGGGATTATAGAAGAGCCGATGTACGCAGCCATCCCATGAAGCCTAGATCCCACCAAAAAAAGAAGCGAGCTTCACACAACAATAAACCTTCTTCCAATTCGAAGCATTTTCGACGTGGTAAGAAAAGTTCTGCTGTTCAATTGTACCATCATAAACCTGCTTCCAAACGAGCCAGGTCCAGTCAGAGTGGTAGGGTAATTAAGCGAGCTAATCACCACGCTATTATGAACCATCATCAAGGCAAACATCTGAAGGAAAAAATGAAGAGATTTGAAAAAACAAACCATCGCCAGAATCGTCATTTCCCGGAAAGCGGCTCTGATAATGGACTTGTTAGGGTTAAAAGAAACCAGTAGAGATTGTGCTAGATATGTGTGTATTGTGATACAGCATAGGGTGATTAGAGTAAGAAAATGCCGTCTATAATGGAAAATGAATGCACCATTATTGACAGGGGTCCGCTTAAGGAAACGTATTAGCTAAATTGCCTTTTAGAGGCGAACTGATGGTGATTATCCAGGACGGGTGGTCTTGTTACCATCAACCATAAATAACCACGGTCATTTGACCCCAAAAGCAGGTGCTTTTTTTAATAGACAGGTCTGGTTGTCATTACACATTCTGACAATGATATGAAAATTGTGATGGCATAGAACCGAATCTGGGAGCACTGGCATGTCTAGTTTGCAAGGCGTTTGAGTTTTTATGTGACGTCAGCAGATCCTGGGTATGCAAGCCAGGGTTTCGCGACTGAGGTTTCTGGCGATGCTCACGAGTGTTTTGTGAAGTCAACTAGCTGTATCTGTTTATAAATCTGAGGTATCTATGACGTCATTGATGTCCGTGGCGCCAGGATTAATTAGTTGTCTGTTAGCTGACGTCATCCTTTTTTGTTCACCAACAACGTTTTTGTTATTTAACAATTGCTTAACCATTGGATCCTTACAAACCAGAAATGACAATTTCTTTATGAGGTGAAGAATACTCTGTTCAGTATTTACTAATTTGACTTGGAGCTGCTGCTGCGGCAACAGTTTCCAGTACAATTAATTTCTAAATATTCAACAGCTTTCGCGAATAGGTGTCTTATAACTGACACTCAAATTCAAGAGTAAATGATTAACAAACGCGTGGATCGCTAAGGTCATGGTCACTTATCAAGTCTAGATCAAACAGTTACTCGTTCGTCTGTCATGCATCAGGCCTTGCTCTCGATGACTGATATATGGTATAGTGTCAGAAACGTCTAATATAAATTATGTTCAGTTTTTAGATTGGCTGGATTATAGAGACGGCTCCATGCGGTAGTGTGCATCATGTATGTCTGTCCGACCATCTGACATGTAGCGATTGTTACATTGGCGTATGTCTTTTATTTTCTGGTAAAAATGTTCAGCATCACCATCGTGTTTGCATGACTTAAGCCTTCTTATGTAATATTGGCATATTGACATCTTATGTTGATATTATGAGCATGGCATTTGATTTGACATTTTCTAAAGTATCGAGCCAATGACCGAAAAATTACTTCTGTGACACGTTTCGTTGATATTTAGAGACATTGGTTTTTGACTTAATTGGTGGTACCTTTGTGCATTATCTACTCATTTATAAAAAGACAACTATCTGACCTAGTTTCTGAATAATATAGGTAAAATGTCAATTGCATCGTTGGAATCCAAAGTAAAATTTCCCATATTATTATTTGAAATATTGCGAGCGATTTATAGCAAATCTAGTTTAAATGATTCAATAGGCACCTAACATTTGTATTTTTCAAATAAAGTTGATCCGATCACACACCCTAGTGTTCTGGCTGTAGACGATTTTGTTATGTATGAGAATCAATGATGGAAGATACAGCTTTGGTAGTACAATCATCATATTTAGATATATTGTCTTCTAACTTGGTGGCTGAGTACACTTCGTCATGAGCCATCACCCGCATGAGAACTGGACCATTCTGACAGAGTTTCTGGAGAGACCAGTTAATTGTCGATGGATGAATCCAGTTTTAGCTATACCATCTCTATCTAAGTTCTGCACACGCTTTGCCTGTGTTGGGAACTATCGAACCCTGAACTCCCTGAATCTCAATTTCCAGAAAATTATACCGGTAGGCTGTTTATATTGAAATTGTATGGCAACAACAGCGCCCAATCAAATTTGTTTCAAAATAGTCAACAGAATGATTATTAAATAATACAGACATACAATTCGTACAACTTTATGGACTATTAAGCGTTTATGACGGACTTAAATACGTCCTTCATGACGTGATTAATTCTGACCCCAAACCACATGTAACATAATTCATTATGACGTCATATATTTGACTGACAGACTGGACTTATCTATTCCCGCATTGGAATCAACAGTCACCTCTTTATAGGTCAATATGATCCGATATACATCTGATATTGGCACAGTGAAACACACGAGTTATGGCCCTTGGTGTTTCTCTACTGTATTAGAGCTAGTGGGCAATAATAATTCATTCTTCAGTGACATGTTTCGTCATAAATACACTCATACTGAGAGGGCAGCCAACCGCTTTTACATGGAGATGAAGTAGGGCAATATATATACTATGTACAAAAATATATGTAGCTACAAATAATACAAACAGATTATTACAATGGAAATATAAATGCTAAAAAGTGTATGTAAACTAATATTATTATCTTTAATTTATAATCACTCATCACTTTTTATCAATATTATTACTACTACCATTATTATCACTATTATAAACATTATTCTTATCATCGTCGTAGCTGCCATTGTAGCGATTCTTATAAGTCTGTCTGTCTGTCGGTCGGTCGGTCGGTCGGTCGGTCGGTCGGTCGGTCGGTCGGTCGGTCGGTCGGTCGGTCGGTCGGTCTGTCTGTCTGTCGGTCGGTCGGTCGGTCGGTCGGTCGGTCTGATGTGTAGTTCGGATCAACCGGTCAGGTGCCAGCCGTACCAGCTAAGGTGGGTACGCGCTGCCCGTCCTGGGTTCGTTCCCTGAACACTCCCCCTGGGTAGAGCTATAAGCGTATATGAGCCTATGGGAGAGACATCATAAAAAGTTTGTTAAAGCGTGTAGCGCGCATGCGCGCGCTTAACACTGTTTTGACAGAGCACGTATTTCATGACCAAGATAGGATGGCGCTTTTAGTGTACCGAGTAGATACTATGTAATCCTTTGCAATTACTTGTTCCCGCCGAATCTGGCATCAGTCAAGACCAGAATTCGACGGGCTTTCAAAATCTGTTAAGAAATGGCTGAGTTATCCACGGAAAACCCCTTTGATTATCTTCAAAATATTGCAGTGACGTCGTAACCACGTGTACACAGAAATTCTAGAATGTTCTAGAACATTCAACCACGTCATTATTAGCTGCGCCCTGATTGGCTATTGCTCGACCGATGATTGGTTGAAGCCTGCGCCTATGACGTCACGAGTAGTATAAAAGGAGATGAAATTCAGAACTCGAGAGCATCCTCGGCCAGGGGCCGAATAGGTTGGATCTGTTACAGCTACTATCAGCGAGACAGGTATTAAATAGATCACTTCGGTCTCCATCAGTTTCTCTCCCGTAGCCAGCAGCATCAACCCAGCCCACCGCACCTAAAGCAATTTTGTATCTCTCGTTTTTGGAACTTTTGAATATTGTTCACGACTAAATCAAGAACTAACTCGGAACACAAACTTGCGGTGAGGTCTTTCCCGGCCTAAACATGTGAGTCTACAGTAGAGGCAGTGATGTTCTTTGGTGGATGACTCACCGGATCTGCCGGCCACGCAAAAAAGTGGTTATTCAACCTTCCCAGCACTGATGTCGTGCAGGTGTATTTAAACTGTTTGACCGTAGCAAGTAAACTTTGCCCGGTATGTCTTTAGAGCTAATTAACGTACCCCGCACCGTAAGCTTAGTTATGTATCTTCATACGTATTCAGCAACCCCAGCTTATGAACGGGTTGTTCTTAACTTCCATCCATACCATCGGTGTACGGGAACTTTCTTCCTAGCAGTAATGTTATTCTATCACTTACTGACTGCTCGTTAGACATTCTTATATTGTGATTACCGTCCTGAGTTCAATCCGCTCCTGTCCTGGACTGCATACGGGAATCCTGTTTGCGGGAACCAACATGCAGGAACTTTCCAGCTTCCAGAGAATGCGTCAACTCACGTCACACCAAGGATGATGTATCAATTTCAGTAACATGATAGCCCATCATTAAGAATGGCTACCGACTATTCAAGTAACGATACTTATCATCTTAATTATTCCGTTAGTTACATTTGTAGTTATTATACTTTATTTGTGTAAATGGTCCCGATGGCTAAAGGGAACCGTAATGGTCTTAGGACCGCTAGTTATAATTTCTTTATTTGTTTATAGTTATTCTTATTTTACTGTAAGGTGTTTTTTTACTAACCGCACCGTAGTAGGTCTGCTAACCTGTACTTCATATATTATTCTTATTATCATTTAACACTGAATTATTTGTATCGGTTAGTCTTATATATGGCGAGTAGCCATACGTTCATATGTTTTGTTTATTTGTAGAAAATGTAGGACTGCAGTGCAGGTAGGAAACACTATACAGCAACATTTATATATGCATCACGTTCTCCCGCCACCAACACTTTTTCACGGAGGTCGCTGCCCGTGCTATAACTCTGTTTAGCCCGACATGCTACCGACTAAAAAGCCTTTCTATTCAGCTCGATAGGATAGGTTTAATATGATTAGAGACAATTTCTTCGTCAAGAGACACATAGTGTATGCCTCTTTTCTGGTAGTTGCGATAATCTAGCCCCGCACTCCGGCAAGGTTGTGCAAAATTGACCAACATACCTATTGGGCCTCATATATATAAGTTATTGTCTCTCCTCATGTTCCACTAAGCTTTATGGCTTCTTAATTATTTGGATGTCCCTATCCGCACCATGGACTGATCCGACCCTGGGAAACTATTGGGGTTTCAGAGCAGTGATGGTCAGGGTGTGGTGTCACATACATTTCCGCTGTATCTTCGGGTACCTAGAAGTTAGTTATCCTTACCAATGTAGGAAGCACTGCGAAAATATATTATAATTATTAATTTCTTTTTCACCTTCTAAGAAAGTCTCCCCTGCACCGCAGTGCATAACTGGCCAACTTGCGTTTAAACCTAACATCAGGTTAAAAAGGTTAGCTCCATAGGACCTGGTGACAGCGAGATATGCATCCCCACGGAATTCTGTAAGAATGTCTGGGCAAGATGTTAGGATCTGCCACGCCCTCACGGGAAGGACATTCACGGTGGGTATTCGTCTCTCTTACCCCCACCATAACAAAAGATCAGTTGCCTAAACTTGCTTTTGTGAAAAGTAACCAATGTCCCATGACGTTTTATGTGGTTATTGAGCAGGATGTCCGGATTCACACCCAGCTCGGAGATCTTGCGAAATAACATGTATGCATGCTGTCTCCAGTATTGATGTCTTAGGACATCCGTTCCCAATGACAGCCGTATCTAAAGCTATGTAGGCGCCCGCCATTTGCGGCCTAAATAGTTCTTATCTCTAAAAACTAAATGTTAGGTTAGGCATAGAAGGCCAGCATAAATAAAAGCAGCAACTACTAATTCAGCATACTTGAAACTACATAAGACGGTGGCATGGGAATCCCTCGGGAATCACTCATCCCAACTTCACGTAAAACAACACACAACATTATGGTCATAATTTTAATAGGTATGGTCTTTTCTTTATAGCATTTTGGTTGAATATTAGAGTGAGCCCTTTCTGGCCAATACTCTTCTCCCACTTTAAGCAGTGGCAACATTTTCCTGTGATGGAGGCCTGCGCGAGGCACTTGCCTCTCGCAAGGATTCAGTGATGACGGCCCGTGCGAGGCTACTACTTCTCACCAAAAACTAGCACCAGGAGTAGTGCCCGCATGAGGCACATAGCTTTTCGACACTATGAAAGATGATTTTCTTTCCTTTCAGCTTAGAGGTATAATAGCTTATATTAAGTTAATTAGTGATCTTGTGTATGGGAGCCTCCCTTGCGGGGATACCTCTGCGGACCTGTGAGTCTGTGTGGTACCTCCGGGAGTCCCGCAATTAAAAGTTCATCACACTATCTCTATGTCTTGTATTTTCGTATGCTCATTTTATTGTCTAGCATACTTGACTGTCTGTTTAGGTAAAACTATTGTATAGACTTATTTTAGTTAGGTCACCAGATCAAATATTGTAAGTCCATAGATCACGAAATTGCTATGGACAGGCATACCAGTGACACAAACTCTTGGGATGAGACCATTGTGTTTAATGTTCACGACAATGGTCGCATGGCCCCACCAGAACGATTGAGTTCCACCGGCCTTAGGAGCCAGTCTTTGTTACCCATAGGGCAGTATCGCACGGGATCCATAACCCTGAGACCGGGAGCTAGCCAACGTCATCACTTGTCGTGTACATGCGACGAGTCGACACTACACACCGGAATTGTCTGACACTACCCAGTGAGCTACAAGTGGTGCCTGATGTGGGGCCCGAAGAACAACACCATCAATAACGCACAGCGAACTCACGCCCACACCGTATAGCGAGCTTAGTACTATACCTTCTCCATTCAGCGACGTCTTCCTAGATCAAGAGGTGGCGTCATACGATGGCTACCAAGCTCACATGCTCACTGACTATGCCAGAAATTCTAACCAACCGCAATCAACAACACCGCAATACCACCTGTTTTCGCCCATCAGTGAGGAAACCTTCCGGGATGCCTCACAGGGGGCAACCGAATTTCGTACGATAGGCCAACTCCATCTGGGCCAGATCGTGGACGATTGCGACAAAGACCCGATTAAGGGCATACCTACTATCCTTCATACCACTATCATTCACCCATGTCATCTACGGAAACTGTATGGCAGGGTAATAATCCATATACTAGACAACCTCCCATACCGCCAACACCAAGTTTATCTTCCTATTCTAGGGGGATGCCACGGCACCAACACGAGGAATCAGCACCACCATTTCATCGGTACATCAGTCATGCCACACATCATGACCATCAGCCGACTGCACCACCACCATAAGAGGAATGTCAGTCACCACATGAGGAACGTCCACGTAATCTCCATAATATTCCGCCTCACGTCCATAGACCCAGGCCGGTTTATGGGTCTACTCCGGGGCAGACCTCACTGGACTGGAGTACCCGCACTCTTGCTCCTCGACATCAGCATCGACGGTAAACACCAACACCACCACCACCAATACCCGCACGACGACCAGCATCAGCGTTTTCATCAGTTTCCCAAATACCACCACCACCCGGTTTTTAACCACTCAGTTCTTCCCGTGGTCTTGGCTGAGTCATTCTCCCTCCCGAATTCAGCGGGGAGAGTGACTGGACCAATTACAAAATACAGTTCGAGATTATAAGTCGGTCTAAACATTGGAACGACCAACAAATGGGTGAATATCTCGCCACGAAGTTCTCTGGAAAAGCCCTTCAAGTTCTCGCAGATCTCGGGACCGATTACATGCCCACTTACACACAATTCGAACGATCATTGTCAGAACGTTTCGGCGACACCGCGCTCAGAGAAACAAGCCGATAGCAGCTAAAGAATCTCTGACATTGCCCGGAAGAAACCCTACCAGAGCTGGCTAGTCACATCTGGAGACTAGTCACCCACGCATATCCAAGTACCAACATCGATGGTGTCACGCATCTTCACCTTGATACATTCATAGATGTGTTAAGCGTTGAACCCGCTCTTAAGGAAAAACTCTTTCTTGCGGACCATGGAAGCCTGGCGCAATTAACAGCCACGACTGTCCATATTGAAAACTTCCTGGAGTGGTAGAAAATAAACCGCTGCCAACTTTATCCTATCAATGAGATAGGAGGTGCAATCATCATTACTACGACTGACGCTCCCACCACATCTACAACATCCACCACCACTGAGCAATCAGCACACCAGCCAGCACCAAAAAATCCAATCAGATTCAAGCGCCTGGAGGAAGGGGCGTGGCCGCAAATGAGGCCACAACGGGGCCCCGGGGAGCGAAAACGAGCACAATAATAACAATCGCGGCAACATGCATGAGAGGATAGATGAGATAAATAAGCAAATCTCTGCACTTACCAATCTAATAACAACCCTCAGCACTCATTTAGCAACCACACACCTTAGGACCACCAACACCACCAACACTGCACTGCCACCCAACACCTGTTTTGGATGCAGTCAGCCAGGACATTGGAGGGAACGGTGTGCTAACCAACCTCCATTGACAACACCTGCTCTCTACCACAGAACCCCGCAACCTGACAAGCTGGCAAACTCCTAAGGGCACTGAATGGAGAGTAACCTCTGTGCCAATATTTCCTACCCGGCTCAATTGCGGCCCCCGTACAACAACGTCCGGTGGCCGACCATCACCAACAACCCTCAGCTTTTACACGTACATCTATATGCACGGCTTCACATATGGCGATGCCTACGATGCCTCCCACATCTGCAGCACCATCATCCCACCCTACGTCCACACATAACAAACCTTCTTTCCTCTGTAAAACAGCAGTGGTAGGATGTAGCACCTCAACGTTTTTGCAGGCACCATGTCCCGCCACCAAGACACTGGATTCTTGGTGTCCCTTGGTGCTATGCAAAACACCGTCCCGCACAACATCATCTCCAGCATCTACCGACAGCAGTGGTATGGGAGAAACTAATCCCTCTGGGTCATGGATTCGCAAGCGACAGCACTGGCGATGTTCTGGGCACCTTCCACGGTGTCGCTGCTTCTTTTGTGCCTCATCAAAACATCCGATGAGGTATTCTGAGAAGTGGCTTGTGCAGGTGACTCTTATCCATGATCAGGAAAATCCCATCCACACCGCTGTCTATACAAACTCCATCACCATTGCTACCACCAGTTCCATCTTTGCCGTGGCACTCGCAGCAGTGACGACGACGGGCTGGCCCTTTCCTCACTCAGCCACCTACAGCATTAAGAGAAGCTATTCGGAAACAAGCCAACTATGTACAGAATGATTCTTCCCCATGGCCATTGTCGCAGACAGCATCATTGGAAACTCTTCTGCAGGTGCACCGCAAAGTAATATATAAGTGTGCCTGTCTGTTTAGTGCTAATCCCACCAGTGCCACTGTGGACACCGGAGCTTCCATTACAGTATTTAACAAGGGCTTATATGAGAGCATCCCACCTCATAAGAAGCCTCCCCTTAAACCTACAAACATTTATCTACAGATGGCTACGGGAGCTGATGTGCCCATAGCCGGTGTAGTTAATCTGGTTATCCAAATAGAGGAGATGCAATTCATACAGCAAGTTGTCATTGCCTCTATGCAAAACGACGCCCTCATTGGCTCTGATTTTCTCAGTGCCAGCGAAGCCATCATACACTGCAAACAACAGGAACTTGACATACATGGCGGATACCTCTTGGACCGGAATCGTCATTATATGACATGTGTGCTGTAATATTATCAAGTACAAGCACTGTTGAGCCGGGACAGCAGCAAATCTTGTGGGCCACCGCACCACAGTTAGGAAGCAACACACACATCACCATGCTGGAACCCGACCCTGATTACATGATCGCCTCACAATGCGCAAGTCCCTGCATGATCGTGGACACCACCAACAAGGAACATAAACCATTTCGAGTGTTCAATGGCACCGCAGACCCCATAACTCTTGAACCGGGGGTATGCTGCAGCCATTTGGTTGACATTATCTCTTTGGAAACACCTACACTTACCACCTCGCAAACAGAAAAGACTGATGATTTACCAGGACATCTACACGATTTATATCTACGTGCCTCAGTAGGATTAACACAATCTCAAAAGCTACATATACGTGCACTACTTCAAAAATATTGTGATAGTTTTTCCTCCGGAGACATGGATCTCGGAGAAACTCATCTTGTGCGACACTCCATCGACGCAGGCAATAATCGCCCCATACGACAACCAGTATGACGTCTTCCCATTCATAAGCGAGCGGAAGCTCATCAACAAGTTAACGACATGTTGCGGACAGGTATTATAGAACCATCAGCATCCCCATGGGCTATCCCAATGGTACTAGCAGGCAAAAAGGATGGAACCTTGCGGTTTTGCATCGACTACCGCCGCCTTAATGATCTTAGCATGAAGGATGCATATCCGCTCCCATGCATAGATCAGGCCTTGGATTCCTTGTCCGGAGCCAAGTGGTTTTGTACCCTTGACTTAGCTACCGGTTACTGGCAAGTAGCCATGGATGAAGCTGACATGGAAAAGACCGCATTCGTTTGTAGGGATGGGCTTTTCCAATTCCCTAAGATGCCCTATGGCTTGTGCAACACTCCTGGAACTTTTGAACATTCTCATTGAGCAGGTATTAACCACCCTGCAATGGGAAATCTGTCTATGTTACATCGATGACGTAATCGTCTTTGGACCAACGTTTGAGCAAACATTAATAAATTTGGACACCGTGCTTTCCCGGTTCTGCACGGCAAATTTAAAGCTCAAACCAAAGAAATGTCATCTCTTTAGACAGAGCGTTGAGTTCCTGGGACATGTCATATCCGGTAATGGAGTGGCTACTCAGCCGTCAAAAACTAAGGCAATAGCAGAGTGGCTGACGCCAGCTTCAATCACGGGGACACAGAGTTTTCTTGGCTTATGCCAGTACTATCGCCATTATATCCATCACTTCAGTGAGATTGCTTCACCCCTCTACAAGATCACCGAAAAAGATCGACCATTCGAGTGGACGAGTGAGTGTGAAGGTTCCTTCAGGGCATTGAAGGAACTCTTGATGACCGCCCCGATTCTTGCGTATCCTAATCCAATCCTCGATTTCATCCTGGACACTGATGTGTCGTCTTACACTATCAGCACAGTTCTATCTCAGTTCACAGAGGATGGAACAGAGCAGGTGTTGGGTTATGGTTTGCATACCTTAAATGGAACTGAAAAACGATACGCAACCACGATGCGAGAACTACTTGCGGCAGTACATTTCATCAAGTACTACAAGCATTTTCTGTATGGTCACCCATTTACACTCCGTACAGACCATGCCTCACTATGCTGACTCAGAAACCTTAAAAACCAGGAGAGCCAGGTAGCGAGATAGCAGGAATCCCTGCAGGCCTATAACTTTAAAGTTGTTCACCGTCCCGGCAAATTACATGGGAATGCCGACGCCCTCAGTAGAGTTGGAATGGAGGCAGAACACGAAGAGGCCGCAACCATAACACAATCTACACAGCCATCTCTGGAGTTCCCTGAATTGAGGTGCACAGAGTGGAATCCGGAGAAAATCGCACACAATCAGGCAACAGATGCACAAACACGAAACATATATGCGTGGATCCAGGTGGGGTACGCCCTCCCAAGGAATCGGTAACACCCTTATCGACTATGGCTAAATATTATTACCAGCAGTTTGAAGAATGTCACCTCCATAATAACGATCAATAACCATCTGGTGATCCCGGAAAGTTATCAAACTATAATACTTCAACAACTGCATGACAACGCCGGGCATCTGGCGATGGAGAAGACTGTTACCCGCATCAAACAGAGATTCCACTGGATCGGAATTCGCGATAGTGTAAAGGCATGGGTTGCCAAATGTATCCCATGCCAAAGACGCGCTGTAGGCCAGCACCATATCACACCCTCACAAATAAAAATCATTGGTGCACCATGGGAGCGAGCGGCTATTGACGTGCTCGGACCCTTGAATACAATGGATGATGGAAATAAATACATCCTCGTATTACAAGACTTTTTCACGAAGTGGGTAGAAGCATTTGCTTTGCCGGACCAAGAGGCATCCACCGTAGTGGGGGTCTTGGAAAGCAATGTGTTCTGCCGGTTTGGTATGCCTTATGAGTTACACTCCAATCAAGGAAGTAATTTTTGAGAGCCGGCTCATATCAGAGCTCTGCAAATTGTTTCATATCGTCAAAACAAGGACGACTCCGTATCACACCCGCAGTGATGGGATGGTCGAGCGATTCAATCGAACTGTCATGGAGATGCTTACTAAAGAAACATGCCTTGATTGTAGAGATTGGGATCTACAGCTCCCATATGTACTCATGGCTTACCGCACTTCCGTACATTCCAGCATGAGTTACACCCCTGCTCGATTAATGTTAGGCCGTGAATTAGCCTTACCCCTGGACCTGGCTATGCCCTGAATACCAGGGGAGAAAAATTCACCATCTCTCTATGTTGAACTCTTGCGGCAGTGGATAGAACAGGCCCATGAGGTAGTGAGAGAAACTTTATCCACTGCACACCGGCGGCTAAAGACATGGCACAACCAGAGAGTGCATGGAGATCCATATGAAGCAGGAAGGATGGTTTGGGTACACGATTCACGATGGTATGCAAGCGTGCCAAGTAAACTGAGTTACCAGTGGAAAGGCCCCTATGTGGTAGTAGGTAAGACGTCGGACGTGACCTACCGTATCCATGCTTCAGATGGCCTGACCTCAGTCATCCACTTCGATCGGCTTAAATCATGTGTCAGTGAAAACCCAGCACAAGAGCTTGGGCTGGGCATTTCTCATGACACCGGTACCCAGACAGAAATTTCTGCGGAAAGTAGTAGTCCCACCATTAGCCCAGAGCACCACGGTGCCAGTTCATCCTGTCTTCTGCCAAGCCAGAACACCAGTGAACAAGCAGCTAATGCTGAGGATGATGACGAGATACGTACTCGCCCTCTCCCTCCTCAGCACGGGTCTACTCGATCTGGGTAGCCGTATCTGAAGAACATTTTGTTTGTGTTGTCCAGGGGACCGGATGGAAAAGCTGTTCCCCCGATCTCTTCCCACTCCCACCCACTTCATGTTATGCCCCCCTCCCCGCCTCATTACAGAGTTACCACAAGCGGAAGATAAGGCTGACCCAAGCCATGCTTCCTGTGCGGTGGAACATGTAATGAATAGCATGGAAGTGAAGAGGCTAGATGAAGCCTTGGCGTGTCTAGAACAGCAAAACCGTACAACGATGTGTACCTGACCATGCCCCAAATCGCCAAACCAATCTCCACCCAAGTGGAACCCCTATCCAATACCGCACCCATGCCCAGCTTCAATTGGCGTCCCTCATCTATGCACGAAGTTCGGACATCACCGGCCCAGTCCATTTCACACTCCACTCATCGTCTCAGATATGAGAGAGACTGCTGCTACAGAGGAGGTAGCATCCCGCACCGCACCAACCAGCAATACCCCCACGTAATAACAGTCAGTATTATTAAGAGAGCAAGATGCCCGCATTGTCGTCAGTCACGAGTAGGATTTTACTACTGAAAAGTTGAATTCGATAATGGATTGATCAAAGTTACGACAGCATCCTACAGGTCATCCATGCTCTAAAGTAACTCAATCCCGCCCCCGGGCTCGGCCATTAATGAGAGAAATACCAGCAAGGTTCGATAAAGTTGACATCATGCCGCCGCCCCTCCCGCAAGCAGGCGGCAATAAAAACGTAACCTTCATCACAGTGCAAGTATCAGATAACCAGCCACGCATATCAAACTCAAATCACCAACATGTCAGGAACACAGACACTCAGGTTGACTGTATTCACAATCTCCAAACGATGGCATTGTAAATCGTAACACTGTGTGCACTCACTTCCGAGCTGTATTGTAATTTAACCATTATTAAGTGGTATTAATGTGTCCGGTCTAGGCGGGGACGGAGCTAGTTCTACCCATTGAGGAGAATGCTTGGCAGCCCTCCCACTCGGAAAACACAGCTATCTTGTTGGGATCAGTAACTTTGATACCCCGCCTGAATAGATCTGTTTAAACCACACATCAAATTACCTACAGCTTTACTGTTATATTTTTGATTAAGAACACAACTTGTCTACCGTGCTACAGATCATTAGAGCACACGGGCCGATAAAGCAGCATTAACAATCTAGCAGTATAATTACAAGGAGAATTAAAAAAATTCTCTTACCTACGTTCCAGTCCACAATCGACACGGCTGAGAACTACCTATTACAGACAAGTACAAAGACGCATGTTTAAGACCCCCACAAATAGGGACATTATTTGATAAAGATTCATGATATAACATATACACCTGTGCAAAAGTTAAGCACCAGCAAAAACAATAGAACGTAGAAACATGATGGTACAACTAGGCTGCGATACTTTTTGTCCCCGCGTTAGCTGACATAATTCCAAGTACGAAATGCACATGCATGCATGACTTCACGCCGCTTGATGTCCGTGCGTGGCGGGAAACAGCACACGTGTTCAGTTATGTAAAAGTCCAGTTTGAGGTGTAGAACATTACATACAGATTTAGGCGACAAGATTAGGAATTTTGTGTTCATGACCGTGGTTTATTTGTACAGAGAGAATTAGCTCTTGATTGTGAACCGCTATGGCAAGACGAAGGTTAAGTGATCGTGTGAAATGGCAAATCATAGGCATGCATACCACTGGTATGTCATGCAGAGAGATTGGCAGACAGCTGCACATTAACCATACTGTAATCAGTCGTTTGATTGCAAAACATGGGCAAACTAACGAGGTGAAGGACAGGCCTAGATCTGGAAGACCGAAGAAGACTACTGCCCGTGATGATCGAGCCCTAGTACGCCTTGTTAGGAGATCTCCATTCACCAACAGCAGAGTGCTCAGCCAGCAATGGGAAACGCGCAATAGAGTGTCAATGTCTACCGTCAAAAGGAGACTGTATGCTGCTGGCATGAAAGCTAGGAGACCTGTCAGACGTCCTCTCCTCACTGCACACCACAAAGAGGAGCGTCTGAGGTGGTGCAACGAAAGAAGACACTGGAACATGAGATCCTGGAGACGGGTACACTGGCCCGATGAAAGTCGGTTCCTGCTTCATGCCACAGATGGTCGAACTCATGTATGGAGGTCCAGACGCACGGCGTACGACCAACGTAACATCATGGAAGAAGTTCCATTTGGTGGAGGTTCCGTTATGATATGGGGGTGCATCTCATTTGATTGTAAGGTGGATCTGTTGACTGTACCTGGAACACTAAATGGACAAAGATATCAAGATTCCATACTGGGTAGAGTTGTGGTCCCTCATTTTGTAAATCATGCACCTGGAACCCACCCTATATTCATGGATGACAACGCCCGACCACATCGTGCTAGAGCTGTGCATGAATACCTCCGCCAGAATGCCATCGAAACCCTACCATGGCCAGCAAGGAGCCCTGACATGAACCCTATTGAGCATATCTGGGACATTCTGGGAAACATGGTGAGAAGGAGGGATCCTCCTGTGCAGAGCCTACAGGAATTAACAGACGCACTCCATCTTGAATGGCAACGAATACCGCAATGGCGTATCAGTCGGTTGGTGACCAGCATGAGACGTCGTGTCCAGGCCGTCATCCAGGCACAAGGTGGATATACCCGGTATTAATAATGACAGTCTCAAACTCGTGCACAGATGTTAAACTTCGTTTTCAGACACCATTAATGACAATCTAGCCACGTGTGTCAACTGTAGGGCAATAGTTGTCAGTTGTGTCAACGTAACCATATTCAGGCCTCGTTTTCAAGTTCAAACAAAAACATACAGTGTTTCCCCACGATCATAATCAGCATTCCTCTAGTTGCATTGTTACCTCTTGCACTAACATGAATATACCCTCGCATGTGCGTAAAAATAGGGTGGTGCTTAACTTTTGCACAGGTGTATATTTCCATTTCCCGCATCTACAAAGACTACACCTCAGCAACAGTATTTCAGCCAGTAAATTGGATCAAACGCTTTAAACAAAAGAGCCGCCCAAATACGTGACTACCACAGCGTGATGGAGGAGTGGCGGGAGTGAGTCGGGGGTAATTACCGCTGACGTCACCAGGCTCCCACACACCCCATCGGGCACTTCAGCCTAAAATTAAAACAGGCAAGTTTATAAGCATCCAATCTGTAAAACCGCATCACGCTAATTAAAAGGTGATGCTCCACGGGAATAAATAGTACCCTGTTTTTATATTGATCGGAGAATTTTAAATGCGCTAAATTGGGACTAACTTAATGAGCCATTCCTACTATAATTAAAAATACTCCCTTTATACGGGAAGAATTAATCCTGTGACACATAGAATGGGAAAGAGAAAAACTTTCCATATAGGGCCGACCGAATCACCTTCAAAACTTCTAGGTGTGGTCATTCGCCATCTGTGACGTCATTAAGTCGTAAAAAAGAGGAAGCGCGCTCTGAAACTTCATCTTCCCGTCAAAACTCGACACCAGGGAAGAACAAATAGCATTAGGCTTCTTTCGTGTCGAAAACTAGAGTCTGCTGTTTCTTTACTATTAATTCATTATTACGATACTTGGCCTGGAAAGTTAAAAATGAAGAGATAGGGTTTTAGGTTTTAATTAGGTTCCCACAACCAACTACCATGCGGGAACGAGATGTCCCTCCTAGAAGTTTAAGCATTGTCGGATTCATCCAAAGAAGAATCGGTACTAGTTTCGAAAAGATTCCCGTGCAGCTCATTATTAGCTAGCGGAGAACCGTGTACCAGAACTTTTACGCGAAATTCCGACCTCACTCTTCATGTTAACAAGGATCATCTCCTCCAGACAGCCTCCTGTATAACGTATCAATATCTCTACACAGCCACCCGTTATGGAGTGACCCATGCGCTCCGTCATAAGTACCGTGTGTTAGAAGTGATATTAATTCCCGGGGGAAGAAAGCGAGGATCAAGCCGATTTAGCCACCTGTTTTGAATCTTGGTTACCGGTCAAAGTTTTCCTGACAGAGAAGATGGCCCGCACGAAAAACACTACCCACAGACATCCCGTTGGTCATCGTCCTCCCGCGGCTACTTTAGCAAATGTGTTAGAAGCCAGACATGAAATTCCACCTTCAGTCACGTCGGGGAGCGCTACGCCGCATCCAGTCACTACATCCACACCAGTCATAAAGCAGAGTAAGAAGCAGAAGTCCTCCGCGGAATCCAGTCCAGCAGCACCCGCATCCTTAACCGGCAACATGACCATAGCAACTACACCCGCACCCGTATTATCCAAAGCAATCACGTCCAGTCAGCCTATATCAGTAGTCATCATGCTGCCTATGGAGATGGAGATCCCAAGCTACCCGCAGTCACCATCTCATCCCGACCTGACCATAGACGAGGGACCGGGACCATCAAAGCCTACTTCTATCAGCATCACTCTGACCCATGTTATCCAGCCTCCGCATCCCAGGCATTCCAATCCAGCAATCAGGAAGGGGACTGCACCTGAGCGACCATATGTGGGAAAGAGACACATCGCACACACACAAGACATACAGCCTGTGCCCAATGTCACCGTGAATCACCTTCTGAAGTACGCCAAATCACGGAAGATGTTATCACCTGCCGCATCTGCTTCCGCATCACTGCCTCGGCCCACAATACGACTTACAGCCATCACCATGACAACCACCACAACCACGGCTACCATCATGAAGACCGCAGTATCAGACGCCTCAAGACCAACCAGCACCACCGCCGCCATATGAACAAACATTTTAACATCAGCAGTAACTGTTAGAGACACTATAGACACTAATATTCCCGCAAGTATCACTTCAGACATTCCAGGAAGCGCCAGTAATAGTGAACGCATCTCAGCATTAGTAATTCACCCACCACGACCAACCACCATCAATCGCGAGACCAAGACTCAGTGGGGAAATTTTTCGGCAGAGGTGTGATCGTTTGTGTTGCAGCAGAACATCAGTGGTGTGACTCGTGGAAAATTACTTTTTATTTATTTATTTTTCAAATACTTTTCTTATTATTATATATGTTAGATCAATTGAATCCCGTCCCTAGGATGACTACGGTTATCCTACATTGCTGTGCAACTTAGTTGCCCAGCTGTGTCTCACACAAGTTGAGTACTACGAATTCCAGTGTTGTAAGAACGTCATGTGCGACGTAAAGTATACAACACCCCGTAGTGCAATAATGTCATAATCCCATAATGCAGTCTCAGCTATGCTGGGGCTGCCTGATAAACCAACTTTTTGGGTTATTATTGTTATATTTTTCTTATTATTTTTCTTCCTGTCTTAGATGTCAGCGAGAGCTGCCCATTGTGAACCCGCTATAACGGGCCGCAAATATTTTTATTAATCAAGATATGTGTTGCATACCCCTTTATTTACCCGGGGGTGCGCAAGTAATTCGGTAGTAATATTTTAAATACCCCGTAAGGGGAAGGCCTTGGAATTCGCCCTACTCGGAGGCAGCAAATACAGAGCCAGGAGAGGACGTCATTGCATAAATCTGCTAAGCGTGACCTCAAGAAAGCAGGATTAGGTACACTCAAGTCAAGAATGGACCTGAGGAAGCTAAGGATTGTGGCTGAGGACAAGACACAGTTGACAAAAGCGAAGAAGGACTGATTGCAGCTGTAGGAAATTTCTACTACTACAGCCGCAGAATACAGTAATCATACATATTTAGCCATATTTTAACCCTTTTATAGTAATCTCTGTCCTTTATCGCCTTCAAAATTTCATCGTTTATCTATCCCGGCTGACAGAAGAGTTTGACTCGACGTTCGACAATAGGTGCATGCTCGTTTATAATAGCTATGAACGCATCCTGCCAAAGTTGTAGGGCTTCATTTAGTTCATTTATCAAATCTACTATCTCCCAGTTATATTCAGACAACGTATGAAGAAATTTCTGATCGTCGAATTTTTTCCGGCACCTATATTTTATAGAATAGTGACTGTGTGATTTTTGCCTAAGATTCTGACGTATACCAAAAACTGGAGAATGGTCGCTTGACGCAAAATCGCCTACGTTTACTGAGGTCAATTTCGTTTGCTCTGTAACATATATATGATCTATTAGCGTAGCTGTTTTTTCGGTTGTTCTAGTTACGGTTTTTACCAATTGTTCAAGATGAAATAATTCCATTGCTGAGTGCCATTTCTGTGTGATAGGCATTAAAAATCATTATTGAAGTCTCCTATGAGAATAATATCCGTATTATCTGAATAAACTGGCTCAAGTAACCCTTCAAACTCGACCTTCAGTCATGATGTCTATTATTATTATTATCGTCACATATTTAGAGGAGACATGTCGAAATTCCGGGAATTGAATTCATATAGCATGTCTTCCCCGGAAACTAAGTATTAAGCAGCTGCGCGTCAAGAGCGTCTCTTGTTATTTGAATGCACGTATCCTTTTTATTCCTCAAGTCACATAATCTCCGACTTTTAAGGAAATCACATAGGAAATCTGTTGACTACTTTGAAACTAATCTAACTACGATGTAATGTTTACCTTGGGCGTTAACAGCTCACAGTAAACGTAGTTTCAGAATATTAATCAGATAAGTTCTCCCATTGTTAAAATTGTTAAATAGCTAACGTATTCGTCCAGTTTAATTTTGGTTACAGGGATTGTAACCTTGAAATGAACTGAATCCTGACACGATATCTCCGCACCGCCACCAAATGTGCAGGAATTAACGATGACATTTCATAACAAACACTTTTATTGCCATACGAGTTAACATAACTGTGGCTATATAATACATTATCTAGGACATACAATGTATATATTATTACATCTTATGTAGATTTGTACACTGATTTAAAAAAATAAATTGCAATTGTTCACGTAAAACACCGTGAGAAGTGCCAGTTTATACTAAAACATAATTTCATTGTAAGTATCCATGAATCTTGTTTATTCATCTCATCATTTGGGAACATCTCAGTCAGGGACTGTCTGACTAGTAATAAGTTTAAGTGAAAAACAGTTATTTATTATTGTAATGCTGCTTAAAAACGAACTTGCTTAAAAAATAGATCATGGCTCCATAGACATCTTAAAATTGCAAGGACACATAGGATGCAGGCACACGAATTTACTTTGATCATTTTCCAAAGCGGCTCTCCAGAAAGGCAACAATTGTTGAATGGAATAATAATAATGTTAGGTTCGTCAGCAGATATCCTCGAAATGGAGAGATCCGATCTGTCACTCACGTATCTGGCGTCATAATTATCTACGTCACTAGTTAGTTGGCATTACAATTAAATTGTCGTAGTTCCATCATGAAACTCGTAAAAATCAATCAAGAAAGTGTTCGAATTGCAGGTCTTTGATGGATTTACAACTTACTAAACATTATGTTGATTATTTAAAACTAATTTGACTGAGATCTGCTGGTGCGATACAGACCGACAAGAACTTCCAGTCAAATTGGTTTCAAATTTTCAACAGCTTATCTCTAATGTTATCTTGAAATTATAATTCTGCATATTCAGGTGTCAAAGCGTTAAATGGATTTCAACACGTAAAGTAATGAGGGCTCTGTGGAAATGAGACGGGTTATAACTATAGCGAGATCGCTCCATTGCAGAAAAGCTACTCGATAATAGAGTGTTCACAACTATTTGTCAGTATTTCTGGAACATAATATCATGCTCTCATGATCAGCTTTGAGCATTCTCAGGAATGAAACGGTCCGATGTGTCACTCAAGTATTCTCGCCGTTACTCGACGTAGACCTGAGTATCAATACGTCGCTAGTTAACTGACATCTCGAGCTGAATGACCTATAGCTCCGTCATGAAAATCGAAAAAACCCACCACTAGAGTACGAATTGTATGGTTTTGATAAATTTACAATTTTAGAAAACATGCTGTTGAATATTGTGAGACAAATCTGAATGAGAGCCATTGCTGTCATATGCCACATAGGCAACCACAACCCCACTCAAATTAGTGTCTAATATATCTAAAAGCTTACCTGTATAATTGCCTTTAAATTTAGGTTCTGGGAATTCAGGTTTAAAGTATATAACTCGACGTACAATTGGGAGGAGCGTAGGTAGAAATAGGTGGGGAATAGATAGAAATGGATCCATCTGTTGTGTAGGGCTACTTTTATTTGTACCCATTAACTTCCTATTCTCTTTGCTTTCCTAACAGCACCAGGGGACCGCCTGGAACCATGTAGCGCCATAAACCGCTTCCTCGTAATCCAAATAACAAGTGTCCAACAAGTAATTTCGTAACAGTCCTCCGTATCCGAATGCCAACGTGGATCAGTCCCCTAGTGATTATGCAGGAAGGAATAAAAAAACAATACATGCCCACTCAGCGGAACCAATACAAGCCCACTCAACGATATCAGCATGTGCCTGCTCAGCAGAGCCAACACGAGCCCGTTCACCGATAGCAGTACGAACCCGCCCAGTTTAGATGTCCGTCAAACTAGAACGGATCTTCGATAAGGTGCAGCCCGAAGTTCTATTCCCAGAACCAGTACACGACCAGCATGGATGTGGATTACTGCCAAACATCGCCCGAACCGTGGCTGCCGCTTTTGTCATCCTTGTAATCACGAGTCACGGAACTACGTAGCTGTATGCACCATTACTATGTTCTGCGGCTGTAGTAGTAGACACATCCTACACCTGCAATCAGTCCTTCGCTTGTGCCCACTGTGTCTTGCCGAAATCCGTAGCTTCCTCAGGTCCATTCTTGACTTGAGTGTACCGAGTCCTTCTTTCTTGAGGTCACCTCGTAGCACGCTTAGCAGATTTAAGCAATGGCGTCCTCTCCTGGCTTTGTATTTTTTGGTTCCAAGTAGGGCGAATTCCAATGCTCTCTGTGCTGGTGTGTCTTCTGGCATCCTTAGCACATGGCCAAACATGGACGATCAATGCTGAACGACTTTGACAGACAGCGACGACATATTACACATCTTGTATAGTGCATCACTGGAAATTATGCTGTCTGGTAATCGGTGTCCAGTGATGATGCATAGCTGTTTGCGGTGGCAGGCATCGAGTTTGTCTAGAGCTGCCTTTGGAGCTGCCTAGTTCTTACAGTTGTACAGCACCAAGGATACGCAGGTTGCATTGTATAAACGTAGCCTTTTTATCAAGGGCATCTTCGATCTACCAATCCCTAGAAGGACTGGGAAGCTATGTTCCTCATGACGCAGATAGGTATATGTGGGTGAACCCTGTTTTGGATTCATTCATAAAGAGAATCTCAATTTTTAGTTTGCTTGCAGCTATTGGGAGAAGTTCGTCAAGGGGCATCATTTCCTCGTCTATGAAGTCCACATTGTCGGCATATTCCATCCCTAGATGCGTGCCCAATATTAACACGGGGGTGGGCTGGGGGGGGGGGGTGTTGGGTCTTGTGGAATTTTCGGGCACGGATTTCAATACAGCAGCAAAGTAACAGGTGAAAAGCACAGGGGATAGACCACCCTCCTGTCGGGAGCCGATTGATGTCTCAGACTTTATAGACTTCACTGACTTCACTCGTACTCTCAGCTTGGTGCCTGGAAGCAGTTGTTTCACTAGTCGTAGGTCATCCTCATTGCAACTGGCTTGGCGTAGTACATCTAGGATCTGTGAGCGTTTAAATGTATCGAAGGCTCGTGACATGTCAATGCCAGGTGCCTTCCTGGGCTTGGCTAGCACGATAAGGTGCCTTGGCCTACACCGTCGACGGGGAGGTGTGCATAACAGCTGAATTGATTAGGTGCGTGATCGGTTTTGAGATAATGTGACTTGTATATTTAAATATTTCATTGCTCATGCCATCAAGTCCAGAATGATGCACGCCCATTTTTCAGGGCTTCAAGTGTCTTCTCAACTTCAGCTGTTTTAATTGGTGTTAGTAATGGCCTGTGGTTTTCTGAGACCGGGTGCAAGGGCTCATCATCGTGCTCAGTAAACTGTTGCTTGAACCATTCTCGAATTGCCTCGGCTCTGCCATGGTCAGTCCCGATAAAGTGTCTTTCACAGTTGTGTACAGTGAGTGGTGACGTGTAGTAAGTAACTCTGAGGGCTTGGTCTGTCCAGAACATTTTGTGACAGCCATCCATGGCAGTGATTTCATCTGCTAAGGAGTCTGTTTTCTGAATAGCAAGATATTTTAAGCATTCGGTAATGTGGCGCAGAATGCTATTACCTTCCTGGCGTAGTTTGGTGCGGTATTCACTTTGGCGACTTTGATAGATGCGCAGCCGTACCGCTTTCTGCTCTGCTGATAGTTTTACTACTAGAGGGTCGTCACTATACCTATTTCGTTTGTTTTCTAGAACACCTATGGTGCTGGTAGCTGATGATTCCATATATTTCAGTATTTTGTTTAGAGCTTCGTTTGCATCTGAGCTGACGTCGATGTTAGCTTTTTGCTCCCAGAATGCCTTTTTCTATGACATTTGAGTGTGAGTGTCGCTGATGAGTAGGTTGTAGGTCTAGCTGTACCGCCGGAAAAAGAGGCAGCCTTGGTGGACCAACAGACAAAGGGGGATGGTTTACGGGTGGTATGTAGGACTCACTGAGAATAGACATTATCTTGACAAGCCAGCTTTGAAACTCTACAATTTTAGCAGCCATTTACTTTATGATCCCTTTTAACTCGGTCCGTGCACTCCAGAATGCATAGTATGGAAGTAAACATTCGCTTATCTAACTACTCCTCGAAGACGAATGCCTATATAATAGATGCAGGTAAACCTCGGAACTTGCAGTTGAAATTGGCTGATGCTGTATGGACATAAGATCCATTCTGCAAAAAAAACCTTTCCAATGTCTCTATTTCTACCGCCTTGCCATGTAGTACTATCGACATTAGCCACCCAAGGATGTTACTGAACTGATTCCACGTAAGCCACGAGGGGATGATAACTCGTACTTGCAAGGCGTTCATTGGAAATCATTGGTGGTTACTCAATGTATAGATCACGATATTAAAATCCTGCAATACTTATTATCAAAGAGACGATGATATTTCCATAAGAACATTATGAAATGAAGTTTAAGATATTAACTATCAAGATTATATATTGTTGCTTTATTTCTTCATCACAGTAATTGTAGTCTGCAGATCTTTAAATATGATTAATACTATACAAGACACAATCATACATGCGGACACGCCCACAATTATACATGCGGACACGCACACAATCATACACGCGGACACGCACACAATCATACACGCGGACACACACACAATCATACACGCGGACATGCACACAATCATACACGCGGAGACGCACACAGCCATACATGCGGACACGCTCATAATCACGCATGCGGACAGGCACACAATCATACATGCGGACACGCACACAATCATAGACATGGACACAATTATACACGTGGAGACACACACAGCCATACATGCGGACATGCACACAATCAAACAAGCGGACACGCACACATCATACACGTGGACATGCACACAATTATACACGCGGAGATGCACACAGCCATACATGCGGACAAGCACACAATCATACGTGCGGACACGCACACAATCTTACATGCGGACATGCACACAATCATACACGCGGACATGCACACAATTATACACGCGGAGACGCACACAGCCATACATGCGGACAAGCACACAATCATACATGCGGTCACGCACACAATCATATATGCGGACAAGCACACAATCATACAAGCGGACACGCACACAATCATGCATGCAGTCATGCACACAATCATACATGCGGACAAGCACACACTCATACAAGCGGACACGCACACAATCATACATGCGGTCACGCACACAATCATACATGCGGACAAGCACACAATCATACAAGCGGACAGGCACACAATCATACACGCGGATATGCACACAATCATACATGCGGACACGCACACAATCATACATGCGGACACGCGCACAATCATACATGCGAACACGCGCACAATCATACATGCGGACACGCACACAATCATACATGCGGACACGCACACAATCATACATGCGAACACGTGCACAATCATACATGCGGACACGCGCACAATCATACATGCGGACACGCACACAATCATACATGCGGACACGCACACAGTCATACATGCGGACACGCACACAATCATACATGCGGACACGCACACAATCATACATGCGGACACGCACAATCATTCATGCGGACACGCACACAATCATACATGCGGACACGCACACAATTATACATGCGGACACGCACACAATCATACATGCGGACACGCACACAATCATACATGCGGACACGCACACACTCATACATGCGGACACGCACACAATCATACATGCGGACGCGCACACAATCATACATGCGGACACGCACACACATAATCAAACCTATAAACATACACTAGCACGAGCCCAGACACGCAGGCATACACATAAACGTATACACATCATATACAAACACCCACATAGACACACGCACGCACACACGCACGCACACGCGCACGCATACACAAACTCACGCACCCATGCAGGCACGCACGCACACATGTACACACATTCGCGCCCGTACGCACTCCGGGCGCATGCACATGCGGATGTACACATGTGCGCATGCGCACACGCACACACGCACACACCTTACATACGCACGCATCCGAGACCGTACACATGCCCATACACGTATGTACACGTCTCAAATTTCTAACACGCTTACTATTTAATTACTGCCTTCTTAACCCATTGTGATTTTGTGCCAAGTTCTGCCTATTCTAGAACAGGCTACCTTTAAAAGATTTACACTAGCGTTACATCGACAAACCCAGCCAAAATATCACACTATCTTTCTTCACTCGACTAGTTATGTGCTTGAATGATGTCCTATCTTCATAAATACCTTTGGAAAATAACAACAATTTATGTACATTTTTACGATAACGTAAATGAAGGTTTCTACTTGCTGGAGTCCCTTACTGATACTTATTGAGCCAATATTCATGAGGAGTATCCGCATTAACATACACTGGCGTCGCTAGTGATGATGTCACAGTCCCGCTGTCACCAGTATCAGCAATACTATGGGCGAATTCTGCTTTTGAGGAGTTATCATAAGGGACTGAATATATAGACGACCTTTCCTCATGAATCTGATCAGCAATTTCTGCATAATGGCCTTCTCCTTCTCCTCCCGGATCCAGCTGCATGTCTGATAACTCCGCAC
The DNA here is from genome assembly GCA_034401795.1 of Chaetoderma sp. LZ-2023a. NCBI lineage: Eukaryota > Metazoa > Mollusca > Caudofoveata > Chaetodermatida > Chaetodermatidae > Chaetoderma > Chaetoderma sp. LZ-2023a. The sequence goes on from CM067371.1 coordinate 118,630,138, forward strand.
CGGTTGATGTTGTTCTCGACAAGGGACTAGCATCACCTTTATTGTGTCGTGTCCCGGGTAGCGGCTGACCTGTGGGTGTATTACTGGAGGACTGCGTCTTTGCACCTGGACCACGGCGGGTTTTGAGCGTCCCATGTCTGACCAACTGTAGCCATGAGGCCCTAGCGTCCGAGTGACAGACGCAACGGAATACGAAAATACAGAAACCTTGAAGTGACGTCGATATGATGAAGATGTATTGAAAAGCAGTTTTTACAGCTCCTATAGCCAGAGTGCCGAACAGCCACGATATTCCCAGCAGCGTCATTACGCTTAGAATGCCACGAATCTGAAAGCATACATATAATGCTTACGTAAATAACCACCCGCCACAACCATCACCACCGCCACCACCACCATCACCACCACCACCACCACCAACAACAACAACATCATCATCGTCATCATCATCATCATCATCATCATCGTCATCACAACAACTATGCGTGCTTAAATGAGAGCATATGTATTGTTATAGCTAGCCAGAGTGCTTCTACTTACAGCTGTGTGCGTGCGTGTGTAACAGTATATGTATTGCCATAACTACATATTTGTGTTTGAATGACAGTATATTGGTTTTATAGTTACATGTGTTTGATTGACAGTATGTTGTTGCCATAGTTACGTGTGTTTAATTGACGGCATGTTTGTAGCTATAATTACCTGTATTTGATTGATAATTTATTTGTTTCCAGACTGGCATGTGTTTAATTGACAATGTGTTTGTTGACATAGTTCCCCGCGTTTGACTGATGACATGTTTGTCGCAATAGTTGTTTGATTGACAGTATGTTTGTTTTTATTGTTGCCTGCGTTTAATTCGCATTATGTATGTTTCTGTGGTTACCTGTGTTGCGCTGACAGTACGCTTTCCGCTGGGATGGTCGAATTTCCGTCTGAGGACAACTTTAAGTACCAAACCAAACACAATAATGTTGAAGACGAGAGTCAGACACACTGGGGCTATCAATGTCCCATAATATAGTCCAGGGTTATCAGCAGAGATGAAACAACTGAAATGAAATGAACTTATGGGCATGCTACAAAAATCATCGTTTCATCAGCGGCGAGAGAGGGAGGGATGAGGGATGGGGCGGGGGGGGGGGCGGGGGGGGGGGGGCGGGGGGTGGGGCTGTAATAGGGTGGGAAAGAAGGCGAGGAATAATGAAATGAAGGGGTGACCAGCAGGGTTGGGGTCGAGTACAGGCAGCTGTACTGAGGCTGAATACGAGTACTTTGGCAAAGTACTTGAGGCTGAGTACAAGTACATGTACTTTTTTTTAGCAATTGTACTGAGGTTGAGTACGAGTACATTGTAAATGTACTTGAGTACGAGTACAAGTACATATTAATACCAAACTGTCATCCATGTTGACTATGGACGGGGTGGGGTGAACAGCCATACTATAATATTCCCATGTACATGTACTTGCTATATGGGGTGGAGTTTCTGTGAATTCCGTAAATATACATGTAAATATACAATACGGCTTCTGTAGTGGTGTTTTCCTCTATTTATTTACTAAGCAAAGGTACCTTGTTGAATATTTTGGATATAATCGGACTGAATGCTGTTGGTACCATGGCCGGCATTAGCTCCAAGCCAAATTAGTGTCAAAACATTTCATAGAATATTTCCTAATGCTTTTAACGATACAGAGAAAATGACAAATTCATTACAGCAAGAAACAACCAGTTGAATATTTTTAAAATAATTTGATTGGCAGTTGCTCCTGACTTAGTCAGAAGTTACTTGCTGTCGAATTATTTTCAAAATATTTGACAGAAAATGTTTTTCTTGCTAAAGAATATACTGAATTCCTGGCATGATTGCTATGA
>CM067371.1:118636965-118688492 GCA_034401795.1 Chaetoderma sp. LZ-2023a
GCCAAAGTCAATATTAATTGATAATGACAGTTATCAATTCAGAGAATTGGGAAAACTAAATATAAAATGGTAGACAATTAATTGTATATAGTAAGCCAACTTTATGACGAATAGAAATAACCTTATTGTATTGCAATGGATGAATCCGGTTTACCCCGCTCATCTCTAGCTAAGTTCCACCCAGGCTTTGCTCGTGTTGGGATCAATCGATCCCTGCCAATTCTGAATCTCAATTTCCAGACCCGAAAAACATAAGCTGTTGAATATTTGGAAACTAATTTGACTGGGTGCATGTTCTGTCTATGGCAGCAACAGTGTCCAGTCAAATTAGGTTCAAAATATTTAGCAGAACGTGTATTAAAGAATAAAGACATATAAATCGTACAACAACGCTTAGTCCGTCATCAATGGCCTGTTCCAGTTTTAGTTATGCCCCGCCCATCCCTATCTAAACTCCATCACACCTAGCTTGTGTTGGGATCGATTCCTTAGCTCCCTGACAATCAATTTCCAGAAAACTATATGGGTAAGTCGTTGAACATTTTGAAACTAATTTGACTGGGTGCTTGTTCTGTCTATGCCAGCAACAGTGCCCAGTTAAATTAATTTCAAAATATTCTACAAAACGTTTATTAAATAGTAAAGCTATACAATTTGTACAACGTGTCGGACTATTAAGTGTTTAAGACCGACTAAATCGAGCCATTCATGCGGTAAGAGATTATGACGTCATCCTACACGTCACGTGGTTGATTATGACGTCATATGATGGATGACTAAAATGGAAAGGTTCATTAAGCGTTCGTGACGAACTTAGATACGACATCCATTACGTAATTGATTAAATAACGTCACCCTACACGTCACGTAGTGGAATATGACGTCATATGATTGAGGGATAAACTTGAATCCTCCGTTAATTGTTCAATAAAGGATTCCTCCATTAGGCGACTGAATCGCAGAAGTGGGCGTTGCTTAGACTTATATTTTATCGACAAGCTGTGTATTATCGCGATGGTACTCCGCGGCATAATTAAAACACGCCCTCTGTGTGGGCTATATCGTCTGATTGCGTAGTCTATCACAGCATGTACGGGAAATACTGTGAATCACATACACGTTATCAAAACCAATCAGATAATAGTATTATATCACGTGATGTATCTGCTATGTAAGGGATATGTGGCCTGTGCAAATGTAGTACCTTAATGAATGTGGAAAAAACGATTTGTATTCACACGGGCGATATAATGGAAGTAGGAAAAAATAATGTTTAGGTGGGAAATACAAGCCTCCGCAAGGCATTTGAATAGCAACTTTATCAGGCATCAGAGAGACGAATGAATGGACCCTTCCTCGCTCGTGTTGGGATCGATCGATCTCTGAACTCTCTGACTATCAATTTCCAGAAAACTATACAGGTAAGATATTGAATATTTTGGAACTAATTTGACTGAGCGCTGTTGCTGCCTATAGCATGTTTATTAAATAGTAGAGACATACAATTCGTGCAACGTGTCAGACTAATAAGAGTTAAAGACAGGGCAAATAGAATCATTTATGACGTAATGATTATGACGTCATCCTGCACACCACTGATTATGATGTAATATGACGTCAGATTGATAAGTGATGTACATATCATCACAAGGCAAACATTGGTCTATAAATAATACATCTTCTGTCAGAGCGACAATGACAATGGATGTCATGAATCCAGTTTAGCTATGCCCCGCCCATTTCAAGCTAAGCTCCCCCATGCTTTGCATGGTTTTGGATAGATCAGACCCTGAATTCTCAGAATCCCAAATATCAAGGTAGCAAATACGGGTAAATACGGAACCACTATGACCCGAATTCATCATCGTATTGACCGCAGTAGACATTTTAGGTCACGTGACCTCAGTAAGTGGTAGTAATTGCCTTTAGCAAGCACCTTTAGGATAGACAGGTTTCAATGTACACATAGTTGAGACAAATGTTACTCTTACCCCAGGCCACGATTGCTCGCTTGATTAAAAAGTAGTTTTCATAGATAGCGAATACTTTGATAAGAAGACGATATAGATGAAACGCTTCTATCGACATCCACGCCATAGTGGCTAACAGGCTGCAACACAGAGCAATAACAATATATAGTGCATTTATGTCATTGTGGCTAACACGCTGTAACACAGAGCAATAACAATATACAGTGCATTTATGTCATTGTGGCTAACACGCTGTAGCAAAGAGCAAGACCAATAAATAGTGCATTTATATCATTGTGGCTAACACGCTGTAACAAACAGCAAAAACAATCTATAGCGCATTTATATAATTGTGGCTAACACGCTGTAACACAGAGCAATAACAATATACAGTGCATTTATGTCATTGTGGCTAACACGCTGTAGCAAAGAGCAAGACCAATAAATAGTGCATTTATATCATTGTGGCTAACACACTGTAACAAACAGCAATACTAATATATAGTGCATTTATGTCATTGTGGCTAACACGCTGTAACAAACAGCAATAATAATATATAGTGCATTTATGTCATTGTGGCTAACACGCTGTAACACAGAGCAAGACCACTAAATAGTGCATTTATGTCATTGTGGCTAACACGCTGTAACACAGAGCAAAAACAATGTACAGTGCATTTATTTCATTGTGGCTAACACGCTGTAACAAATAGCAATAACAATATATAGTGCATTTATGTCATTGTGGCTAACACGCTGTAACAAAGAGCAATAACAATATACAGTGCATTTATGTCATTGTGGCTAACACGCTGTAACAAACAGCAATACTAATATATAGTGCATTTATGTCATTGTGGCTAACACCCTGTAACAAAGAGCAATAACAATATAGAGCGCATTTATGTCATTGTGGCTAACACGCTGTAACACAGACCAATAACAATATACAGTGCATTTATGTCATTGTGGCTAACACGCTGTAACAAACAGCAATACTAATATATAGTGCATTTATGTCATTGTGGCTAACACGCTGTAACAAAGAGCAATAACAATATATAGTGCATTTATGTCATTGTGGCTAACACGCTGTAGCAAAGAGCAATAACAATATAGAGCGCATTTATGTCATTGTGGCTAACACGCTGTAACACAGAACAATAACAATATACAGTGCATTTATGTCATTGTGGCTAACACGCTGTAACAAACAGCAATACTAATATATAGTGCATTTATGTCATTGTGGCTAACACGCTGTAACACAGAGCAATAATAATATATAGTGCATTTATGTCATTGTGGCTAACACGCTGTAGCAAAGAGCAATAACAATATACAGTGCATTTATGTCATTGTGGCTAACACGCTGTAGCAAAGAGCAATAACAATATAGAGCGCATTTATGTCATTGTGGCTAATACGCTGTAACACAGAGCAATAACAACATAGAGCGCATTTATGTCATTGTGGCTAACACGCTGTAGCAAAGAGCAATAATAATATATAGTGCATTTATGTCATTGTGGCTAACACGCTGTAACACAGAGCAAGACCACTAAATAGTGCATTTATGTCATTGTGGCTAACACGCTGTAAAACAGAGCAAAAACAATGTACAGTGCATTTATTTCATTGTGGCTAACACGCTGTAACAAATAGCAATAACAATATACAGTGCATTTATGTCATTGTGGCTAACACGCTGTAGCAAAGAGCAATAACAATATACAGTGCATTTATGTCATTGTGGCTAACACGCTGTAACAAATAGCAATAACAATATATAGTGCATTTATGTCATTGTGGCTAACACGCTGTAACAAAGAGCAATAACAATATACAGTGCATTTATGTCATTGTGGCTAACACGCTGTAACAAAGAGCAATAACAATATACAGTGCATTTATGTCATTGTGGCTAACACGCTGTAACACAGAGCAAGAACAATATACAGTGCATTTATGTCTTTGTGGCTAACACGCTGTAACACAGAGCAATAACAATATATAGTGCATTTATCTCGTTGTGGCTAAAACGCTGTAACACAGAGCAATAACAATATACAGTGCATTTATGTCATTGTGGCTCTCGCGCTGCAACATTTCAAAGAGTAATAATAATATAGTGTGCATTTTCGACCCGATCAAGCAACAGCAAGGACAAGTGGCAGAGGCAGAAAATAGAGCTTTTCAATGAATCGAGCTTATTAACACATATACCCAAGAATGGCGAGCATCATAACCCAATAATAATCACATTAAAACATGTAGGCCTACCTATTAGCTGACAATAGTCACGTGGTTAGGTTACTTTGGAAACACTGACGGTATATAATAGGGTCATATTGGTGAATTTAACAAAGCGGAAAAATTTACTTTATAGCAAGATGAATTTGCTAACTTTTGAAAATTTTACTCAGAAACACTGTAAGTGGATTTCATTAAATATTTGCTTTGAATTTTGATAGAATAATGCATGGAATTCTAAGAAGTTGGCTAACTTTTCAAAGACAGTGCATATGTAGTTAGTTCATTTCTAGATGTAGTAACTCGCTTAGGGCCGGATGTAGGCCGGGTGTAGGCCTGGGAACTTGCCAAGAGGGCGCCAGCCAAATGAAATTTGACAATATCTACCAGGACTCCACCAAGAAGTAGTCTTGTGCTGCAAATCCAACATTAGAATGCGTAAGGAGGAGTGATCAGTGAGAATGCTTAAGGAGGAGTGATCAGTGAGAATGCTTACAGGGAGTGATCAGTGAGAATGCGTAAGGAGTGGTCAGTGAGAATGCTTACAGAGGGGTGATCAGTGAGAATGCGTAAGGAGGAGTGATCAGTGAGAATGCGTAAGGAGTGATCAGTGAGAATGCTTACAGAGGAGTGATAATTTTTTGGTATATATAAATGATATTTCACAGAACATCGAGAGCATTTTAAGATCATATGCTGACGACACTGCATTATGCTGCTCCCGTGCATCATCCATCGAAATAGAAAGAAAATTAAATAGCGATTTAGATCAAATTTCAACATGGGCAAAACAATGGTTGATTTTATTTAATGCTACAAAAACCGTGAATCTAACGATTACAAATTCCCGTACATTTATATCCCCAGATATCTTTTTAAATAATACACTGTTAACGTCAGTGCATTCTAATAAATATTTGGGCTTAACCATTTCGAATGACCTCAAATGGAGTGATCATATAGATCAGATATCAAAGAGAGCCGCAAAAATATTAGCTACAATGCGAAGAATGAAAAATATTTTAAGCAGGCACATTTTATCTCGAATTTACACTTCATATTTGCGTCCGGTACTCGAATATGGCGGTGAGGTTTGGGATGGTTGCTCCGGTCAGGATGCTGAAAGACTTGAAGTCATTCAGAATGAAGCCATGAGAATAATAACCGGCTTACCAATGTGTGCACCCCTAGCAATTCTCTATAAATAGACTGGCTTTATTCCTCTGCATGAGCGTCGCAAACAGAAGAAACTCATATTATTCTATAAGATTGTCCAAGAAGATTTCCCTGATTATATAACAGATATTGTCCCCAGAAGAGTAGGTGATATCAACAACTACAACCTTAGAAACTCTGATGATTTTATTCCACCGAATCACCATCTTGAAATATATAAGAATTCTTTCATAACCAGTGTTGTTCAACTTTGGAATAACCTTGATATAGCAGTCAAATCCGCTCCATCACTTTCAATCTTCAAGAGAAAAATTACAAAAACTGATCAAAATGTCCCAGAGCACCTCGCAAAATACTGCATGTTTGGCAGAAGACGCGAACATATAATAACTTGCAAAATCAGAAATAACTGCAGCCAACTCAATAATGATCTGTACCGATACCACCTACTTGAACACCCCAATTGTCCACATTGCCAAATCCCAGAAACGGCCTATCATGGCTTTTTTGAATGTCCAAAATGGGCAAATGAAAGGCGCAATTTATTCGATTCCCTTCAACAAATTACACTCGATGGTAGCCTGGATATTTTCTTGAAGGGAAGCAATAGATTGGCCACCAAATCAAATGAGAATTTGTTAACAAACGTACATAATTTTATCAGACAAACCAAGAGATTTTAAAACAAATTGGAAATTCAGTCCTTTTTTTATCACACTATTCTATTCACAAATTTGTCAACTGTACACCAGGTGTAGGCACAAGTACGTATATGAGAGTGTACAGGTATGCATGAGTGAGTATCTGCGTGAGTGCAGGAATTGGTATTGAGAAGTGGGAAGGATATATCAAAAATTGAATTGCTGCTGCTGTTGAAAATGTAGGTGCACTGATGTGTGTGCGTGCGTGCGTGCGTGTGTGCGCGCGTGCGTGCGTGCGTGCGTGCGTGCGTGCGTGCGTGCGTGCGTGCGTGCGTGCATGCGTACGTGAGCGAGCGAGCGTGCGTGCGTGCGTGCGTGCGTGCGTGCGTGCGTGCGTGCGTGCGTGCGTGCGTGCATGAGTGAGTGAGTGCGTGCGTGCGTTAGCGCGTGAGTGCGTGCGTGCGTGCGCGCGTGCGTGTGTGTTGTGTGTGTCTGTGTTCATGATCTTGTTAAATTAGTGAGATGATCTCGACGTCAATGTGACGCGCGTTAGGTCACTTACGGAAATTAGTACCGTGCTAGCGCTTACACGTACTCCAGTAGCCATGTTCTCGGGGATATCGCTGTGATAGCGATACAGTTACTTACTATCTTTACGCGCTGAGTGACTGTATCCCTGTCAGAGGGATAGCTTCGAGAACGTGGGCGTAGACTCCCTAACCGTACCTCAATTTCCAGTAACATATGCCTTGACAGTAACATATGCCTTGATTATAACAGGTTTTATTTTATAATTATTTTAATAATAAAAATTATCACTAGTGAAGCATGCTGCATCTCTCTCTCCCTCCCTCCCCCCTCCCTCTCCCTCTCTCTCTCTCTCTCTCTCTCTCTCTCTCTCTCTCTCTCTCTCTCTCTCTCTCTCTCTCTCTAAGTTAAACGTAATTTATATGCTGCCATTTAATATATCTGTAGGGAGAGGGCTATATTAAGTTGCTAGAACTTTTGCCCGATCCCTTTGTACATTTGCTACAATAAAATATGTTAAAAAAATCAGTGAGAATGCGCAAGGATGAGTGATCAGTGAGAATGCTTACACAGGGGTGATCAGTGAGAATGCGTAAGGATGAGTAATCAGTGAGAAGGCTTACACAGGGGTGATCAGTGAGAATGCGTAAGGAGGAGTGATCAGTGATAATGCTTAAAGAAGGGTGGTGGTGTTATCAGTGAGAATGCGTAAGGAGACGTGATCAGTAAGAATGCTTACAGATGGGTGATCAGTAAGAATGCGTAAGGAGTGATTAGTGAAAACGTATAAGGATCAGTGAGAATTATTGGGATAAGATGACTGTTAAATTTCTGCCCAAACCCCCAGTCCCCCAGTAAATGGCTTATCGGAGCATCTAATTTTAAACTTTCGTCTGGGACGACCCGCGGAACCCTTACCCAATACTCCTACCACCACCACCACCACCACCACCACCACCACCACCACCACCACCACCACCACCAGTATTTGGGAGGTGGTCACCCCAATCCCAGGTCCTTCCCTAATCACTGCCCACGAGCCTCAGCAGTAATAAATCCGACTCACTAAGCTGGAAAATAGATCACACTGTTCATGTTTTAAAGCGATATTTTTCTTGAAGCTTATTGCGTTTTACGCAAGGAAACGTTACATACGCATTGCTACATGCATTGCCTTTGATGTACTACGCGGATATTGCCTTTGATGTTCTACGCGGATATTGCCTTTGATGTACTACGCGGATATTGCATTTGATGTACTACGCGGATATTGCATTTGATGTACTACGCGGATATTGCATTTGATGTACTACGCGCGGATATTGCATTTGATGTACTACGCGGATATTGCATTTGATGTACTACGCGGATATTGCATTTGATGTTCTACGCGGATATTGCATTTGATGTTCTATGCGGATATTGCATTTGATGTACTACGCGGATATTGCATTTGATGTACTACGCGGATATTGCATTTGATGTACAACGCGGATATTGCATTTGATGTTCTACGCGGATATTGCATTTGATGTTCTACGCGGATATTGCATTTGATGTACTACGCGGATATTGCATTTGATGTACTACGCGGATATTGCATTTGATGTACTACGCGGATATTGCATTTGATGTTCTACGCGGATATTGCATTTGATGTACTACGCGGATATTGCATTTGATGTACTACGCGGATATTGCACTTGATGTACTACGCGGATATTGCATTTGATGTACTACGCGGATATTGCATTTGATGTTCTACGCGGATATTGCATTTGATGTACTACACGGATATTGCATTTGATGTACTACGCGGATATTGCATTTGATGTACTACGCGGATATTGCATTTGATGTTCTACGCGGATATTGCATTTGATGTACTACGCGGATATTGCATTTGATGTACTATGCGGATATTGCATTTGATGTACTACGCGGATATTGCATTTGATGTTCTACGCGGATATTGCATTTGATGTTCTACGCGGATATTGCATTTGATGTACTACGCGGATATTGCATTTGATGTACTACGCGGATATTGCATTTGATGTACTACGCGGATATTGCATTTGATGTTCTACGCGGATATTGCATTTGATGTACTACGCGGATATTGCATTTGATGTACTACGCGGATATTGCATTTGATGTACTACGCGGATATTGCATTTGATGTACTACGCGGATATTGCATTTGATGTACTACGCGGATATTGCATTTGATGTACTACGCGGATATTGCATTTGATGAACTACGCGGATATTGCATTTGATGTTCTACGCGGATATTGCATTTGATGTTCTACGCGGATATTGCATTTGATGTACTACGCGGATATTGCATTTGATGTACTACGCGGATATTGCATTTGATGTACTACGCGGATATTGCATTTGATGTACTACGCGGATATTGCATTTGATGTACTACGCGGATATTGCATTTGATGTACTACGCGGATATTGCATTTGATGTACTACACGGATATTGCATTTGATGTACTACGCGGATATTGCATTTGATGTACTACGCGGATATTGCATTTGATGTTCTACGTGGATATTGCATTTGATGTTCTACGCGGATATTGCATTTGATGTACTACGCGGATATTGCATTTGATGTACTACGCGGATATTGCATTTGATGTACTACGCGGATATTGCATTTGATGTACTACGCGGATATTGCATTTGATGTACTACGCGGATATTGCATTTGATGTACTACGCGGATATTGCATTTGATGTACTACGCGGATATTGCATTTGATGTACTACGCGGATATTGCATTTGATGTACTACGCGGATATTGCATTTGATGTACTACACGGATATTGCATTTGATGTACTACGCGGATATTGCATTTGATGTACTACGCGGATATTGCATTTGATGTTCTACGTGGATATTGCATTTGATGTTCTACGCGGATATTGCATTTGATGTACTACGCGGATATTGCATTTGATGTACTACGCGGATATTGCATTTGATGTACTACGCGGATATTGCATTTGATGTTCTACGCGGATATTGCATTTGATGTTCTACGCGGATATTGCATTTGATGTACTACGCGGATATTGCATTTGATGTACTACGCGGATATTGCATTTGATGTACTACGCGGATATTGCATTTGATGTTCTACGCGGATATTGCATTTGATGTACTACGCGGATATTGCATTTGATGTACTACGCGGATATTGCATTTGATGTACTACGCGGATATTGCATTTGATGTACTACGCGGATATTGCATTTGATGTACTACGCGGATATTGCATTTGATGTACTACGCGGATATTGCATTTGATGTACTACGCGGATATTGCATTTGATGTACTACGCGGATATTGCATTTGATGTACTACGCGGATATTGCATTTGATGTACTACGCGGATATTGCATTTGATGTTCTATGCGGATATTGCATTTGATGTACTACGCGGATATTGCATTTGATGTACTACGCGGATATTGCATTTGATGTACTACGCGGATATTGCATTTGATGTACTACGCGGATATTGCATTTGATGTACTACGCGGATATTGCATTTGATGTACTACGCGGATATTGCATTTGATGTACTACGCGGATATTGCATTTGATGTACTACGCGGATATTGCATTTGATGTACTACGCGGATATTGCATTTGATGTACTACGCGGATATTGCATTTGATGTACTACGCGGATAATTGCATTTGATGGACTACGCGGATATTGCATTTGATGTACTACGCGGATATTGCATTTGATGTACTACGCGGATATTGCATTTGATGTACTACGCGGATATTGCATTTGATGTACTACGCGGATATTGCATTTGATGTACTACGCGGATATTGCATTTGATGTACTACGCGGATATTGCATTTGATGTACTACGCGGATATTGCATTTGATGTACTACGCGGATATTGCATTTGATGTACTACGCGGATATTGCATTTGATGTACTACGCGGATATTTCATTTGATGTACTACGCGGATATTGCATTTGATGTACTACGCGGATATTGCATTTGATGTACTACGCGGATATTGCATTTGATGTACTACGCGGATATTGCATTTGATGTACTACGCGGATATTGCATTTGATGTACTACGCGGATATTGCATTTGATGTACTACGCGGATATTGCATTAGATGTACTACGCGGATATTGCATTTGATGTACTACGCGGATATTGCATTTGATGTTCTACGCGGATATTGCATTTGATGTACTACGCGGATATTGCATTTGATGTACTACGCGGATATTGCATTTGATGTTCTACGCGGATATTGCATTTGATGTACTACGCGGATATTGCATTTGATGTACTACGCGGATATTGCATTTGATGTTCTACGCGGATATTGCATTTGATGTTCTACGCGGATATTGCATTTGGAAGGCTTTAATGCTACCTTTAAGCATAGGCCACGATTAACTCCGCCATTCATGCACGTCCAGAATCACAATGGACCGTTACAGTTTTACCTATGGCCCACCCATCTCGATCTAAGCTCCACCCACACCTCGTCCGTGTTGGGATTGATCGATCTCTGAACTCCCCGACTATCAATTTCCAGAAAACTATTCCGGTAGGCTGTTGAATATTTTGAAACTAATTCGACTGGTTGCTGTTGCTGCATATGCCAGCAACAGCTCCCGGACAAATTAGTTTCAAAATATTCAACGGCATGTTTATTACATAGCAAAGACATACAATTCGTGCAATGTGTAGGACTATTAAGCGTAAAAAACGGACTATTACGAATCATTCATGACGTCATGATTATGACGTCAATATACACGTCACTTAGTTGATTATGAAGGCATATAATGGATCAACAAACTGGAAAGGTGAATTACAACGCAACAATATTAGGAGACGATTGAGTATTTTAATAATCTCTACAAAATATTTCGCAGCTATTGTTGTCTTATGCAATCAAATTAGTTTTGAAATATTAAAAATAATACTTCTTTCATCATAAATAATTTGACGTCTGTAATTAACAATATTAAAACATAGTCAAATGGAATTACTTTTGGCAACTATGAGTAGTTCTCCATTGTATTCATGTAGCACATATAGTTAGAAAACATCTGTCACATGCTACTCATGACGCCATCAAGTTACCTGTAATGGAGAATGGCCGCCACAGCTGCGCACGCGTCATCATTAACCATGTTCTGACGCTCCACTCCAACCAAAAAGAAGCAGTCCATGAGCAACATGGCGGAACAGAGATTTAGCAGGATCTGTCCGGATTTATCGTGACGTAAGCACCTAGTAACAAAACACGTGATGTCACACGAACATTGCCACAACCATTAGCAACAGCCATTAAAGACATACTTGATGCATATTATACTAGATATTTAATAGCTACAGTTCTTCAATCTATGAAATCCGCCTTGATATTCAAGTAATCAGAATGTCCGTTCAAAAACTCTTTGTCCACTGCATTTGGATATGTAGACTTTCTTTCAATGATTTTATCAATCTGAAGTTTGGCAACACGAGAAAAGATCAGAAAAATATAAATAGCTTGCGAATTCTAACTATATTGATTTGCAAATTACGGGATTATATTTTAAAGAGAAATACGTACGGCGCTTCTATGCTTTCTATGCTTTTTTAATGATTAGAAAAATCAAAACAAGGCCACCATTTGCAATGATCTGTATGGTAATTGTTTATTTCATCTTAGCGGTGACTCGCAAGTCTGTCTGTCTGTCTGTCTGTCTGTCTGTCTGTCTGTCTGTCTGTCTGTCTGTCTGTTTGTATGCCTGCCTGCCTGCCTGCCTGCCTGCCTGCCTGCCTGCCTGCCTGCCTGTCTGTCTGTCTGTCTGTCTGTCTGTCTGTCTGTCTGTCTGTCTGTCTGTCTGTCTGTCTGTCTGTCTGTCTGACTGTCTGTCTGTCTGTCTGTCTGTCTGTCTGTCTGTCTGTCTTTACATTGAAAAAAACCGCATTGGCACAGGAATTTAATTAAAAATTTCTTTACCTAAATTTGTCCTATCGAGACCAAGTTTAGATTTACTTAGAGTGGTCCCCCCTTGAGATTAGTTGGGGTAAAGTGAACTTATCAGTAGGTCGCTTTAACAGGTAAAGGCTGGGATTGATCCTACATTATAGAGGAATCACACACACGAATGCACACGCACATACGCACGCACATACGCACGCACGCACGCACGCACGCACGCACGCACACATCTGAACGAATGTACGAATGCATGCAATAATACATGCACACAGTAATACATGCACGAATGCACGCAATAATGCATGCATGAACGCATGTCTGTCTGTCTGTCTGTCTGTCTGGCTGTCTGGCTGTCTGTCTGTCTGTCTGTCTGTCTGTCTGTCTATCTGTCTGTCTGTCTGTCTGTCTGTCTGTCTGTCTGTCTGTCTGTCTGTCTGTCTGTCTGTCTGTTTATCTGGTTTACAGTTGGTCGGTCTCTCTGTAAATATGGTGCCATATCTGAAAGGCTAGGGCGGAATTGTTGTAATAGAGTAAGTCCTGATTGCTGACATAAACACTATACCGTACTCCATAAAGCTCGATAAATACGATACAACAAGCTATGTACACACTTCAGGGTTCAAAGCATATAAATTGATTCCAACGTACGAAAAAGTGGGCGGAGCTTAGCGAGAAATGAGCGGGCATAGCAAGAAATGGACTGGCAAAGTGCTGAATGAAACTTCGTATTTATCTATGAATGGACTAGTTACTAAAGGACTTACGGAAACAGGCCGTAAGTTATGATAGTAAGGCATAGTCCAAAGATGGCCAAAGCCACGCCTATATAAGATATGATTGACAGCGCTGTTTCGTGCTCCTTTGTTACCTTGACATCTGGATTCACATCCTGTATAGAAAGAGCAGTAATACATTTTCTAAATACTCTCAAAATAATAAGGATATTATGCACATTCAAACACACAACACTGTGTGTGTGTGCGTGCGTGCGTGCGTGCGTGCGTGCGTTCGTGCGTTCGTGCGTTCGTGCGTTCGTGCGTGCGTGCGTGCGTGCGTGTTTGTGTGTATGTGTGTGTGTTGGGTGGGGTGGTTGAGATTGCCCAAGCAGTCAATGATGAGTAGCATTTTAAACGATTTCCAGCCTTTTATCAGAAAATTCATGATGGCCGCCAAAAAATTGACGAATCAAAGTTCTGTACATAGACGGTCTGAAGCATATTAACTGAGTTTGCTTGAAATTGGCCACCGGTTAATGAGGAATGGTCTTAATTGATTTCCAAAAATTCTCAGAAAATCAAAGACGGCCGCCGGAAAAATTGATCTATCAAAATTATGTATACAAGTTCCGAAACCTACCAGCCTAGTATCCTTCCAGCCAAATCCGGCTGAAATTGGTCAAGCATTAATGAGGAGTAGCGTTTTAAACAATTTCTCGCCAGTTTTCGGAAATTCAAGATCGCCGGCTGAAAATTAACCAATCAAAATTCTGCATAGAGGTTCTGAAGAATACCGGTCTAGGGTCATTCTAACCGAGTTTGCCTGAAATCGAACACGCGGTTAATGAGGAGTAGGCTTTTAACTGCTTTCCAGTAATTTTCAGAAAATCCAAGATGGCCACCGTAAAAATTGGCCAATCTCAATGGGCCTTTCCGGTTTTAGCTATGCCCCGTTCATCTCTAGCTAAGCTCCACCCACACATCACTCGTGTTGGGATCGATCGATCTCTGAACACCCTGACTATCAATTTAAAAAAACAACTGCACATTTAAGCTGTTGAATATTTTGAAACCAATTTGACTGGGTGCTGTTGCTGCCTAAGGCAGCAACAACGCCCAGTCAAATTAGTTTCAAAATATTCAACAGCATGTTTATTAAATAGCAAAGAATTACAAACGCATACAATTCACACAACAAAATATTCAACAGCTTACCTGTATAGTTTCTTTTGGTAATTGAGATTCAGGGAGTGCAGGAATCGATTGATCCCAATACGGGCCAAGCGTGGATGGAGGTTAGCTGGAGATGGGCGGGGCTTAGCTTCTCAACTGTAACTATGGGTACTTCATCACCCGTAACAAGCTATAATTTACCATCAACATCCTCATCCCACTCTAGCAGTTTTACTGGGATTGCCCCAAAATAGTCATGTTAAATAACACCATCACTATGCTCCAACAGGAAGATGACTACCAAGTAAGATATTTGACTCGGGTGCGCGTGCGTTTCGCGTGTGAACGAGCGTGTTCGCTTGATTTAATGCATGTGCGTGCGTGCGTGCGTGTGCGCGTGTGTGCGTGCGTGCGTGCGTGCGTGTGTGCGTGAGTTCGCGTTGAATATGCGTATTACTTACCAATAATATAGCGAAGTTTGTTAAGTGGTGTGAGCAACATTCAATATAGCGTTCGTCCAGGCGAATGCGTTCTATGCCACGATTAGACCACGTGTTGGCTGAAATATAGAGGTATAGGTACACTTGATAAGGCAACCACTCAAAATCTAACTCTTTAACCATTTAATTTGATCAAGAAAATGTACATTTGCAGACCAAGAGAAGACTATTGTTGAAAATTTACCACTGGAATGACTGACTCGGTTATCAAGCCAGTCTTTCCAGTGATGAATTAAAAAAAAGTCTTCTCTTGGTCTGCAAATGGAGACTTCTCAAGACCACTGTAGAAGACGTTTTTGGCTGATATGATTGGCAGAGGGTTAGTGCGGTAGGTATTACATTGTTGTTAAAGCGACATAAAATGGCTCATCAGAGAACTAAATGTTCCAAATTTCCAGCATGAATACACACAGCCTATTGGAGGACACCCCTACCCTCCCACATTCCCTCCACATTTGCCCCTCCGAGCAAAGATGGAATCCTTCCATAGCGTACGTGCAGAACCTAGGCCCTACATACAGTCTTGGGCTTTCACTAAGATAATATTCACATTCACTGTTGGACAGACAAGGGGAAATCATGACGATAGAATGTTGTTATTTAGAGAACACAAGTCAGTTGATCAACAATCACTGCATCCGGCCATCCGCCCATCCCACCCTCGCCCATTCCTGTTTTACTTCCCCCCCCCCACCGCCCACACCCCCTCCTGAAGGTGCGCGTGAAAGAATAAGAAAAAAGACCACTTTTTACTTACATTGTTTGTTTAGGAAGACACATTCATAGTTGGATGTCTGGTTCTGAAATGAGTAGGCGTAAAATTGATGGAAAACAATATTTTAAAGCAAGATTGAATTAGAGTTGAGACATATGATGCGCCCATGGACAGAAACAGGACCAAGGACAGAAACAGAACCAAGGACAGAAACAGGACCAAGGACAGAAACAGAACCAAGGACAGAAACAGAACCAAGGACAGAAACAGGACCAAGGACAGAAACAGGACCAAGGATAGAAACAGAACCATGGACAGAAACAGAACCAAGGACAGAAACAGGACCAAGGACAGAAACAGGACCAAGGACAGAAACAGGACCAAGGAGAGAAACAGAACCAAGGACAGAAACAGAACCAAGGACAGAAACAGGCCCAAGGACAAAAACAGAACCAAGGACAGAAACAGGACCAAGGACAGAAACAGGACCAAGGACAGAAACAGAACCAAGGACAGAAACAGGACCAAGGACAGAAACAGGACCAAGGATAGAAACAGAACCATGGACAGAAACAGAACCAAGGACAGAAACAGGACCAAGGACAGAAACAGGACCAAGGACAGAAACAGGACCAAGGACAGAAACAGAACCAAGGACAGAAACAGAACCAAGGACAGAAACAGGACCAAGGATAGAAACAGAACCATGGACAGAAACAGAACCAAGGACAGAAACAGGACCAAGGACAGAAACAGGACCAAGGACAGAAACAGAACCAAGGACAGAAACAGAACCAAGGACAGAAACAGGACCATGGACAGAACAGGACCATGGACAGAAACAGACCCATGGGCAGAAACAGAACCATGGACAGAAACAGAACCAAGGACAGAAACAGAACCATGGACAGAAACAGGACCAAGGACAGAAACAGGACCAAGGACAGAAACAGAACCAAGGACAAAAACAGGACCAAGGACAGAAACAGGACCAAGGACAGAAACAGAACCAAGGACAGAAACAGGACCAAGGACAGAACCAGGACCAAGGACAGAAACAGGACCAAGGACAGAAACAGAACCATGGACAGAAACAGAACCATGGACGGAAACAGAACCAAGGACAGAAACAGGACCAAGGACAGAAACAGACCCATGGACAGAAACAGAACCAAGGACAGAAACAGAACTATGGACAGAAACAGAACCATGGACAGAAACAGAACCATGGACAGAAACAGAACCATGGACAGAAACAGAACCAAGGACAGAAACAGGACCAAGGACAGAAACAGAACCAAGGACAGAAACAGGACCAAGGACAGAAACAGAACCATGGACAGAAACAGAACCAAGGACAGAAACAGAACCATGGACAGAAACAGAACCATGGACAGGAACAGAACCATGGACAGAAACAGAACCATGGACAGAAACAGAACCAAGGACAGAAACAGGACCAAGGACAGAAACAGAACCAAGGACAGAAACAGAACCAAGGACAGAAACAGGACCATGGACAGAACAGGACCAAGGACAGAAACAGGCCCAAGGACAAAAACAGAACCAAGGACAGAAACAGGACCAAGGACAGAAACAGGACCAAGGACAGAAACAGAACAAAGGACAGAAACAGGACCAAGGACAGAAACAGGACCAAGGATAGAAACAGAACCATGGACAGAAACAGAACCAAGGACAGAAACAGGACCAAGGACAGAAACAGGACCAAGGACAGAAACAGGACCAAGGACAGAAACAGAACCAAGGACAGAAACAGAACCAAGGACAGAAACAGGACCAAGGATAGAAACAGAACCATGGACAGAAACAGAACCAAGGACAGAAACAGGACCAAGGACAGAAACAGGACCAAGGACAGAAACAGAACCAAGGACAGAAACAGAACCAAGGACAGAAACAGGACCATGGACAGAACAGGACCATGGACAGAAACAGACCCATGGGCAGAAACAGAACCATGGACAGAAACAGAACCAAGGACAGAAACAGAACCATGGACAGAAACAGGACCAAGGACAGAAACAGGACCAAGGACAGAAACAGAACCAAGGACAAAAACAGGACCAAGGACAGAAACAGGACCAAGGACAGAAACAGAACCAAGGACAGAAACAGGACCAAGGACAGAACCAGGACCAAGGACAGAAACAGGACCAAGGACAGAAACAGAACCATGGACAGAAACAGAACCATGGACGGAAACAGAACCAAGGACAGAAACAGGACCAAGGACAGAAACAGACCCATGGACAGAAACAGAACCAAGGACAGAAACAGAACTATGGACAGAAACAGAACCATGGACAGAAACAGAACCATGGACAGAAACAGAACCATGGACAGAAACAGAACCAAGGACAGAAACAGGACCAAGGACAGAAACAGAACCAAGGACAGAAACAGGACCAAGGACAGAAACAGAACCATGGACAGAAACAGAACCAAGGACAGAAACAGAACCATGGACAGAAACAGAACCATGGACAGAAACAGAACCATGGACAGAAACAGAACCATGGACAGAAACAGAACCAAGGACAGAAACAGGACCAAGGACAGAAACAGAACCAAGGACAGAAACAGAACCAAGGACAGAAACAGGACCATGGACAGAACAGGACCATGGACAGAAACAGACCCATGGGCAGAAACAGAACCATGGACAGAAACAGAACCAAGGACAGAAACAGAACCAAGGACAGAAACAGAACCATGGACAGAAACAGGACCAAGGACAGAAACAGGACCAAGGACAGAAACAGGACCAGGGATAGAAACAGAACCAAGGACAGAAACAGGACCAAGGACAGAAACAGACCCATGGACAGAAACAGAACCAAGGACAGAAACAGAACCAAGGACAGAAACAGAACCATGGACAGAAACAGAACCATGGACAGAAACAGACCCATGGGCAGAAACAGAACCATGGACAGAAACAGAACCAAGGACAGAAACAGGACCAAGGACAGAAACAGGACCAAGGACAGAAACAGAACCAAGGACAGAAACAGGACCAAGGACAGAACAGAACCAAGGACAGAAACAGGACCAAGGACAGAAACAGAACCAAGGACAGAAACAGAACCATGGACAGAAACAGAACCAAGGACAGAAACAGAACCATGGACAGAAACAGAACCATGGGCAGAAACAGACCCATGGACAGAAACAGGACCAAGGACAGAAACAGGACCAAGGACAGAAACAGAACCATGGACAGAAACAGGACCAAGGGCAGAAACAGGACCAAGGAGAGAAACAGAACCATGGACAGAAACAGAACGATGGACAGAAACAAAACCATGGACAGAAACAGAGCTGGAATTTTTCATTCCCAAACTATTGTGCAGACAATTTACAAATATTGTATAACACACAAGTACGCACGCTCGCACGCACGCACGCACGAACGTACACACGCACGCACGCACGCACGCACGCACGCACGCACGCACGCACGCACGCACGCACGCACGCACGCACGCACGCACGCACGCACGCACGCACGCACGCACGCACACACACACACACACGGACACATCCACGACACGTACGTGTTCAACACACACACACACACGCACGCACGCATGCATGCACCCACGTTCGCACGAACGCACGCACACACACACACACACACACACACACACACACACACACACACACACACACACACACACACACACACGCACGTACATACATACGCACGCACATACACACACGCATACACATGTACGACACGTACGTGTATAACACGCACGCGCGCACGCACGCACGCACGCACAAACGCACGCACGCACGCACGCACGCACGCACACGTTTACAACACACACACGCACGCACGCACACACGCACACACGCACACATGCACGTAACACAAACGTAATATCAAATCTCTTTGTAATGTTGTCTGTTCTTACCATTTGTGCAATGGGAAATCTGTATGTGATACATGTAGCCAGGTCCTGTACACGCAGATTCCTAACAGTGGCCACCAATACACCAACCTCACCCACAGTCTTGTTAGGCGCACGAGATGCTGGGAACAGCTTTACGTTCTTAATCAAGCCAAACTTCACCAGAAAGTCACTGCGGTCAGACTTCTCGAACACTTCCGGTGGCAATGAGATCGAAGCCACAGGTTGATCCTGTCAACAAATACGTATCAGCTATCCCAGGTAAAATATCTGCATGCCAGACAAAACTATGCTTGGGTTTCCTTTTAAAACAACGTCCCAGTGATTGAGAACTAAATCTATTTCTAAGATTTCTCGTACATGCATGTCATGTTAAATCCTCACACCATGTAAAATCATGCTCTTTAGATCAATGCTATTAAAAATGTGTTAAAAATTGTAAAAAAAGATATTTAAAGTTTGGCACAGCATTTTTTGTTCTGTCATATATCGATTAGAAACATTAAAATAAAACCTTGTTTTAGCCATGGCTGAATGTTAAATCATTTGGTATAATTACATCCTATGTCAGGACAAGATCCATTGTGTTTGTTATCTGATTGCATTAGTGTATAACATGTCGTAGTTACATAATACTTTTAAAATAGTTAGTTGTAGAAATGCTAGACATCTAGCAGAAAAAACAAGTTCATTATAGGGTGATGAGTGTTGACAGTAGGATGTAGTTTCTAAGAGCCATCCGGCAGTGACTCTGGGAGTCCACTTGGCTTATCTGAAGTGGTGACAGAGGTTTTGCATATTTTACATCCAGACCTGACCGAAGTAAACATGATATGTTCCTTAGGATATAGCAAAATAGAGTACCTTCAACACAGTGATGCAAATTAATGGACATGCTTTCAGGATGCTAAATCTAGCGTGAATAATGTAGGAATCCAGTTTTAGTCATGTCCCGTCCATCTCCAGGTAAGCTCCACAAACACTTCGCCCGTGTTTGGATCGATCGATCCCTGCACTTCCTGAATCTGAATTTCCAGAGAACTATACGGGTAAGCTGTTGAATATCGGGAAACTAATTTGACTGGGTGCTATTGGTACCTATGGTACGTCACGTAGTTAATTTTGACGACAAATGATTGATTGATAAACTGGAATCCTCCATTCTATTTTGACTTTTTGTAATCTAAGTTTAGATCTGCTTAGCATATAATTCTCGCAATATATACTATGGGGGAATTCTCTGCTAATACTATGGACGTCACCTATATCACCGATGACAAGGGACGACGACGACGACGACGACGACGACGACGACGACGACGACGACCATGATTGACTGTTTCGCAGCTGAAGAAGTGAAAATTTCTTTCGATGGCGATGTTGAGCAGAGCGGTTGTTTGGTTGAAGAAATTTAGACATGGTGAGGATATTGCATGTATGCGATTGTCAGTGTACAAACCTTGATGATGTTAACATCCCAGAAAGTACTGACGGAGGAGACCGCGTGAAGGTATCATCACCTGATATTCATAACATTGTATGCTATTGGCCAATGGTCTAATGAATAACTGTGGTCCAATTTCACGTTTTTAATCTGATGTGGTCAAACAAAAGACATATAGCAAACATGCATGCATGTATGCAGGACATACAGCGTGCGACTAGGCTGTTTCCTATTGTCTTCCTTCCATTTACCTTAGTATGTCAAAGTGTGCTAAGTATAAAATTGTGCAATGTCAAATGGTTGCGTATTTCCCTTCTTAGACGTGAATAAATTAAAAATAAGTTATCTAATGCCTTTCTTAGCCTATGTAATACATTACAATTGTCGTCGAGTAAGAAAACGAATAAAGCCCCAAGACGAAAGATGCTTACTGACAGTTGTTGTCCTTGAAATGTTAGGCCCTGATCGAGCATTGGTCTTGCAAGTCGAGATATGGCTACTTCAATATTTGGCAGTGTGGCATTGAATGTCTCGTTAACTCTCATATCCATCTTGCCCATGAACGTCTGAATGGTACTCAGCAACCTGTAGTTCAATCACAGATGCAAGAAAATAGGTGGAGGTTAAGATATAAAAATTGAACCAAATCCGCGCTAATAACACCCAGGTTTTAAGATACAATCGACATACGAGTGTTTATATGTTTGAACATACATTAATGAGAATTAACATAGCGTTTGGAAAACATCTTTTCTGCCATTATTATTAATAACACCGCACATAGTGATAGTTATAAAAATCGACTATTTATGTGGAGACAATGCAAACATGACCAGATCAATAATACTCAATTACATGCGGATCAGTATCCTCTTCTGCATGACTGTTTCAAATTTGTTAGCCTCACCAGGAAGTGTCATAAGAGTATTTAGGTAGCCATGTGCGTGCCTGCCTGCGTTCGTGCGTGCGTGCATGCATGTGTGCGTGCGTGGATGTTTGCATTTGAGATCTCACAGAACTATGTTGATTTTTGCAAATTTTTTTACCACTTCGGTTAATTTTTTTTATTGCTTTTTACCATTTTGGTCACTTTCTGACCGATTCCGACCAATTTTTAATGCGCTTTGACCAGTTTTCATAATTTTTGGCAATTCTTGGCCCTCTTTGACTGATTTTCACCTTTTTTCTGTCGTTTTTGACAATTTCTGTGGGTTTTTTTTTTACCATTTTGATGGTTTTTGTCCATGTTTGATAATTTTCATGGTTTTTGGTCTTTTCTCAATGTGTTCACCAGATATTAAAAATAGTTGACAGTGACGTTGCTTTTACCATCCAATGACACCTTTGACCAGAAACCTTTTCTTGCAACCCGTGAGGTTAGTCCTCTAACCTCTAGTCTTATATTTGTTCTGAAGATTTCGGCATGTTTGTGAATAAAACAGGACCATTTGTTCAGAAAATTTCAGCGTGTTCGCGAATAAAACAGGAACATTTGTTCTAAAGATTCAAAATCAAACAAGTGCGCGCTGCTGCCTGCTCGGATGATGGCCAGAAGAGCAAATGGGTCCCAGGACCCTAAAGACCCCACACCCCAACCTCCCCACTCCCCCCCCCCAGGGCCGGGAGGTCTCTGACCTAAAGCCCCTCCCCCCTAGGGTACATCAGGTCATAAGACCGCACACACCTACACCCCATCCCGACCAAGCGCCTACCCCATCCCTTCTCCACCCCCGTTAGGCCCAGGTTAGGCCCTTCCCATCCCCACGCCCAAGCATGAGGAGCAACAGAAAAGCCATGGTCAAGAACAGCAACATGAGACAAAATCGAGAGACAACGACCAACACACACACCAAAATCGAGAGACAACGACCAACACACACACCAAAATCGAGAGACAACGACCAACACACACGCACGCACGCACGCACGCACGCACGCACGCACGCACGCACGCACGCACGCACGCACGCACGCACGCACGCACGCACGCACGCACGCACGCACGCACACACACACTAAAGATTCCGGCATGTCCGTGAATTAAAACATCAACACTAGACCTATAGCATCAAGGTAAGTCACTTTATAATAAGGCCAGCAATCGGAACAAATTTAATGTTTACACTATTTGCAAGCCGCTATTTTCCAATATTTCTTTCCAATTCTTTTTGTAAATAAGCAGCATAAAATGTTTAAAGAGGCATATGGATACATGTGTGAAGATGATCTAATCTACATGAAATTACTATCCGGTTGGGGATATTAAATAAATCACGTTTTCGAATCGTAATCTAAACTAGAATAAATTCGAAATTAGTTTTTCTTCTGAAAGCTCATAAATGTCTTTTGATTTGGAGGAAGTAGGTCCAATTTATACCTTTTCTTCCCACATTTCCGAGATTCTCCTACGCCTGTAATTGGACAGCATCAAACAGCTGCTAGAGTGTTCAGTTTGTTTGGAACGATTCAAAGATCCCAAATCGTTTCCATGTCAACATACATTCTGCAAAACTTGCTTAGAGACATTGGCAGTCAATGACAACAACATTCCCTGCCAACGATATCGTGCAATTCATATTATTTCAGCAGATGGAATATCTGAATTGTCTACCAATTTTACAATTGTCAGTTTGATGGGCATCTCTCCGAGCATAAATGACCGTGGAAGCAATACAAGCCTAAAGCTTAGTCCTAAACACGCATGCGCAGAGTGTGCAACAGAAAAGATTCAATCTGACCTGACAGCGTGTCCACATTGTGGTGACGTCATATGTCTAGTCTGCAGTGTATCACATTTCACAGAGACGAAGGAGTCTTTGTTTAAAACCGCGCAACATATTCATAGCGATGTGGCACGCATTTATGATGCGAAAAATAAACTCCAAGTTGATTTACGCCAGCTAAAGCAGAAATCTGAAGCTGTTAAATCAGACATTAATAAAGGTATGGACAGATTTATTCAGGAAATATGTGAGAAACAGAATTGTTTGAGTCAGCAAGTAGATGTGGATATAAACAAAGTGTCTAAGCCATTACAATCAGAACGTGCACGTTTGGAAGCAGAATTAGCTAGCAGGCTAAGTTTGTCTGTATCTGTAGACTCTGCCATGGCGAAAATACTCAGCAATATAGAATCCGGTATAGAGAGCGTAATGTCAACATCCGCCCAATGTTCGGATTATAATGACAAAGATCATGTAAATCTGTCCAGTAGTTTTCAGAATGGAACAACTCCTGATGTTAACTTTGTACCAATAAGTGCACAAGAACTGAGTCAAAGTATATTAATGTTCGGTGAAATCACGACAGAAACACGCGAGAGTAATCCGGGTAATAGTACAAAGGACATTGGCATGGTAACGCGCTCAGGAATGCATATCATGGGAGACAGGGGAAAGTATTAATAGATGAGAATCACTATATATGTATGCGACAGAGGCAATCAGCGTGTACAGGTGTATCAGTGTGACGGTACAGTTCTTAGGCAGTTTACACAACCAGAAAGTGTACCAGCTGAATTCGATCCAATATATTTAGCCATTGCTCATGATACAGACCGTGTATACATAGCAGACTGGTCTAACCGCAGAGTGCAGGCGTATTCTACACAAGGCGAATACAATCCATCAATACATTAAAAAACAGACTTGATAAACTATGGAAAGACCATCCAAGTGCTGCGTTTCAATTTTTAATCTGTAGCAGACTTCACCACTGTTTATGACACAGAAGTAGACCTGCCGTTAGAGGCTTGCTATAAATGCCTACAGTCAGTAGAATTTCATGTTTCATGTTTCAATATGTCTCATGATTCGGTAGGCGTGGCTCAGCTGATGGTGAATTGACCCATCCATAGGGAATATGTGTAGACGATGCAGGGTATGTTATCCTGGCTAATAGCAGCAATCACCGTGTACAAGTACTCTTGGCTGATGGTACATTTCACTGTAAACTCAGCAGTGTTTGCTCAGAGAGGACACAGCTCTCCTGGCCGCATGGTCTGCCTGTGGACAAGAATAACCCTGCGTTTGTTATTGACCAGGGAAATAAGAGAGGTATAGTCTTTTGATACAACACCTCTTATAATTATGACGTCATAATAATGATAGGCCTTTTTCGTCAGATATAAAAGTTATGTCAATCACAGTGCTAATCCATTTCATTCAATATCAGTCTGAATGATATTTAATACTAGCCTGTTGTAGATTTCATGTGAGTATTTAACTCCAATTTGACTTAAGGTGTTTGGTTACTTGGCCAATCACGTTCCCTTGAACAGACTTCGTTCAGCTATTGCCTTAGATAATATTTCACGAGGTTTACATCGATCTCCCATGCGATTTCGGATATGTTTAAACACGTTTCTAAAAATCGGCCAAAATCCAAGATGGTCGCCGGAAAAATTAGCCTATCGTCTTCGCTTGAACACACTTGGATCCCTATGCCCTAAGGATGCTTCCTGCTAATTATCATTGAAATCGGCACAGTGGTTCTTGAGAAGACGTCATTTAAAAGAAAAGTTTCCGGACGCTGACTGACAACGGATGAAAGACGGACGGACGGCGGACGGACGATGAACGACGGACACATGACGGATGGCATAAGCTCACTTGGCCTTTCAGGGTGAGCTAATAACCATCCTGGCACAGACAGAAGGATTTGTATTTGTTGTCAATGTTCATTTTAACAACAGTGTCTGCATCAGTCGATGGTTTCAATTGATTTCTAGTAATACTGCACGAAAAATTCACATTTCCAGTGATAGTTTCTGAAACAAAAGGAATGTGCCGCTACACCAATCACGTACCATCACTGGATGTCATATGCTATTTCCTCTAACATGCTATATTTTATATCCATCCTGTCCTATGTTAAAACTTGATCCTTGATTACTTCCATATCTTCTCTGAGATGTTGGGCGCTGTTTGTGATTTCACCTAGGTACAGCAGCAGCTATCGATTATGGTACTACCAGGCACATTTTCTGACGTAACGGGTAGTGATGACTCAAAACAAATCAAATTTGGAGCCACATTGAGAAACATGTTAATGGTGTGTGCATTCCCGCTCATCCATCCAAGAAAATCCATCTTTTGATAT
The DNA here is from genome assembly GCA_034401795.1 of Chaetoderma sp. LZ-2023a. Lineage (NCBI taxonomy): Eukaryota > Metazoa > Mollusca > Caudofoveata > Chaetodermatida > Chaetodermatidae > Chaetoderma > Chaetoderma sp. LZ-2023a. The sequence goes on from CM067371.1 coordinate 118,663,141, forward strand.
TCTCATTCGAGTGTGTGGTTCATCCTTGCAAACATGATATCCTCACAGCAAGGTTTCCGCCCATCTCTAGTTAAACTCCATACGTACCTCGCTAGCGGAACTCTCTAGCCATCAGTTTCCAGAAAACTGTATAGGTAAGCTATTAAATATTTTGGAACTAATTTGACGAGCTGCTGTTGCTGCCATAGTTTATTAAATAGTAGAGACATACAATTCGTACAACGTGTCGGACCATTAAAGAGTTACAGACGGGTCAAGTAGAATCATTTATGGCGTGATGATTATTACGTCATCCTCCACGCCGCTTTGCTGATTATGACGTTATATGACGTCAGGTTGATAGATGGATACTCTGGAAAGGTGAATTCTGCTGAAATATCCGGATTAACGGTGATTAACTGTGACTATATATTTACTAGATACTTTGTGCCGATATTTCACTCTGTTCTGATTGAGGAAGAGGAAATGTATAGACCGATGTTCAGGAGATGGAAAAGAGCAAAATTCAACTTTACGTGATGATCAGATGAAAAATAATATTGCCATTCCATGCAGAACCTTGTGGATTTCATTATAACCCATAGTCTCGCTCTCACGTTTACAATTGTATTCTAGATTTTCAACTCATGCGATATAGGTAATATTAGTCACCATCTCCTTGTGTGCAAGCAGATCAGCTCGGTGGACCACTACTCCACGGACCACTGATCCATAGACCACTGCTCCACAGGCTGAGGTGATATATATAGCTATCTCTGAGAGAGTTGCTGGTAACTCACTGTATTCCAATGGATACACATAGGAGCATGTTAAGCGATGTTTGTCATTCTGTCAGATGTGCTTCCATATCTTGCATCATATGGTCACGTTACAAAGTTTGACTACTTGTTATGGAGGGTTTCATATCAAGCCACGCCCATATCAAGCCACGCCCACTCATTTCTTACTAAGCTCCTCCATCTTTTTAGGTGTATTGGAATCATGCCTTGCGTTCCATAGGTAAAACAATCCAAAACGTTTTGCTAATCCGCAGACTATTGACAATCTGCCGTTTTCGCATTAATTATATCATATAATAATTATACACAGCGAGAAAAGCCGATTCTGCACCCGCAGAGCGCAAGATGGAACGTTTTCCCTATGGAACGCAAGGCTGATTTCCTGAAATCTAACTTCCTAGGTAACTATACAGATAAGCTGTTGAATATTTTGGAATTAATTTGACTGCTGAATGTTTCTACTTATGGCAGCAACAGTTCCCAGTCAAATTAGTTTCAAACAACTCAACAGTATGCCTATTAATTTGTAAATCCACCAAAGACACACGCTTCTCACACTTCCTCAGGGACTTTTCTATTTTCGTGACGGAGCAATGCGTCATTTTGATTGTGACGTCCACTAACATGTGACGCATAGGATTATGACTTCATATACTTGAGTGCCATATCTGGTCCCTCCATTCTGGCATGGTACATACGCCCGGTGTTATCATGAGACTTGTTTAAGTTAGTGCCGCACACGTCAAGGAATGTAGCATTAACTGAGTCATACTTATTGATCTGAGATGCTGGCCACAATTTGAGCATCACCAACTTGCTTATTATGCACTGCTTTGTGAAAGGACATCTCTCTTTGTTAATGTATATATGCGATATACCTGTATGCTAACTCATTTTGTTTTCACGATATTCATATCAATCTTTGAACACAAATCTTTAAAATACGGTACTGCCTCGGAATTACATGCGCCTCGTCTGCTTTTGCGCAACTTTTCAGAAGACCAGTGAAATGTCTAATTACAAGCCAAGTTAAGCAGCTGAGCACATTTCCTTGTCACTCATCGTTGAAATTTGTCATTGAATGTGCTTCAGAACCTTTCTACCGTTCACAAAGTAGTCACAGGGGACGGAAAATCCTCCTAAACAATGATGGGATACACGAGCAGTGTTGCCGCTACAATGGACATATTAGTTCTTATATAGCAAAACTCATATTATCTAATCATCTGAGTGTGGCAGCTATAGTAATCTGACAGCTACACGATGGAACTAGTAACATATAGCTACTAATAGCTACAGCAAACGGAGACTGAAATTATTAAGGATGGTACACATTTGGAAACGTGATCGCCCCCCCCCCCGCTGCTCAAATTCAGTGTAAAGAGTATAGTAAAGTATATACCTAAGATATATACTGACCATAAAATGTGAAGATGAGCCCATTTAAAGATGGTTAGCTTAGCATGCTCCATATATTCACAGAGGCTTGTACGCATCCAGTAAAGACCCGTAAACGTCGTTTATATAATCAACACACGATGTCTGTGTTCGCTTGCAGACAACGCCTATTTTCATAGTATCACGCCCTTAAATACTGCGATATTATCAAAGTGAATGATACCTATCAGCGACCGTAGCATGTATATTTACTGTGTCATTGGATACATACTTCTCTGTCACAAGGCGAGTGTCTGTATACACTGGGTCGGCAAGTACATCCACTGCTTTGAAGAAGCGATAGGAAAGCTGGCAAATGAAAATATCGTACGTAAATAGCTAAGCAGCCTATAGTTTATGTGCACTTTATTACGATTACAAGTCACTATATATACACACCCACTACTGGTCATATTTAAATAATGGACCTTTTCAGTTTTCGCTATGCCCCGCCCATCTCTTGCTAAGCTCCACCCACACCTTGCTGGTGTTGGGATCGATCGATCCCTGTATTCACTAACTATCAATTTCAAGAAAACTATACAGGGAACAGGGCCCAGTCAAATTAGTTTTTAAAATATTCGACAGCATGTTTATTAAGCTGTAAAGACATACCATCCATACAACGTGTCGGACTATTACGCGCTTAATACGGACTAAATCGAGGCATTCATGCTGTAATTGATTATGACGTCATCCTACATGCCACGTGGTTAATTATGACGTCATATGATGGGTGGATAAACTGGAACGGTCCATTGATAAGTATCTTGATATTGCGATAATTTGCTTTATTCTGAGTTAACCTAATTTTGATTTGATACAATAAAAGTAAAAAAGAGATGATGGCAATGTCTGGTTGATGACACAATTTGACAAAATGAATAAATAGTTGACGAACCAACGAACGAACGAACGAACGAGCGAACGAACGAAAGAACGTAGCCAACAACTTGTACGTGAAGATTCTTTAAATGTATGTACGTCGAGCAACTTACTAGCTTCAGATTGGAAACCGTGGGCGGATTACCGGTTATGAAGATGGCATTGAGTAGATGTGTAGCCCACCGATGCCGAATACAGTTTAAGAACTGCTATAATTTCAACTGTCTTCAGATGGATGTTCTCCAAACTTGGGTGTATACCACCAGATGCGAGGTGTGATTTATAGTGTGCATAAAGGTGTATACCACCAGGTGCGAGGTGTGGTTTATAGTGTGCATAAAGGTGTATACCACCAGATGCGAGTCGTGATTTATAGTGTGCATAAAGTTGTATACCACCAGATGCGAGGTGTGATTTATAGTGTGTCTAAAGGTGTATACCACCAGATGCGATGTGTGATTTATAGTGTGCATAAAGGTGTATACCACCAGATGCGAGGTGTGATTTATAGTGTGCATAAAGGTGTATACCACCAGATGCGAGGTGTGATTTATAGTGTGCATAAAGGTGTATACCACCAGATGCGAGGTGTGATTTATAATGTGCATAAAGGTGTATACCACCAGATGCGAGGTGTGATTTATAGTGTGCCTGAAGGTGTATACCACCAGATGCGAGGTGTGATTTATGGTGTACATAAAGGTGTATACCACCAGATGCGAGGTGTGATTTTTAGTGTGCATAAAGGTGTATATCACCAGATGCGAGGCGTGATTTATAGTGTGCATAAAGTTGTATACCACCAGATCCGAGGTGTGATTTATAGTGTGCCTAAAGGTGTATACCACCAGATACGAGGTGTGATTTATAGTGTGCATAAAATTTTATACCACCAGATGCGAGGTGTGATTTATAGTGTGCATAAAAGTGTATACCACCAGATGCGAACTGTGATTTAGCGTGCATAAAGGTGTATACCACCAGATACGAGGTGTGATTTATAGTGCGCATAAAGGTGTATACCACCAGATGCGAGACGTGATTTATAGTGTGCATAAAGGTGTATACCACCAGATACGAGGTGTGATTTATAGTGTGCATAAAGGTGTATGCCACCAGGTGTGAGGTGTGATTTATAGTGTGCATGAAGGTGTATACCACAAGATGCAAGGTGTGATTTATAGTGTGCATAAAGTTGTATACCACCAGATGCGAGGCGTGATTTATAGTGTGCATAAAATTGTATACCACCAGATGCGAGGTGTGATTCAGTGTGCATAAAGGTGTATACCACCAGATACGAGGTGTGATTTATAGTGCGCATAAAGGTGTATATCACTAAATGCGAGGTGTGATTTATAGTGTGCATAAAGGTGCATACCACCAGATACGAGGTGTGATTTAGAGTGTGCATAAAGGTGTATGCCAACAGGTGCCAGGTGTGATTTATAGTGTGCATGAAGGTGTATACCACAAAATGCAAGGTGTGATTCATAGTGTGCATAAAGTTGTATACCACCAGATGCGAGGCGTGATTTATAGTGTGCATAAAATTGTATACCACCAGATGCGAGGTGTGATTCAGTGTGCATAAAGGTGTATACCACCAGATACGAGGTGTGATTTATAGTGCGCATAAAGGTGTATATCACTAAATGCGAGGTGTGATTTATAGTGTGCATAAAGGTGCATACCACCAGATACGAGGTGTGATTTAGAGTGTGCATAAAGGTGTATGCCAACAGGTGCCAGGTGTGATTTATAGTGTGCATGAAGGTGTATACCACAAAATGCAAGGTGTGATTCATAGTGTGCATAAAGTTGTATACCACCAGATGCGAGGCGTGATTTATAGTGTGCATAAAATTGTATACCACCAGATGCGAGGTGTGATTCAGTGTGCATAAAGGTGTATACCACCAGATACGAGGTGTGATTTATAGTGTGCATAAAGGTGTATATCACTAAATGCGAGGTGTGATTTATAGTGTGCATAAAGGTGCATACCACCAGATGCGAGGTGTGATTTATCTTTTAAAATGAGGCATATTGTCAGCCTCTATCCTGTATTCTATTGCCAAAAACGGCAGCCATTTTGGAAGCCATCTTGGATTTCTATCACTAAACTGCAATGATTTTCATATCAATACATCATCACTGGGCATAGACACATTCAAAACGCGCAATGATAATTTGCTGTGTTGGGTGGTGCCCATCAATGTAATATTGAGTCTTGTAGAATCTAGACATGTTTGGAATTCCAGCAGCATTACAATTATATGATAGTGCAAGTCTGGGTATATACGATGGTTGCTAAATATAAAGCGTACGTTTCTGTCCAGTGCGGATATATCTGTTAAATTCGCGAGTATGTCTTGGAGAAACACCAGATCCACATCACTCTTGGAGAGGAACTCACCATCCGCTATAGCATCCAGAACGCTACCCGCGGTCTCACGACTCGCTACGCCCTGCCATGCAACAAAAAACATATAGTTTAAACCAAACTGTATGCATTAATGACAGTAAAAGCTGCACAAAACACGCACCTGCTCTTAGGAAGAAAATATGGCGGTTTTCTAAGACGTCTTCATTATTAATGGTCAGGCCGGCTAAAACGGCCTCTGTAGTGGTCCTGTGGAATGTCTATTTGCAAGTCAAGAGACGACTATTTTTGAAGATTAGTCACTGGAATGACTGGAGATATAACTAAGCCACTCATCTCAGTATTAACAATTAAGCTTTAAACCTGTCTTCCCTTGACCCGCAAACGTACATTCAATAAGCAAAGCTATAGGTTTCTTTATAAAGCTTGACCGTTAGACGGTCAAGGACGTAATCTTGTGGCCCGCGACAAGACAGTCCATATGTCAATCGACTTACATTAAGTGTGCTCGTCTGTATTAATGCCCATGCTTAAATGATCCAGATAGTGTCCGTTACTGACATCATCTACTGTTTGCAAAGCATGTTTTAAAATCTCAGCGTATATAGCCATCAATGGGGGAATCCAGTTTTAGTTATGTTCCGCCCATCTTTATCTAGGCTTCACCCACACTTCGCTTGTGTTGGGATCGACCGATTTTTAGATGAATCATAACAGACCTCGGTCCAAGGTAACTGGGTGTAGCATCAGCTGAATATTTTAAACACTGCTTTTTAACTGAATGCCTCAGATAGCAACAACTTCCAATTAATATGATTTAATGTACGCAGAATGTGGTTACTTGTGCTTTATCCTCATGATATCATTTGGGTTAAATATATAATGATTAGCTGAGTTGATAAGATTAATCCAATTGCAGTGGCAACAGAGGCACGGGGACACGTGACCAGAAAACACCCTTGGTCGGATTTATGCGAAAACTCGTACTTAATCAAGGGTTGATGAGCTGCCCTCGGGTAGATGTACCACGTGTTTAAATACCATTCAGTTCAAACACGTGACCTACTCGACTAACCGGGCCACGTCGGTGGCTAGCCTGGAGTAGGTACTAGAGTACGAACTCTAACCTTTAGGCGCTACTATAATAACGTGAGTCGTACTGAATATACCCCGCTATGTGATGTATTCTGATAATCACGTATTAACAAGAACTAGGATATACGCTAGGCAATAGACCTATTCATGAAATAACATCAAGACTGGCGTTCTCTTGAAAATGACGTATAACAATGGACCTCTCCAGTTTTAGCATAATCCCGCCCATCCCTAGTCTAGCTCCACCCACGCTTCGTCCGCGTTGGAATCGATCAATACCCGAACCATCACCTTCAAGAACACTATACAGGTAAGCTGTTGAATATTTTGAAACTAATTTGACTGGGCGCTGTTTTTGCATATGGCAGCAACAGCGCCTAGTCAAATTAGTTTCAAAATAGTCGACATAATGTTTATTAAATAGTAAAGACATGCAACGTGTCGGACTATTACGCGTTTAAGAGGGACTAAATCGAGTCATTCATGCTATAACTGATTATGGCGTCATCCTACACGTCATGTAGTACATTATGACGTCATATGCTGGGTGGATAAACTGGAACGGTCCATTGTCATTGTAATGTTGATTGACATCATAGTTCCCAGTCAATACTACAAGCAATCTGGTATCGAAGTGATATTTACTTTTGCGGCCATACAAAATTATGCCTATTATTTAAGACTAGAGTGTTCATTCGCAAAACAAAATTGTGCGCCACTTAACTATTTTATATGGCAGCCGACCTTTTATTAAATTCTCATCTATCTAACAAAATGTCACCACTAATAATATCACCAAATGTCATCTGTTATTAGTCTAATGAGTAGTAGTAGTAGTAGTAGTAGTAGTAGTAGTAGTAGTAGTAGTCGTAGTAGTAGTAGTAGTAGTAGTAGTAGTAGTAGTAGTAGTAGTAGTAGTAGTAGTAGTAGTAGTAGTAGTAGTAGTAGCGGTAGCGGTGGTGGTGGTGGTGGTGGTGGTGGTGGGGTGGTGGTGGTGGTGGTGGTGGTGGTGGTGGTGCTGCTGCTGCTGTTGCTGCTGGTGCTGGTAGTGGTAATGGTGGTGGTGGTGGTGGTGGTGGTGGTGGTGGCGGTGGTGGTGGTGGTGGTGGTGGTTGTGGTGGTGGTGGGTGGTGGTGGTGGTGGTGGTGGTGGTGGTGGTGGTGGTGGTGGTGGTGGTGCTGCTGCTGCTGGTGGTACTGGTGGTGGTTGTGGTGGTGGTGGTGGTGGTGGTGGTGGTGGTGGTGGTGGTGGTGGTGGTATTGGTGGTAGTGGTGGTAGTGGTGGTAGTGGTAGTGGTAGTGGTAGTGGTAGTGGTAGTGGTAGTGGTAGTGGTAGTGCCAGTGCTAGTGCTAGTAGTAGTAGCAGCAGCAGCAGCGGCGGCGGCGGCGGCGGCAGCAGCAGCAGCAGCAACAGCAATAGTAGTAGTAGTAGTAGTAGTAGTAGTAGTAGTAGTAGTAGTAGTAGTAGTAGTAGTAGTAGTAGTAGTAGTAGTAGTAGTAGTAGTATTAGTAGTAGTGGTGGTAGTAGTAGTAGATGTAGTAGTAGTAGTAGTAGTAGTAGTAGTAGTAGTAGTAGTAGTAGTAGTAGTAGTAGTAGTAGTCGTAGTAGTAGTAGTAGTAGTAGTAGTAGTAGTAGTAGTAGTAGTAGTAGTAGTAGTAGTAGTAGTAGTAGTAGTAGTAGTAGTAGTAGTAGTAGCAGCAGCAGGAGTCTAATGAGCACGTCATGCTGGCCAGTGTCCAGCGTTTGTTACAGTGTATGTATACCTGTGGACACTGAGAGAAGTTTGATGGTCTCCAACTTGTCTCCTGGTCAGTAATCAATTCGCACTGTTTGTATGCGTGGACAATTGGGCTTCCTTCTTCTCGGGGACTGAGCACGCCTGCTACACACGGAATCTTAGCGGCCGAATCAAAGCGTGTGGACGCCCATGTGATCACACCGGTCAATCGAATCTCCCTATCGGATGGACAGTGGGCTAACAAACAACACATTTCATAATTATAATATCAGATTAACCTGGATCGTATTCACCACACATACCAGAGCACACAGGCCGACCAGAAAGGGAAGAATGTTAGCCTGTCATATGGGACCTAATAATAATGTTTAATGTTCGATAGTATATGAGGATGGAAAGCGGGTTTGGGTACTCGTGGTGGTCTGGGGGCGGTCTAGTCGCGGTCTGGTGCTGGTCTGATGGTGGTCTAGTGGTGGTCTGGCGGTGGTCTGGCAGTGGTTTGGTGGGGGGGGGGGGGGCTGGCGCTTGTGGTGGTCTGGTGGTGGTCTGGTGCTTGTGGTGGTCTGGTGGTGGTCTAGTTGTGGTTTGGTGGGAATTTGGTGCGTGTGGTGGTCTGATGGCGGTCTGATGTTGGTCTGGTGGTGGTCTGGCGGTGGTCTGGCAGTGGTTTGGTGGTGGTCTGGTGCTTGTGGTGGTCTGGTGCTTGTCTGGTGGTGGTTTGGTGGGATAAATTATGGGCTGAAATTGTAAAACGTGCATACAATGTGGCAGAGTTTCTGCTACAACATATTCTTGTTCCTTACCGACGTTCTCACATCGCATCCCGCTGTGACCACGCAGGCAGCGGCACTTGATCGTGCCCTCATCTGATTGTACGCAGTCGCCATCGTTTAAACAGTACTGAGGAGGGCAGGACTGTAACATGGTTTCACATAATGCACCTGAATCAACATATTATATAGCCATTAAACAGACATGGGCAATAACAAACGCGTAATAAAGAAACTCTCCTTTACAGTCAAGTGTAATTCAGTACATGTGTCACAGTAGCATTTTTTCTGTGCAAATCGTAAGATAGAACAGTTGTTATAAGAAACCTCCTTTAGAGTTAATCATAACGCAGGATAGTCGTCATAGGGACAGGGTTGTAGAAACAATCGTTATTCAGAGCAGAGGTGAAAGATATTATCTCATAAAGGAAGCTGTACCTTAGGAGTCCAATATACGACTAGTCACGCGACAAGGCGAGGCACAATGTGCAATCGCGCGCTCCTAAAGGAAATCTCACCTTATCTTATATTAACTAATTCCTGTGATAGGATTTGCCACCCATAATCCATCCCTGACATTTTAGCTTTTTATCATGCCGATAGCGAAAGATAATCTAGCTTTAGTAGCTAAATGTTGATACATTTCTATAGCCTATGATTGTTGTCATCATTTACTTTTCAACCAATCAGAAAAAAGCTAGTTAGTATGCCTCGGTATATACGCTCAGTCATAGAGTTACCAGCTATAGTTTGGCAATGTGGTATAAAAGCAAGCATATATGTAAGCTGTTGAATATCTTGAAACTAATTTGGCTGGAAGTTGTTGCTACCATAGGTGGCAGCAGCAACTTTCAGTCAAATTAGCTTAAAAATATTCAACATGATGAGTTTTACATAATAAAGAATAAAAAGCATTGGCGCTTGCATGACATCACGCACTATCGCTTGAGGAGACAAAATGGTGGCAATTTGCTCGATATTACAAAGCAGATAATTGTGATACAGATAAGGGAATATGAAAAGATATGAATGATATGGAATCCATAAACCATAACCCATCGGCTCAATACAGCATTCGAGATGAAATTAGAATCCCTTTAAGGACTCTTGCGTCATCGTAATGCTAGTCAATCAAGTCAAAAACCGTCTCTCCACTGGCATTGAGGAATGACCATTTGCATGCCAAGAGAAGACTATTTCTGAAAACTTACCACTGGAATGACTGGTTCTGTAACAAAGCCATACATTCCAGTGGTAAATCTTTAAAAATAATCTTCTCTTGGCCTGTAACTGAACACTGACTAAGAGAGACACCCCCCCCCCCCCCCCATGCTGGCAAAGATTTGAATTTTCTTGAAAAATTATTGACCATTAATTTATATAAATGTCTTTTTGGGCGCTTTGGTGTGCTGTTGACGCACTAGGGATTAAAGCCTTTACAGTACTATCTTCATGTTCATAAATTATTCAAAAAGGTTGACCTCGTGTGGTTATAGCTTTTTAGATTATTATCGTCACACAATCACAATGCTCAGATATATGTATATTGTGACGCTATAGAAAAATCATACTGGCCTGTTTATGCTCACTAATAGACCTTTTCACTTTATCCATCCATCATATGACGTCATAATCAACTACGTGACGTGTAGAATGATGCCATAATGAATGACGTCTTTATGATGTCATGAATGCCGTAAATAAGTACGTCACGAACGCATATTTGAAGACGGAGGACTATGCGTTGTTGTAGGAATTGTATGTCTTTACTATTTAATAAATATTCTGTTGAATATTTTGAAATTAATTTGACTGGGCGCTGGTGCTGCCATAGGCAGCAACAGCATCCAGTAAAATTAGATTAAAATATTCAACAGCTTACCTGTATAGTCTTCAGGAAATTGATAGTTAGGGCATTTTGGGATCGATCGACCCCAACATGCCGAAGTGTGGGTGGAGCTTAGCTAGAGGTGGGCGGGGCAAAACTTAAACTGGAGCGGTCCATTAAAGTACCAGCAAAGATCGTGACACTAGTTGTGTTAACAACAGCATAGTGAGTGGTTGTAGTTCTGGATGCCACTGAAAGAATGGTACCGCAAATCAGGACTGTGATCGAATGCGACAGAGAAATTGATGTAATCAACTGATCGATAATGTTACCTGTAAAGTTATCTGAACATTGACATGTGGGGCCTAGCTCTGTATCCGTACATGTGCCTCCATTCCTACATTGAATAATGGTACATCCACTTTGTACACTGCGTTCACAATAATGACCCGTGTATTCAGGACTGCATTCACATGCATATAGATCATCATCGTCAGCGCGCTCAGATCCGCCTTCTTAAATAGTCAAGAAAATATCTAGGTAAAGCCAGTGTTTCAAATCTCTCATTCTTATTTTGCGTATACCACATGAAAGTGAAAATAAGAAAGACAAGTAAGTTAGGGTAATAGAGTAATCCAGTCTGGCAGTCAAGTCTATGACGTCATAATCTATTACGTCATGGGTAAGCTGACGTGACAATCAAATACGTCATGAATGGCATATCTAAGTCCGACATAAACCCTTATAATTGTCCGTCGTGTTGTAAGAATTGTAGGTCTTTTAATAGAAATTATGGTGAATATTTTGAAACCAATTTGACTGGTATGTGGGGTGGTGGCGTGGGCGGGGGGGGGGGGCGCTGTTGCTGCCTATCAGATGTAAATCTAATTTCAAAATATTCAACAGCTTACCTGCATAGTTTTCTGCAAATTGAGATTCAGGGATTTCAGCGTTCGATCGATCCCAACACGGATAAAGTTTTGGCGGATATGAAGAAAATCGTTTTAGCAGGTGCGAATGTCACATATAATAGAATTAATATTTATTTCGTGCTCTGCCTGACCACATATTTTGACCACGGTGTGTGAGATTAGGGAGAATCTCATTAGCATAGATTAGATCTGTAAGTGCCTACCGTCATAATGAATTAAGACATAAGCTAGCTGACGTCACAATCAAAGTTGCGTAGCTCCGTCACGAAAATCGAAAATTTCGTCAGTAAAATGTACGAATTGTATGTATTTAATGAATTTACCAAACCATAGGCAACAACACCCACCCAGTCAGACTTGTTTTAACCCTTTCGTGGCGAAATCAGCTGAACCCACCATCTGCAGTGGGCTAGAGGAATGCCCATTTGTAGGTGACGAGAAGACTTTTTTGAAATTTTACCACTGGAATGGCTGTCTCGATAATCGAGCCAGTCATTCCAGTGATAAACCTTCAAAAATAGTCTTCTCTTGGCCTGTAGATGGACATTCAATAAGCAAATAATTTGAATTTAGTGACGATACTTAGCCATTAAAGCGTTAAAATGCTTACCTGTTACCCTTGAAATTTATATTCTGAGAATTCAGTTTTAAAAGATTCCAACACGCGTAAAGGGTGGGTGGACTTTAACCACAAATGGGCGGGGCATAGCTAGAAATGGGCGGGGTATAGCTTGAAATGGGCGGGGCATAGCTAGAAGAAATAAATCTCTCCAATACAGTATCCCGTGTTGCTGATAAGGTCATGACTCGTACATTGGCATCATACAAGCAGTTCCTACGCGCAGGCAAGCCACGCTGCGTGCTTTGTAGAAGGCAAACAATGAAAGACGGGATATGCGATCTTCACTCATTAAGCTCGGTTCGATGACATTCTTTCACCCTAGCAGATGCTCTCACTGCTTTTCATATGAATAGACGAGTTCCCCCATTATTTTCATTGTCTTTAGTTGCATTGAAATACCATAGAAAGACACCATCAAATGTATCTGTGGTACAGTCGTTGTCGTTTTTATGGCTCGCCGGCAAATTTTCCACATTTTTGATCATGTCGTCACTGCTGTGCCCAACAGCTAATGAACATATATAAGGTAAATGATATGCATGTGGAGACGTAAATGGTATTTTTATTGATATGTAAGCACAATAGCTGGCCTATAGCATGAAATAGGTGCGTTGACTAAGCGTTGTTGTACTTGACATATTGTCCAAGGGATGCCAAAGGCCACCCCTCCCCCCCCCCACCCATCCCCACCTCCAGCCTCCTCTCCTATATGTTATTTCTATCTCGACGTAACACGATGTTCGTTATTGTATACTATTTCAGAAGGCGCATGTTATCAGCTGACATCATTGCTGCTAATAAAGTCATACCTACAGGAGTCACCGAGGATGTAACCCTCCTAATAGGTACACACGTCCCACCATTCATACAGCCACACATGGAAGAACTACCTGTAAAGACAACAACAATTACTATACTGGTATGCATGCATAGATACATAGTTACTGCACTGACATGCACGCACACATAGTTATTGCACTGACATGCATACATACATAGTTACTGCACTGATATGTATGCATACATAATTACTGCACTGACATGCATATACATATAGTTACTGCACTGACATGCATACACACATAGTTACTGCACCGACATGCATGTACATATAGTTACTGCACGGACATGCATCTACATATAGTAACTGCACTGACATGCATCTACATAAAGTAACTGCACTAATATGCATGCACATAGAGTAACTGCACTGACATGCATGCATACATAGTTACTGCACTGACATGCATGCATACATACATAGCTACTGCACTAGCATGCATGCACATATAGTTATTGCACTGACATGCATGTACATATAGTAACGGCACTGACATGCATACATACATGGTTACCGCACTGCCATGCATACATACATAGTTACTGCACTGACATACATACATACATACATGGTTACTGCACTGACATGCATACATACATAGTTACTGCACTGACATGCATACATACATAGTTACTGCACTGCCATGCATACATACATAGTTACTGCACCGACATGCGTACATACATAGTTACTGCACTGACCTGCATGTACATATAGTTGCTGCACTAACATGCATGTATACATAGCTACTGCACCGAGCTGTATGCATACATAGTTACTGCACAGAGATGTATGCATACATAGTTACTGCACTGAGAAATATGCATACATAGTTACTGCACCGAGATGTATGAATACATAGTTACTGCACCGAGATGTATGCATACATAGTTACTGCACCGAGATATATGCATACATAGTTACTGCACCGAGATGTATGAACACATAGTTACTGCACCGAGATGTATGCATACATAGTTACTGCACCGAGATGTATGCATACATAGTTACTGCACCGAGATATATGCATACATAGTTACTGCACCGAGATATATGCATACATAGTTACTGCACCGAGATGTATGCGTACATAGTTACTGCACCGAGATGTATGCGTGCATAGTTACTGCACCGAGATGTATGCGTGCATAGTTACTGCACCAATCTGTATGCATACCTAGTTACTGCACCGAGATGTATGCATACATGGTAACTGCACCGAGATGTATGCATACATAGTTACCGCACCGAGATGTATGCGTGCATAGTAACTCAACTGACATGTATGCATACTATGACAGAAATCCAGCAACTTCGTGTTACACCTCACTGGCTCCATTAACGCCATGATACCATTCTTATTCACTGTATTACTTTTGTGCGAGGGAGTGAGTGGAGGAGAGAGAGAGAGAGAGAGAGAGAGAGAGAGAGAGAGAGAGAGAGAGAGAGAGAGAGAGGGAGTGAGGGAGAGCGAGAGTGCGAGCGCTGGGCGGGGCGGGAGGGGTTGGAGAAGAGGTGGAGGGAAAGAGATAGATAGAGAGCGAGAGGGAGTGATCAAATTTCATAGTAACAAAGTGGAAATATGCGCATGCTATCATAATAAGTTGTATAGAAACTCGATAGCTACGGTTCTGAATTTTTTCCGATTTCCCAGATTTTTGTCAGGTTATGAAAAGTGTCCGAGATACCGACATAATGTGGTGAGATCCGGATCCCAGTTCTTTTATCCGTATCGGTCTGGAAATCCTCTTGCACGACAATTTCCTTGTCAGATCAGTAACCTTTTAGATACAGACCGTGATAAGCATTTGTTACTGACTGACTGACTGACTGACTGACTGACTGGTTGACTGACTGACTAACTAACTGACTAGCTAAGCAAGACATCAGGTGTGAGTTCAGGAGCGCGAACCGTTTGCGTTCGCAGTGGGACAGTGTTCAGCAATGATTCGTATACTCACTATATACTTCAGTTTACTGATGTAGACGCCACATTACTGAACACTGTCGCACGACGAACACAAACGTTCGCCGAACATTCGCTTTCCTGAACTCACCCCAGTGTTACACTGACAGGACATTGGCAAAGATTTTGTCATTTTCCATCTTTAACGAAAATACATAGATTGATGTGACCTTGACCTCAAAGCTTTGAATGTCTTTGTGCTGCTTCTACCAAGTTTAGTTCAAGTTGGGAACCAATCCTGAGATATAAGACAATTTGTTGAGCTAAGCCGAAACATTAGTAAAAAGGAAATCGCAGTGACCTTGTCCTTTGGCCACATGGCGTCAATTAGGTTATGCCGCATCCCGTTGATATCTGTAACCATGTGTCCAAGCTTACTTCCAATTGGGAGACCCAATCCTGAGATATAAGAAGATATGTTCAGACAAGAAGACCAAGGGACATGTATCGCTCACCTGGAACATTTCAGCTCTAAAGGTCATCGCCTATAAGTAGATTCCTAAGGTTTTGGCCAGAATTGCAATACGAACAAGGATGCGTCCTTCCAAATTTGATCAAGATCGGGCCAGTGATTCGAGGGAAGACATTTTAAATTTCCTATTGATTAATCTCTTAAGCGGGTTTGGAGTAGATTTTAAAAGACATTTCTAAAAATCGGCCAAAATCAAAGGTGGCCGTTAAACAAATTGTTCTATTGTCTTTAGGTGAACAACCTTGGATCATGGTCAAAGGGTGTTTTCTACCCAAATTAGTTTAAATAGGTCAACTTGTTATCGAGAAAACATTTTAACTTTCCACTTGTATGGTGTTTTTGGCGTGAAGAATCCAAGATGGCCGTCAAGCAATTATCCGATAGATTCGAATGTGGCAAATTTGAAATCAGAAGGCCTAGATAAAACAAATTTTGGCTTCAAAATACATAAAAAATAAAAACTCCAGTATGGCCGCGAAATATGCTCCATTTTGATTGGTCCACTCCGGTCATGCATTGTTACATATCAGGTTTTGTTGAAAGACTTCAATGGCCTTTAGTACCATATCTCGCAAATTCTAGGTGGATCCGTTCAGATTTTCTGGATAAGAAGTTGTTTTTGCGAAAACTAGATCATCCAAGATGGCCGCGAAAACATTTGGCCAATCAAGTTCCCTTGCACAATCTTGGTTCAACTGTCTCCATAGATGATGTTTCATGAGCCTTTTAATCGATATTTCAATCCGTTTCGGAGAGGATTTTTGGAAACATTAGAAAAATCGGCGAAATAACAAGATGGCGGCTGACCAAGTCCGCTGATCGCCTTCCTTTGAACAAACTGGGATCTCCATGACCTAAGGATTATTCATGTAAAATAGTATTGTTCTTAAGAAGACTGACCGACCGACCGATCGACCGACCGACTGACTGACGGACCGACTGACTGACCAACCATCCGACAGACTGACCGACCGATCGATCGATCGATCGATCAATCAATCCATCAATCAAGCAGTGGTCAGCCGTAATCAAGCATGAAAGCAACCAAGCAAGCAGAAACTAAGCAGGCAATCAAGCAATCACACAGTTGGTCGGTCGGCCAGTCAGTATGTCAGTCAGTCATCTGGTCAGCCAGTCAGTCAGTCAGTCTGTCAGGTTGTTAATCTGTCAGTCAGTCAGTCAGTCAGTCAGTAAGTCCGACCAACCGATCAACTGACCGTCAGACTGACTGACCAACTGACTGCTCAACCAACCGACCAAGCAAGCAATCAAACAACCAGACTAACAGACCAAACGAAAAGGTAACTGACCGATTAACTGACTGACACATCGACCAAGTTTCCAACTGACCGATTGACTGCCCAAGAAACTGAACCACCTACCGATCAAACGATAGACCCACCAACCCACTGACCAAATGACCAACTGATCCTTGATCGATGAAGCAATCAATCAATCAATCAATCTCTCAAATCACAAATCGTGCTTCGTTTGCTTCATGCATTGACCTATGCGCTTTCATTGAAAGAGCGTATCCAGTTTGTTTACGAATGGCTCATAAGCTACGTCTTGTATGACTAGTTCTACTAGCGTTTGGAATATGACGTACGCCAAGATTGGATACATTAGTGCTTAGGTATGCTTCGTGAAATTCGCGCTGTATTAATGTATAAGTATGCCTCAGAATGCTTACATTGGCTCGGTGTCAGGTCTATTGGCTCGGATGGCATTCCTAATACCCCATTGTGAGTCACAGCAGCGATCACTACTCTCACCGGTCCTTTGATACTTGTTGTTAGACTTGCACATAGGAGACGGCCTGACTGCGCACCCTCCATTCCTGACTGCTCTAGGTTCAGATTTCGAGCTGTTATGTCAATCTGGTAACGAGCCACCCGGCCGAATTTCGCTTCTCGCCAGCAAATAATTATATGTGTTCTGGTGCAGACCGCATCATGTATTATTGGTGCTGTGAACATCAAACATGTAACAGATCAAACAGACCGTTTCTTTGCAGATATAGAGCACCGCACACACGTGCACATTTAATGGCAAAAGCAACAACCGAGATTAGTAAATGAAGTGTTAAAATACCATTGAAGTGGATACTTTCAATATTAGATGAAAATAAATTAAGAGGCGGCTCATCGTATCTTCTTCTGAATTCTGCGTTAAACAATACACTAGAAAGATCCAATCAACAAATTCTTGACCCATTTCAACCACTAGAACAAGTGATAGCATGTTTGTTTTAAAATGCTTGATTAACAATGGACCTTTCCATTTTATCTATCATCATATGACGTCATATGACGTCATAATCAACTAGGTGGCATATAGGATGACGTCATAATAATGACGTCATAATAATGACGTTATGAATGACTCAATTTAGTCCGTCTTTAACGCTTAATAGTCTGACACGTTGTACGAATTATACGTCTTTGCCTTTTAAAAAACATGCTGTTGAATATTTTGAAATTAATTTGACTGGGCGGCAACAGTACCCAGTTAAATTAGTTTCAAGATATTCAATAGGTTACCTGTAGAGTTTTCTGGAAATTGATAGTCAGGGAGTTTAGAGATCGATCGATCCCAACACATGCGAGATGTAGGTGGAGCTTAGCTAGAGATGGGCGGGGAATAGCTAAAGCAGGAAAGGTCCGTTATGCTCTGGCAGAATGGGAAGATGCTTATATTCTTTGTTTCGTCCATTTCAGAATTTCAAATCGGTTTTGATACTGTTAAACATTCAGCAAATCAATTAAAGCTACGAAAACTGGATATTTGTGGAAACTCATCGCCATCGTTACAACAGACTTCGAAGTTTTTGATTAATAAACTAAATGTAAACTGTCGAATGTATGCAAACGACAATATCTTGTTTTCGACATCTGCTATGGGATTGAAGGAATGTTTAATTATGTTACAAAGGTTTAGTTCAAAATGATGTCTGATAGTTAACATATGAACAACTAGTGTTTTTAATACGTAGCAAATCCAACGTTTATGTGTTGAGAAACGTGCCATTGTGAGAAAGCACATGGTATGTGTTAAACACTGTCCACATTTAGGCCTTATCTATTCAGCCAGTGTCATATTTGTCATAAGGAATACGGAATTAAATAACAAAGCACTAACGCCATGTTTCAAATTAAATAAATGTCTATTGTCCTCTGATCCTCATTACACTTATTTGACCATATGATTAAACCAATCATACTCTATGTCTCTGATGTTTTTTTAGTGTTTTACTAATTGTATGAGAGCTTGCCCGGAAAATTCTGATGCTCCAATCTCAAACATATAGTCTAACAACAAAACATAAAACTATGCTTAAAATTCCTAAAAATATCTTCTTGCTGCCAATATTAAACACACGAATATTGCTATTTTTTTCGAGACAGCGAGGTTTGCTTTATATCTTAATATAAGTATTAGTTTTTCCATTATATTTCCATATTATTTTGGAGATACATATAGGACGAACATCCCGTAAAATCAAATTATACAAATCCTCGAAAAGAATCTCGCATTAAAATGTCTTAATGTGTGGAAGCATGGGAAATGCGGCCAATTATAATGCTTGGTAAATTATACACCTATGTTAAGCTAAAATGTATCTTTGGAAAAAGACACTATTTAGATTAAGAATCATCGACCCATCAACTGATAACGGATGAATCTAGTTTTAGCCAAGTTTCACCCATTTCTAGCTAGGTCCCACCCACGCTTTACCCGTGTTGGGATCAATCAATCCCTACACTCTCTGAATTTCAATTACCAGAAAACTATACAGGTAATATGCTGAATATTTTGAACCTAATTTGACTGACTGCTAAAGGCAGCAACAGCGCCCAGTCAAATTAGTTTCAAAATATTCAACAGAATGTTTATTAAATAGTAAAAACATACAATTCGTATAACTTGACAGACTATTAAGCGTTTGTGACTGGCTTAATTACGGAATTCATGACGTAATTGATTATGACGTCTGCCTACACGTGATGTAGTTGATTATTATGACGTCATATGTTTGACTGAGAGACTGGATTCCTCCATTGAAACGGTGAAATAATCCGGAACATGTGTAAATTATTAATAGAATGTGCACCTATTGTTATGCAAACAATATAGAGGATGAACGGAAATTTATTTTGGAATACCCATATTAGTCTAATATCAGAGATTACTTTGTATCCGAAATAATTAAACACTGTTCTACGTATTCTAAGATTAATATAAATTCACACATTTGGCGTTTTACTCAATAAAATATATTCATATTAATAATATTAGGACAACTTAGCATCGAGTGCTTCAATCTAACAAAGCCAAAATATAAATATGGCTAAGATTTCTCCAATATACTAATATACATCTGTTAGCCACTGCTTGAGATGCAGACATTTCTGGCCAGTGGAATGAATGTGGTAGCACAATATTCCATCTTTTACTGTGTCAATGGTAAAGAAATTGGTGTACATTTTTCAACAATTTTGGTGGACAATGTTGGTGTCTTTGAAAGAAATATCCTCAACCAAATTTGTTAAAAAATGAACACATAAGAGTGGTAAGGGTTAATTTCCATTGATACTATTATTGTTCTTCTCTCAACCAAATCTTTTCCGGCACATACACATGTACTGTTGATACTCATATTTCCCTCTATGGTACCATAAATGGACATAAATTCTACTCTATTCTATTCTATTCTATGTTATTCTATTCTATTCCATACGGTTGTTAAGTCTGACCTTATACACGTCGTCCCATTTGTTGCTGACCAGTCACTTTATGCAACAATCGCTTAACCCAGAATATGCATTCCTTATGATGCAAGGAACACATTGTTGAACAAACCGGGGATTAATATGAATGGAAGCTATTGCTGTCTATGGCAGCAAAAGATTCCAGTCAAATTATCGTCGAAATACTCAACAGCTTTCCTATATATGTTTTGACACTGAGACAGAGGGTTAACAAGCAGATGGATCGTGAAGCGTGCCATCGTTTTCCACTCATATTGTACAATACTGGGGCTTATGTTAGGATCATAAAGCGTACGTTACTTAACCTTTTAACCATCATATCAGCCAAAACGACTTCTGCAGTGGTTTTGAGAAATATTCATTTGCAGACCATAAGAAGACTATTTTTGAAAATTTACCACTGGAATGACTGTCTCGATAACCGAGCCAGTCATTCCAGTGGTAAATTTTCAAAAATAGTCTTCTCTTGGTCTGCAAATGAACATTTTCTTTAACAAATTCGAGGGATAATGGGCTAAGTAAGGTGTACAGTTATTGATAACCTAAGGACAGCATACGATGCATCATGTACTCACCCGTTGCGGGCCAGATATTAATGTTCAGAGCTAGACTGTTGGGAAGACCCACGACAACACGTCGTAAAGCGTACACAAAATAGTCCTCTGCAAATCTCAATGATCTGAGAACCAAAAGGCTACGTTTATCCGGACTCAGTCGAAAATATCTGTCCCGCGCGTCATGCATTAATTCTAGGTAAACATCGGGCTGGGTCACTGTCCAGACGAGAGTTCCAACAGGTATATCCATGAAGATATGCAAGTCTCTACCTTTACTGATGAAGGTTAGATTGGACTCTGCACCAGAGGAAATGTTTACGAACACCGGTACGGTTGTAGCATAAACAATGGTACTAGCTTGAATTGTAAGTTTGTATTTACCGACTCCTAGCCTAAGAGCAGGAGTGTCAGCAGTTTGTAATGTATTATTCTCAACGCGGAATCCAAGTGGATCACCTTTAATGCTGTAAATTATTGAATACGGAACCGTATTAAGAAGACAATGACTTTCTATAGTAAGCGCTATAATGCCAGGAATTGCATTTTCAATTACATTCACATGATATTCATTAACACGTGTACCGATGGTGTCGATGAACTCGATTCCAGTACATGCTGCAAATAATAATAATAATAATAATAATAATAATAATAATAATAATAATAATAATAATAATAACAACGACGTGAATGGATTTCGACATCGCCATGTCCTCTGGTATTTTGTCCCAACGAACCAAGTTATCTCGAAGGAGTGACATACGGTTGGCATCATTCATACAGACCCAGTGGGGCAAGTTACTACCTGGACATAACAGAGGCGGTTGACGAACATTTGATTGCCCACCATCTTGTAGAACATACATAGCCTGCAGTTTGTTCTACAGATTCGCCGGGTGGATCAGCTTAGTGGTGAGAGTCTATCATTTTTGTGACGCGTGATGTATTGCAGTACAGAATCAGTGCCCATATTGTGGCTCTGCGCTTGACAATTTCAATAGTATTCTGAAAAAATAACGCATGTATCCATTGGGCATAGAGCACAGAACTGCATTCTAATTGTCTTCTGAATACAGTTTGTTAGGTTGTGAAATTAATATGCATTTTTGGGTACATTCTTAGCAAATTTCAGCCAACATTCCGCTAACATAACGAAATGCAAAAATACCTTTTGTCATTTGTTTCCTTCACCATAAAAACCGCCATCTTGGATTAAAAAATGGCCGACATTTTGAACCTACTTTAGGCTATATCGTTCTTTCTAAGCTCTATATAAACTTGATTCTAAATGTAATACTGTCCTCTTAGGATTAGCGATAGTTATTGCTATAATACTGAATCAAATAAACACAATTCTGGAATGACACAGCTTTGTCAGCCATCTTGGATTTCAAAATTGTCACCCTTTTGAACCTACGGTAGACCGTATATTCCTTTCTAAGCCATATATAAATCAAATTCCAAAAATATTCCTCTCATCTTATCAGACACTGTCATGGTTGTCAAAATAAATAGATTAAACCATTCTGGACTGCTAAAGTTTTGTCAGCCATCTTGAATTTCAAAATGGCCACCATTTCGAACCTACTTTTGACTATATCTTCCTTTCTACGACCAAGATAAATTAATTTTCCAAAGACAATACTGTCAGTGATTCTTATAGTGGTTATAATATATTAAAACAAACATAATTATGTAATCTTTAAACCGTGTCAACCATTTTGGATTTCAAAATGGCCACTGTTTACTGCTTATATTTATTGCATCTTGCTTACTAGGCCAAGGAGACACTTTTTCTGGAATGACATGAAGATTTACCATTCCCAAATTAAAATCCTATCAATGGAGACCTATCCTGTCATCCAATTTATCTTCAGCATAGCAGCAAAGACTTTAGGCATGCAGAATACGACCAGCAGTACGATACCAGTTTTCACAAGTATCCACACATCACCGAAATGTCTGCTTTTTATAAATATGGTATTTACTGTCACCATAATTGAACAATTTAACTATCTAAAGTATGAAATATTTCAAGAACTAAAGAACACAACGATGTCCAATTCGTTGTTTGAATCGCAATTATGAGGTTAATAATGAATCAGATGCGGCTGTGCATAGCTACAATTACAACATATAATCCGGGTATAAATGGCTGCCTCATATCTGCTTCACACTGCCAAATTCTGAGCAGAACCAAATCCGTTACTTGGCATGTATAAGTGTGGTGCCAGTAAACCAAACTAAATGAATACGTGCCCATCCACAAAGTGTTTACTAACACCACACTTATATTATGTACCTCACTGACTCAACAACCGCAGATTGGGCTGGTGCAATCTCTGACAATATTGATAGCGGGTAGATGCCTTCTTTTATCCAGCCGAGTTTGAGAGGTCTGACACTACAGGGTAGAGAATAAGATCCTGCTTCAAAGGAGCAGCCTGGCAGTGAGCTCTTATGATATGTTGCGTCCAAGCTCAAAATGTGGCGGCAATAATTCGATGCCTCTTTCAATGCGTTGTTGCTTGAATAACGTCAACCTGAGGTTGTCTGGCTGCGACAATTACTTTACTTTTATCTAACGCCGGCTGAACAGTGTTATCTGGATTTACCAGAGTGCGATTCGTTGTCACAAACTCATACTTCCCAATTACTACTTCCATGTCCATTTCACGAGATGAACCTGCACCGATCAGTAATCTAAGCATGAGACCAGCTGTTGCTTTCAGAGTCAAAACTACCGACTTGGCCGGCAACTTAATTTATTTAGTTTAAGAGTTCCATAATAAGGGCTTATGCTTTGTCATCTTATCCCAGAGACATCGTTTGCCATTAGCTTGAACATGTGATATTCAGCTGACGTAAATATATTACGTGGTGCCAATACTTGATTTGTATCTGTTCATAATAGCACACTGCTGTCTCCCAACTGTTGTCTAATTAAGGGAATGATGTCCTCTCCTGTTCAGATTTGACAGCATAACAATGGTTTCCATCTCATTGACAATCTGTGTATGTTCTGAGGCGCACATGCATAATTTGAGAAGAGTGACAGGAGATTGTGTGATTCCGTTAATGACACCCTGACCTTTGAAGGATCGTTGCCCTGCTTCCGGGCTTGATCTATTCAAACGCAGGTAAATTGAATCTGGTTTGACGTACTGTGAATTCTCAAAGGAATTGCTGCCAGACAGTATCGAGTTGGTATATGAGTGTAGCATATTCAGGGATTCTGTTCGTAATCAGTCCTATCAAAGCAGGGTAGTACAAACACAGCTTCTCAAGAGCCACCATGGTGGTTAGCTCTTTGGATTGCAATAGTGCCATCACTTGTCGCATGTATATGCGTGCGTATTGAAATACGGAATCTTCAGAATGTCTACCATAAAAGTCAGCTAACTGCGTGTTGAGGTTGAGAGACTCAACTGTGACCAGAATGATCATATGTGCTTCATGAACACTGCATTTAGACATCTACAACGACCGAACACTGCCTTCTAAAGCTACATACACTGCACATTGTTTTGCAAAGAATGCCTCTAACCAAAGGCCAAAGAGCACTTGGAGTTTGATTTCGTGGACCTCTAGATCTCTTGTAGTAATTACCCACAATAATTTGGTGTACGGTAACAGAACTGTACGGATCAGCCTCGACCCAGTTATCATCTACGCCACTGTCCTCTATACAGGTAACTCTTCTTAAGCATCTCAAAGCTCAGTGATGTATGGAAAGCTTCGGGGCATAGTACCAATTTGTATTTGCATTGGGAGTCCAGATGTTCTAACTTCAAGACTCGCTTGTACAGGCCCATATCGCACGTAATTACACGTTTCTTTCCACAACCTGAAACTAATTCATCTAGTCTACTTAGTTGATCCAGTACAGTCAGCGACTAAGATAGGCAGCATATGGGCGGGTGCCCTGGTAAAGAGTATGTTATCTATCGTCATAAATAGGTGCTGCCCTGAGTTTAAAAGATAATTAAAGTCATACCACACTAGTATTCGGTGATTTACATCTGTTACAGAAGCAAAATGTACATCTATTTGTCTGATCTCAGCACTGCTGGTCGACGGTAAATCATTGGCTCCTGGTGTATAAATAAACACCTAATTTGTGAAGTATCTGAAGTTAGACCATGTATCTGTCCGACTTCGGTACTGCCAGGCAACGTTGAATTATTGGCTTATCATGTTTAAATTTGTGAAATATCTGACATCAACTCTTCTATGTGTCTGACGTATGTACTGTTGTCTCAGTATTTGGAA
>CM067371.1:118688992-118751492 GCA_034401795.1 Chaetoderma sp. LZ-2023a
TGTAACCCTTTGTAGGCGAAGTACGGACGTTTAAAGAAGCACTGGGTCGAGATCCGGATGGACGTGGTGACGTACGCGTGTAGAAAGCGGCTGTTGAGTAGGAGTGATGCTCGTCACTGGAAGCTGACGTCACCTCACCCTGCCTGGAGAACTTTGATTTCCCTTAACAACGATGCACGTAAGTCCTTAATTGTCCAGGCAGCATCCTCGTGGTCGCGGGCGATTTGCTTACGAACATCTGGGGGTAGCTTGTCAAGAATCACGGGAATTAACAAATCTCCGTATGAATCGATTGTTTTGCCCAGAGTAGAGAGACCACGTATATGCGATTCTAGGGAATCGTAGAAATCGCGCAACGAATCCAATGTGTAATGCGGTTTCGGCAATTCCCATAGAGCTCGCATATACGCGTTAATAATCTGATGTTTTTGACCATAGCGTTTTTTTAGTAAATCAACAGCATGTTCATAATTCGCATCTGTCAACGACAGTCCGCTTATGACACGAGCAGGTTCACCCATTAGCTGTGCACGAAGATATTGAAATTTTTGAACGTTGGTAAGCTCAGTGTCTAGACCTACGGCTGCTTCGAATGAATCATGAAATTCCGACCAGTTTATCACATTTCCATTAAATTGTTTGAGCACCAATTTTGGAAGATTGATATGTCTATGTGATGTTGGATTGACGGGCCTAGCGGGTTCAACAGGGTCAGCTGGTGGCGGCACAGGGGTTAATTTGCGGTTCAATTGTTTCTCAAACTTGAAGAAAGTCTCTCTTACCTCAGTATTGTAATCATCCGCATCTTCTAGAAATCGTTCAAGTGCGTCGTCATCTTCTATTAACTCCGAAATCTGCGTATCCAAATTAGAAATTAGCGATAGTTTTTCCGAAATATTTCCAGAACCAAAGTTACTGTATCACGAATCATTCACTAGAGAGTTCTTGATTAGCAAGAATTTCCGTCACCCGATTCTGCTGTTTTGTGATCTGTCCACGATACACGCCACGGGACTTAACCAATCTAGATTTGTCGGCCATTCTCTAAGATCCTGGTTACGGGCACCATAAAATTGTGGGAGTGAGCGAAAGTAGCATAAGTAAGTCCAGTTGTCACCCACAAATTTAGTGAAGTCAGGTTGGGTGCCGACAAATGCACTGGGATGGACAGACAAGAGTTCTCGTTGTGTAATTTTTTGATGAATATATTGTAACTCTACTGACTACAATCTATAGCCCTATTTACAGGACGATTCAAGTGACGTCTTAATAGTAGTAAGTTCCCAAGCAGACTCCGAAAAACCTCCACGCATTCTCACTCCAAACACGCTATCCTCCTGGTAACCCGACCCCTTCATTCATTCATAAGTCAACGCCCAGGCGTAGGTACACGCTGTCAACTTGTCAAGTGCTAATTATTATCCACATGCATCATGCAATCTACAGTTACCCGACCAGTGACAAACACCTGTAGGGCAATTATATCCATTCTATAACTTCACATAACTATATTACCCTTTATTACTACATTCACACATTCTCATGATTGAATCCACAACATAACATTGGCATAACGATGACAGAGATTTGGTGATGACGTGTTTGTATATGGGTGAAATTTATGACATAAATACTGTGATGAATCATACACGATATTTAGCTGTGGAATGTTCTTCCTATTTGTGTAATTGACCGTATGATATCCCATTATGTGAGATTTAGTACAGTTATTATACACATTGCAGGTGTTTCATCAGCTGGTTGGACTATATATAGCCATGCCGTGACTTCCGTTGGCGAGTTTGTTAGAATAGCCGCAACAGCTTCACAACTTATCTAATTAATTCTATTTATAGCTCAATCTAATGATTGTCCTTATGAGTCTATTAAATTACTTTCATTATACTTTACTTTACAATGTAAGTGTTTGTCTTTATGAGACAGATGCTGGTATGTGCCATAGCGATAGCACGAAGCGAGTGGGTTAAGAACTGGAAAAATCTAGCCATGTCTCGCTGACATTCATCTAACAACAACACAATTTTATTAATTATCTACAAGGCATATTTATTATTATTATTCTGTTTGTGATCTATTTACTGTGGTACACGGTAAAGAACTTTTTTGTTCCGGCTGATATTAAATTATTTAATGGTAACCGTAACGTGATCTGAATCTAATCTCATCTGCTGTAGTGGTAGATTATTATATACAGGTTACCGATCATTCATTTTCCGGCGCATACCTTTATTAGACGGTACCATTGAGCGTATACACCGGGGCAGGTATAGCCTAGATCTGTTACTAGTTTTGTATATGACGAATGTTTTTCTTGATTGGATCTGTAGTTTGTACGTGTCGCACAAAGCTGCCTTGAAAGGCTGCAGCTTCAGTACCGTATTGTCTTTAATCATTTAACTCTGAATTCTCAGAATCTCAATTTTAAGATAACCATACATGTAATCTATTGAATATTTAGAAAATAATTCGACAGGAACTTGTTGTTCCCATAGTCATCAACTGAATCAAGTTAAATTAATCTCAACATAATCAACTAGATATTTATTAAATTGTAAATAAATTTTTGTAATTCGATCTGTAAGTGTTCAAATGGATAAAGTGTTCAGTTGGTGCTATAGGTTGAGGTGGTACTAGAGGAAGATCGCGTGTTGTATGGAAGAAGTCTGGCAGAGATTCTCATAATGTGACACGCAATAAACAAATTCTTCATTCAGACCACCATTCCTTGCAAGGGTCAATTATCAACTTTACTTTTAAACCTGCAAATATTGTACACATTGCGCGGCACACGCGAAGCGCTCATCGCATTATTGAGCTGTTTGCTGTAGTATTTCTTGAAAAGCGAGATCCATACGTATTATCTGGATGTTGTTGACTGCATGGCAACCATGTAATGATTTACTCATCTTAAGATGAAAGCGACCAGATGATTATACTGTAACTGACAGATTGCGTTAGTCACGTGCATACCAGCAATGATTTTAATTTTAATATTAACAATTTAACCCTTTCACGACGAAGCCGGCCAAAACAGGCATCTGGAGTGATCTTGAGAATTGTCCATTTGCAGGCCAAGAGAAGACGATTTTTGACATTTTACCATTGGAATTCCTGGCTCGATAACCGGGCCAGTCATTCCAATGGTACATTTTCTAAAAATAGTCTTCCATTGGCCTACAAATGAACATTCAATAAGCGCATGGGGATTTCCAACAAATTTGGTCATTAAAGGGTTAAATCTATTTTGTAATCGTATATAATTTTATAATCACAACAATCAACAATAGAGGGTGAATTAGATCATAGTTTTATTAAAACATTGACCAAGAAATGTTGAGCTCGAAAACTCCTTTACATTTGAATATATTTTGTGTTGAATATTTTGAAACAAGTGAGTTGTTGCTGCATATGATAGCATTGGATAGCTGTCAAATTAGTTTCACAATAATCAAAGGCTTACAGTATACCTTGCAATGGACCTGTCCATTTTTAGCTATGCCCCGCCCATCACTAGCTAAGCTCCACCCACACCTCGCCGTATTTGGATTGATCGATCCCCGAATGCCCTAGCTATCAATTTCCTGAAAACTATACAGGGAAGCTGTTGAATATTTTGTAACCAATCTGACTGGGTGCTGTTGCTGCCTATTGCGACAGGGCGTTCAATGTTCAAAGTGCAAACATTATATATATATATATATATATATATATATATATATATATATATATATATATATATATATATATATATATATATATATATATATATATATATATATATATATATATATATATATTCACAGCAAACTAATGAAACATAAATTATTTTAAATTGTACACGTTTAGAAACTTAAATTGTGTAACTAAATGTAATGAAACGAAATAAATGTTAACATATGATGCTTTCAATCCGTATAAATAAATGTATTTTTGTGGAGTTTAATTTGGGCCTCGTCTCCCTAATTCAATCTCAAAACTTAAAAATTTTTATTAATTTACACCAAATGAAATAATCATATGTTAACATTTATTTCGTTTCATTGCATCAAGGTACACAGTTTAAGCCTCCAAAAGTTAATTTACAATTTTATTTTCAAGCATTTAGATGCGATTAAGCACCTTTAACAACAGATAAAACGTACAGCATCCTTCGGTGACGGAACACGAGCACTTGTTTATAGCGGACACTCTACGGGCCATCAACATGAGCTCACCCATTATCATTAAGATAAAGACACGTTGTCATTTAATAAAAATCATTTCCCATGGTATATAACGTATGTGGCGAAAAGATGGTTGCTTCTTAATGTGAGTGGTCCTAATTGATAGTAGAAAAACTATTGTGCGAAAGATTTCATTTAATCACAATTCTCCGGTATATCCTGTCTTAGCAATATGAACAAAGTAGGTTAGTTGTGCTGCCCTTAGCATGCTGGTATTATAGTGAAAGTGCCATAATTATAACACATAGCAATGGGTGCTGGTTACATTGATGTCGCGATATCTAAATGCTGACTAAATATCAAAATATGACATCGCGAGTCCTTAATTAGTGCATACAATAGAAATGAAATATTGTCAAATATTGTCCCGAGGACTCCTAAGACAACCCAGCTTGACCATTTCATTGCGAATCCGGCCAACACCGGCCTCTGCAATAGCCCTCAGGAATGTCCATTTGCAGGCGAAGAGAAGATTAGTTTGAGAATTTACTACTGGAATGACTGCCTCGATAACCGAGCCAGTCATACAAGTCGGAAATATTCAAAATAGTCGTCTCCTGGCCTTCAAATGGACATTAACTAAGGAGACTTTTAGATTTTTTCTGACACAATGCAGTCAATAAAAGGTTCAAGAACCACCACCATGCAGTACCAAAAGCAGGTGTCCGTTATGAGCAGGTTTAACTACACATTAAAACATACATTTCAAATGCTTCGTGTAGCGGCAAATCAGTCTTCAATGAAGGTTATAGCTATTAAGGATGTACTGTTGTACCTGTCATGATAACCACCTCGCTTGTAGTGACCGCCCTCCCACCCTCCCCCAGCACCCCCCCCCCCCTCCCTCCTTCCCTCCCTCACTCCCTCCCTCTCTCTCTCTCTCTCCCTCCCTTCCCTCTCCCTCCCTCCCTCCCACCCTCCCTCCCTCTCTCTCTCTCTCTCTCTCTCCTCCCTCCCTCCCTCCCTCCCTCCCTCCCTCTCTCTCTCCCTCCCTTCCCTCTCCCTCTCTCCCTCCCACCCTCCCTCCCTCTCTCTCTCTCTCTCTCTCCCTCCCTCCCCTCCCTCCCTCCCCCTCTCTCTCTCTCTCTTTCTCTCTCTCTCTCTCTCGCTCTCTCTCTCTCTCTCTATCTCTCTCTATATATATATATTTCTCTCTCTCTTAGAGACATTCGGTCTCTCTCTCTCTCTCTCTCTCTCTCTCTCTCTCTCTCTCTCTCTCTCTCTCTCTCTCTCTCTCTCTCTCTCTCTCTCTCTTAGAGACATTCGATGGTTGGTTGTGTTTATGATGAAGAGATGGCAGGAATAGCGCGTCACGACTGACTTGGTTTAGGAAGACACCTGTTTATTGTCAAAACTCTTAGAGCTGTTGGTGGTGACGACGCCACATGACATTGTATTACTATAACTCTGTTGTTTGTTCTTTCTTCAGATAGCTCCATGAAGGATGGCACCAGCTCTGCTCCTTGTCTTATTAGCAGTCTCTATTCCCAGGACCTTGACACAAAGTAAGCAGAATATTCCCGAACCCAACAGTTGTCAGAGTGATGGACGGCAGGTTATTGGTATTTACTTGTCAACTTACCTTTCAAGCACTTGGCTCAGGTATTCCTGGCAATCTCTACATCAGAATCATCTCATTAAATAATCAAAAGTCGAATTTTGCACGGACCAAGATTTCGCTATTTGTTACCAAATTGCTTGTTTTGTTGTCGGATAAAATTTAATTTTAAAGCAGTTACCAAACTTCTGACTTATCCATGCAATTCCTTAGTAAAATTCCGGAAATTCATATGTGCGTGCAGCAAATATACTTTCTACTTAAAGACCTTACCTATAACCTATTAATCTAGACGACAAATTAATCATCTAATCTTGGCCCTTTGGATCACCTTATTTGTTTCTGATTCATTGCGTATCGTGTCAAACATATCTATAACGGGTACGTTGGGGGGGGGGGGGTGTCTTATTAAGGTCAGGTGTCTGCTTAAAATAGCCATGCTAAGGTGGTGGGACCACAATAAGGCGTGTGTATATGACCACTGTTTTATTCCATGTGATTCTTATAAACAGATCAGTTGCATTTCCTTTACAGGAGTTGTGTTCACGTTTGACCGTGAGACGGCACGCATCTATCAGAATGCGCCAGAAGGGGTTGAAGTGGTCACAGTCTCAGGGCGTACTATAGGCGTGGGTGGTGGAGAGCCCCTTAGACGATACGGACTGGCAAGCACACCGGGCTCTGACTATTTCACCGTCAACGAAACAACTGGCGTCGTCAGTACGGCCAGGAAAATTAGTATTCGTATTGGTGTTCAGATTGACCTCCGCGTGTACGGAAGCTATGATGGTGGACCTGGTGGCGCGGAGGTATTTTCCACAGATGTATCTATCATCGTCTCAGAATTCAATACGTTCTACCCAATATTTTATAAATATAGGTATATATTTAGGATCCATACCAATGCGTCAGTCGACGCATACATCGGCCACATCAGCGCCACAGATGCAGATACGGTGGCGTATAACAGAGAACTGAGATATTCTATTGACAATGAATACATAGGTGTAAATCCACACACCGGCGAGGTGTTTATTAAGAAGCTGTTGCCAGCCGACCTACAATATATGAATACTCTTGCATTTGTCACTGACGGTGGCTCTCCAAAAGGAAGGTCGCGTACTCGTATCCTGATCTATAGCACTGATATGCCTGGTAAGTACTCTAGGTAAATCTGCTACATTCCTTTTGTTAAGTAAATGTCGGCTTTTGCAACTACTGCATGAATGAGAACTGTCGTATGCTTGTAGCGTTTGGAGAACGTTGCGCTAGACGATGTTGAACTCGGTGTCGCATCAGTCTTCACAGCATGTATCCTGACTCATGGTTATAAAGAACCACAATAGTGGGTCCTTCTAGAGACACCGCGTCCAATGCGTCTATGGTTGTGCGGTCTTGGTAAAAGTAAAATCAGTGATAGTGCTAATCGCAGAGCCGGTTTTAACAAGATATACCTCTTGTTGGATAGCTATTAGTCAAGTAGTTTTCGTGAGAATTTGTAGCACAATTGATTGGGTAATGGCAATTAATATGTATTAAGAAAGCAAGTGCAACATTGACAACATATGGGAGTTCTTGGGTAGTCTGCTAGGATGTCTTGGACTGAATTAATGGTACCGTGAGGTAATTTAAACGTACTCATACATACACTCTGCTGGGTCGTCTGTCAGATCTCTGCTGCACCATGCTCTCTCTCTCTCTCTCTCTCTCTCTCTCTCTCTCTCTCTCTCTCTCTCTCCTTCTCTCTCTCTCTCTCTCTCTCTCTCTCTCCCTCCTTACCCTATCCTCCCACCACTCCTCTCTCTCTCTCTCTCTCTCTCTCTCTCTCTCTCTCTCTCTCTCTCTCTCCCTCACGCCCACCTCTCGCTCTCTCACTCTATCTCTCTCTGTCGTTTCTGCCGTGCCATTCTATGTTGCATCTCTGCTAGGACATGCTCTGTTCCATCTCTGCTAGGACATGCTCTGTTCCATCTCTGCTAAGCAATGCTCTGTCCCATCTGTGCTCGGCCATGCTCTGTCCCATCTATGCTAGGCCATGCCCTGCTTCATCCATGCTAGGCTATGCTCTGTTCCATTTATGCTTGTCCATGCCCTGTCTCATCTCTGCTAGGACATGCTTTGTTCCATCTCTGCTGGGCGATGATCTGTTCCATTTCTATTAGGCCATGATCTGTCTCATCTCTGCTAGGCCATGCTCTGTTTCATCCATGCTAGACTATGCTCTGTTCCATCTATACTAGGCATTGCTCTGTCCCATCTATGCAACGCCATGATATGTTTTCATTTTTGCTAGGCCATGTAATGATCCATCTATGCTAGGTCAGGCTCTGTCTTATCTATGCTCGGCCATGCTCTGTCTGGCTAGGTTATGGTCTGTTCCATCTATGCTAGGCTATGCTCTGTTTCATCCATGCTAGGCTAAGCTCTGTTCCATCTATGCTTGTTTATGGTCTCATTTCTGCTAGGCAATGGTTTGTTCCATCTCCGCTAGATAATGATATGTCTCATCTATAATAGGCCACGCTCTGTCTCATCTATGCTAGGCCATGGTCTGTCTCATCTCTGCAAGACCATTCTGTTTCATCTATGTTAGGCCATGTCCTGTCTCATCTCTACTAGACCATGCTCTGTTCCATCTCTGCTAGACCATGCTCTGTTCCATCTCTGTTAGGCCATGCTCTGTCTCATCTATGCTAGGCCAATCTCTGTCTCATCTATACTAGGCCATGCCCTGTCTCATCCATGCTAGACCACGATCTGTCTT
This sequence comes from Chaetoderma sp. LZ-2023a, assembly GCA_034401795.1. Lineage (NCBI taxonomy): Eukaryota > Metazoa > Mollusca > Caudofoveata > Chaetodermatida > Chaetodermatidae > Chaetoderma > Chaetoderma sp. LZ-2023a. The sequence continues at coordinate 118,697,559 of CM067371.1, forward strand.
ATCTCAGCTAGGCCATGCTCTGTCTCAACTATGCTAGTCCATGGTCTGCCTCATCTCTGCTAGGCCATGCGCTGTTCCATCTCTACTAGACAATGACATGTATAATCTATACTAGACCATGTTCTGCCCCATCTATGCTAGGCCATGCTCTGTCTCATCTCTGCTGGCCATGCTCTGTCTCATCTATGCCAGGCCATTCTATGTATTATCTATGCTAGGCCATTCTATGTCTCATCTCTACTAGGCCATGGTCTGTTCCATCTCTACTGGGCCATGCTCACTCTCATCTATGCTAGGTCATGCTCTGTCTCTTCTCCGCTAGGCCATGCTCTGTTCCATCTATGCTAGGCCATGTTCTGGCTCATCTCTGCTAGGCCATGCTCTGTACCATCTAGGCTAGACCACGCCCTGTCTTATCTATGCTCGGCCATGCTCTGTCTTATCTATGCTAGGGCATTATCTGTCTCATCTCTGCTAAGCCATGCTCTGTCTTATCTATACTAGGACATGCTCCGTTCCATCTCTGCTAGGGGATGATCTGTTCCATCTCTTCTAGGCCATGCTCTATCTCATCTCCGCTAGGCCATGCTCTTTTCCATCTCTGCTAGACCATGCTATGTTCCATCTCTGCTAGACCATGCTCTGTCTCATCTATGCCAGGCCATCTCTGTCGCATCTATGCTAGGCCATTCTATGTGTCATCTATGCTAGGTCATGCCCTGTCTCATCTCTGCTAGGCCATGCTGTTCCATCCCTGCTATGCCATGCTCTGTTCCATTTATGGTAGTCCATGGTCTGTCTCATCTCTGCTAGGCAATGGCCTGTTCAATCTCTACTAGACTATGATATGTCTCATCTATATTAGGCCATGCTCTGTCTCATCTTTTCTAGACCATTCTATGTTTCATCTATTTTAAGTCATGCCCTGTCTCATCTCTGCTAGGCCATGCTCTGTCCCATCTCGATTAGACCATGCTCTCATCCCATTTCTGCTAGGCCATGCTCTGTGTCATCTATGCTAGGCCAATCTCCGTCTCATCTAAACTAGGCCATGCTCTGTCTCATCCATGCTAGGACATGCTCTGTTCCATCTATGCTAGAGAACGCTCTGTCTTATCTATGCTCGGCCATGCTCTGTCTTATCTATGCCCGGCCTTGCCCTGTCTCATCTATGCTCGGCCATGCTCTGTCTTATCTATGCCCGGCCATGCCCTGTCTCATCTATGCTAGGGCATGATCTGTCTCATCTCTGCTAGGCCATGCTCTGTTCCATATATGTTAGGCCATGCTCTGGGTCATCTCTGCTAGGCCATGCTCTGTTCCATCTATGCTAGGAAACGGTCTGTTCCATCTATGATAGGCCCATGCTCTGTCTTGTCTCAGCTAGGCCATGCTCTGTTCCCTCTATGCTAGTCCATAGTCTGTCTCATCTCTGTTAGGCAATGGTGTGTTTAACCTCTGCTAGGCCATGCTCTGTTCCATCTAGGCTAGACCACGCTCTGTCTTATCTATGCCCGGCCATGCTCTGTCTCATCTATGCTAGGGCATGATCTGTCTCATCTCTGCTAGGCAATGCCCTGTCTGATCTAAGCTAGGCCATGCTATGTTCCATCTCTGCTAAGCCATGCTCTGTCTCATCTCTGCTAGGACATGCTCTGATCCATTTCTGCTAGGCGATGATCTGTTCCATCTCTGCTAGGCCATGATCTGTCTCATATCTGCTAGGCCATGCTCTGCCTCATCTCTGCTAGTCCATGCTCTGTTCCATCTATGCTAGAGCACGCTCTGACTTATTCATGTTCGGCCATGCTCTGTCACATCTCTGCTCGGCCATGCCCTGTCTCATCTCTGCTAGGACATTCTTTGTTCCATCTCTGCTAGGCGATGATCTGTTCCATCTCTATTAGGCCATGATCTGTCTCATCTCTGCTAGGCCATGCTCTGTCTCATCTCTGCTTGACCATGCTCTGTTCCATCTCTGCTAGACCACGCTCTGTTCCATCTCTGCTAAGCCATGCTCTTTCTCATCTAAACTAGGCCATGCTCTGTCTCATCCATGCTAAGACATGCTCTGTTCCATCAATGCTAGAGCACGCTCTGACTTAGCTATGCTCGGCCATGCTCTGTCTTATCTATGCTCGGCCATGCCCTGTCTCATCTATGCTAGGGCATGATCTGTCTCATCTCTGCTAGGCCATTCTCTGTTCCATATATGCTAGACAATGCTCTGGGCCATCTCTGCTAGGCCATGGCATGTTCCCTCTATGCTAGTCCATGGTCTGTCTCATCTCTGCTAGGCAATAGTCTGTTCCATCTCTGCTAGACAATGATATGTCTCATCTATACTAGACCATGATCTGTCCCATCTATGCTAGGCCATGCTCTGTGTCATCTCTGCTGGCCATGCTCTGTCTCATTTATGCTAGACCATGCTATGTCTCATCTATGCTAGGCCCTGTCCTGTCTCATCTCTGCTAGGCCATGCTCCCTTCCATCTCTGGTAGGCGATGACCTGTCTCATCTTTGCTAGGCCATGATCTGTCTCATCTTTGCTAGGCCATGATCTGTCTCATCTCTGCTAGGCCATGCACTGTTCCATCTATGCTACGCCATGATATGATTCATCTTTGCTAGCCCATGTTATGTTCCATCTTTGCTAGGCCATACTTTGTTTAAGCCATGCTAGGCCATGCACTGGCTCATCTCTGCTAGGCAATGGTCTATTCCATCTCTGCTAGACAATGAGATGTCTCATCCATGCTAGGCCATGCTCTGTCTCATCTCTACTAGGCCATGCTGTGTCTCTTCTCCGATAGGCCGTGCTCTGTTCCATCTATTCTAGACCATGTTCCGGCTCATCTTTGCAAGGCCATGCTCTGATCCATCTATGCTAGACCCCGGTCTGTCTTACCTATGCTCAGCCATGTTCTGTCTTATCTATGCTCTGCCATGCTCTGTCTCATCTATGCTAGGGCAAGATCTGTCTCATCTCTGCTAGGCCATGATCTGTATCATCTCTGCTGGGCCATGCTCTGTCTCATCTATGCTAGTTCATGGTCTGTCTTATCTCTGCTAGGCAATGGTCTGTTCCATCTCTACTAGACAATGATATGGCTCATCTATACTAGGCCATGCCCTGTCTCATCTCTGCTAGTCCATGCTCTGTCTCATCTAAACTAGGCCATGCTCTGTCTCATCCATGCTAGGACATGCACTGTTCCATCAATGCTAGAGCACGCTCTGGCTTATCTATGCTCGGCCATGCTCTGTCTTATCTATGCTCGGCCATGCCCTGTCTCATCTATGCTCGGGCATGATCTGTCCCATCTCTGCTAGGCAATGCTCCGTTCCATATATGCTAGGCAATGCTGTGGGTCATCTCTGCTAGGCCATGGCATGTTCCCTCTATGCTAGTCCATGGTCTGTCTCATCTCTGCTAGGCAATGGTCTGTTCCATCTCTGCTAGACAATGATACGTCTCATCTATACTAGACCATGATCTGTCCCATCTTTGCTAGGCCATGCTCTGTCTCATCTCTGCTGGCCATGCTCTGTCTCATCTATGCCAGGCCATTCTATGACTCATCTATGCTAGGCCATTCTATGTCTCATCTCTACAAGGCCATGGTCTGTTCCATCTCTGCTGGGCCATGCTCTGTCTCATCTCTGCTAGACCATGCTATGTCTCATCTACGCTAGGCCCTGCCCTGTCTCATCTCTTCTAGGCCATGCTCTCTTCCATCTCTGCTAGGCGATGATCTGTTCCATCTCTGCTAGGCCATGATCTGTCTCATCTTTGCTAGGTCACGATCTGTCTCATCTCTGCTAGGCCATGCACTGATCCATCTATGCTACGCCATGATATATTTCATCTTTGCTAGCCCATGTTATGTTCCATCTATGCTAGGCCATGCTTTTCTTTCATCCATGCTAGGCTATGCTCTGTTCCATAAATGCTAGCCCATGGTCTGTCTCACCTCTGCTAGGCAATGGTCTGTTCCATCTCTGCTAGACAATGATTTGTCTCATCCATGCTAGGCCATGCTCCGTCTCGTCTCTACTAGGCCATGCCCTGTCTCTTCTCCGATAGGCCGTGCTCTGTTCCATCTATTCTAGACCATGTTCCGGCCCATCTTTGCTAGGCAATGCTCTGTTATATCTATGCTAGACCCCGCTCTGTCTTATCTATGCTCGGCCATACTCTGTCTTATCTATGCTCGGCCATGCTCTGTCTCATCTCTGCTAGGCTATGCTCTGTCTTATCTATGCCAGGTCATGCTCTGTCTCATATCTGCTAGGCCATGCTCTGTTCCATCTCTCCTAGGCCATGCTCTGTCTCATCTATGCTAGGCCATTCTATGTCTCATCCATGCTAGGCCATTCTTTGTCTCATCTCTACTAGCCTATGTTCTGTTCCATCTCTGCTAGGCCATGCTCACTCTCATCTATGCTAGGTCAAGTTTTGTCTCATCTCTGCTAGGGCATGATCTGTCTCATCTCTGCTAGGCCATGCTCTGTCTCATCTATGCTAGGCCAAGCTCTGTCTCATCTATGCTAGGTCAAGTTTTGTCTCATCTCTGCTAGGGCATGATCTGTCTCATCTCTGCTAGGGCATGATCTGTCTCATCTATGCTAGGTCAAGTTTTGTCTCATCTCTGCTAGAGCATGATCTGTCTCATCTCTGCTAGGGCATGATCTGTCTCATCTATGCTAGGTCAAGTTTTGTCTCATCTCTGCTAGGGCATGATCTGTCTCATCTCTGCTAGGCCATGCTCTTTCTTATCTTTGCTAGGTCATGCTATGTTCCATCTCTGCTAAGCCATGCTCTGACTCATCTATGCTAGGCCATGCTCTGTCTTATCTTTGCTAGGTCATGCTATGTTCCATCTCTGCTAAGCCATGCTCTGACTCATCTATGCTAGGCCATGCTATGTGTCATCTCTGCTAGCATTTGCTCTGTTCCATCTCTGCTCGGCCATGATCTGTCTCATCTCTGCGAGGCCATGCTCTGTCTCATCTCTGCTAGACCATGTTCTGTTCCATTTCTGCTAGTCCATTCTATGTCTCATCTATGGTCGGGCATGACCTGTCTCCTCTCTGCTAGCCCATGCTCTGTCCCATCTCTGCTAGGCCATGCTCTGTTTCCTCTATGCTAGGCCATGCTCTGGCTCATCTCTGCTAGACCATGCTCTCTTCCATCTATCCTAGACCATGCTCTGTCTTACCTATGCTCAGCCATGCTCTGTCTTATCTATGTTTTGCCATGCTCTGTCTCATCTATGCTAGGGAAAGATCTTACCTATGCTCAGCCATGCTCTGTCTTTTTTCTCTTTTGACATGCTCTGTCTCATCTAGGCTAGGACATGATCTGTCTCATCTCTGCTAGGCCGTGATCTGTATCATCTCTGCTAGGCCATGTTCTGTTCCATCTATGCTAGGGCATGCTCTGGATCATCTCTGCTAGTCCATGGCCTGTCTTATCTCTGCTAGGCAATGATTTGGCTCATCTATACTAGGCCATTCCCTGTCTCATCTCTGCTAGTCCATGCTCTGTTCTATCGCTACTAGACCATGCTCTGTTCCATCTCTGCTAGGCCATGCTATTTCTCATCTATGCTAGTCCATGGTCTGTCTCATCTTTGCTATGCCATGATCTGTTCCATCTCTCCTAGCCAAAGATATGTCCCATCTATACTAGACCATGATCAGGGCCATCTATGCTAGGCCATGCTCTGTCTCATTTCTGCTGGCCATGCCCAGTCTCATCTATCCTAGGCCATGCTCTGTCTCATCTATGCTATGCCATGCTCTGTCTCATCTCCGTTAGGCCACGCTCTGTCTCATCTATGCTAGTCATGTCCTGTCTCACCTCTGCTATTCCATGCTCTGTTCCCTCTCTTCTAGGCCATGCTCTGTCTCATCTATGTTAGGCCATGCTCTGTCTCATCTCCGTCAGGCCATGATCTGTTCCAACTATGCTAGGCCATGTTCTGGCTCATCTCTGCTAGACCACGCTCTGTCTTATCTATGCTCGGCCATGCTCTGTCTTATCTTTGCTCGGCCATGCTCTGTCTCATCTCTGCTAGGACATGCTCTTTTCCATCTCTGCTAGGCCATGATCTGATCCATCTCTGCTCGGCCCTGATCTGTCTCATCTCCGCTAGGCCATGTTCTGTTCCATCTCTCCTAGGGCATGATCTGTATCATCTCTGCTAGGCCATGCTCTGTCTCATCTATGCTGGTCCATGATCTGTCTCATCTCTGCTAGGCCATGCTCTCTCTCATCTATGCTAGGTCATGTTTTGTCTCATCTCTGCTAGGTCATGATCTGTCTCATCTCTGCTAGGCCATGCTCTGTCTTATCTATGCTAGGTCATGCTCTGTTCCATCTCTGCTACACCATGCTCTGTCTCATCTATGCTAGGCCATGCTATGTGTCATCTCTGCTAGCATTTGCTCTGGTCCATCTCTGCTAGGCCATGATCTGTCTCATCTCTGCTAGGCCATGCTCTGTCTCATCTCTGCTAGACCATGTTCTGTTCCATTTCTGCTAGGCCATCCTATGTCTCATCTATGGCCGGGCATGCCCTGTCTCCTCTCTGCTAGCCCATGCTCTGTCCCATCTCTGCTAGGCCATGCTCTGTTTTGTCTATGCTAGGCCATGCTCTGGCTCATCTATGCTAGACCATGCTCTCTTCCATCTATGCTAGACCATGCTCTGTCTTACCTATGCTCAGCCATGCTCTGTCTTATCTATGATTTGCCATGCTCTGTCTCATCTATGCTAGGGCAAGATCTGTCTCATCTCTGCTAGGCCATGATCTGTATCATCTCTGCTGGGCCATGCTCTGTCTCATCCATGCCAATTCATGGTTTGTCTTATCTCTGCTAGGCAATGGTCTGTTCTATCTCTACTAGACAATGATATGGCTCATCTATACTAGGCCATGCCCTGTCTCATCTCTGCTAGTCCATGGTCTGTTCCATCTCTGCTAGACCATGCTCTGTTCCATCTCTGCTAGGCCATGCTCTTTGTCATATATGCTAGTCTATGGTCTATCTCATCTCTGCTAGCCCATGATCTGTTCCATCTCTACTAGACAATGATATGTCTCATCTATACTAGACCATGATCTGGCCCATCTATGCTACGCCATGCTCTGTCTCATCTCTGCTGGCCATGCTGTCTCATCCATGGTCGGTCATGCTCTGTCTTATCTATGCTCGGCCATGTTCTGCCTCATCTATGCTAGGACATGATCTGTCTCATCTCTGCTAGGACATGCTCTGTTCCATCTCTACTAGGCCATGATCTGTTCCATCTCTGCTAGGCCATGATCATTCTCATCTCTGCTAGGCCATGCTCTGTCTCATCTCCGCTAGACCATGCTCTGTTCCATCTCTGCTACGCCATGCTCTGTCTCATCTATGCTCGACATTGCTCTGTCTTATTTATGATATGCCATGCTCTGTATCATCTCTCCATGGCCATGTTATGTTCCTTCTATGCTAGGGCATGCTCTGTATCATCTCTGCTAGGCCATGCTCTGTCTCATCTATGCTAGGCCATGTTCTGTCTCATCCATGCTGGGCCATGCTCTGTCTCATATCTGCTAGGCCATGCTCGGTCTCTTCTCTGATAGGCCGTGCTCTGTTCCATCTATGCTAGACCATGTTCTGGCTCATCTTTGCTAGGCCATGCTCTGTTCCATCTCTGCTAGACCACGCTTATCGATGCTCGGCCATGCTCTGTCTTATCTATGCATGATCTGTCTCATCTCTGCTAGGCTATGCTCTACCTTATCTATGCTAGGCCATGCTCTGTCTCATCTCTGCTCGGCCATGCTCTGTCCCATCTCTGCCAGGCAATGCACGGTCTCATCTATGCTAGGCCATTCTGTCCGATCTCTGCTAGGCCATTCTATGTCTCCTCTCTACTAGGCCATGTTCTGTTCCATCTATGCTAGGCCATGCTCTGTCTCATCTATGCTAGGTCATGCCATGTCTCATCTCCGCTAGGCCATGCTCTGTTCCATCTATGCTAGGCCATGTTCTGTCGTATCTATGCTCGGCCATGCTCTGTCTTATCTATGATAGGGCATGATCTGTCTCATCTCTGCTAGGCCATGCTCTGTCTCATCTCTGCGAGACCATGTTCTGTTCCATCTCTGCCAGGCCATTCTATGTCTCATCTATGCTAGGGCAGGCCCGGTCTCATCTCTACTAGGCCATGCTCTGTTCCATCTATGCCACGCAATGATATGTTTCATCTTTGCTAGGCCATGTTATGTTCCAACTATGCTAGGCCATCCTTTGTTTCATCCATGCTAAGCTATGCTCTGTCCCATCTATGCTAGCCCATGGTCTGTCTCATCTCTGCTAGGTAATGGTCTGTTCCATCTCTGCTAGACAATGAGATGTCTCATCTCTGTTAGGCCCTGCTCTATCTCATCCATGCTAGGCCATGCTCTGTCTAATCTCTGCTGGCCATGCGCTGTCTCATCTATGGTAGACCATGCTCTGTCCCATCTCTTCTACGTCATGCTCTGTTCCATCTCTGCGAAGCCATGCTCTGTCTCATCTCCGCTAGGACATGCTCTGTTCCATTTCTGCTAGGCCATGATCTGTCTCATCTCTGCTAGGCAATGCTCTATCTCATCTCTGCTAGGCCATGCTCTGTTCCATCTCTGCTTAGCCATGCTCGGTCTCATCTCTGCTAGTCCATGCTCTGTTCCGTCTCTGCTAAAAAATGCTCTGTCCCATCTCTGCTAGGCCATGCTCTTTCTCATCTATGCTAGTCCATGGTCTGTCTCATCTTTGCTATGCCATGATCTGTTCCATCTCTCCTAGACAAAGATATGTCCCATCTATACTAGACCATGATCTGGGCCATCTATGCTACGCCATGCTCTGTCTCATTTCTTCTGGCCATGCTCTGTCTCATCTATGCTATGCCATGCTCTGTCTCATCCCCGTTAGGCATGCTCTGTTCCATCTCTGTTAGGCCATGCTCTGTCTCATCTATGCTAGGCCATGCTCTGTCTCATCTATGCTAGGCCATTCTATGTCTTATCTATGCTAGTCATGTCCTGTCTCCTCTCTGCTAGGCCATGCTATGTTGCCTCTCTTCTAGGCCATGCTCTGTCTGATCAATGTTAGGCCATGCTCTGTCTCATCTCCGTTAGGCCATGCTCTGTTCCAACTATGCTAGGCCATGTTCTGGCTCATCTCTGCTACACCACGCTCTGTCTTATCTATGCTCGGCCATGCTCTGTCTTATCTTTGCTCGGCCATGCTCTGTCTCATCTCTGCTAGGACATGCTCTTTTCCATTTCTGCTAGGCCATGATCTGTTCCATCCCTGCTAGGCCCTGATCTGTCTCATCGCTGCTAGGCCATGCTCTGTCTCATCTCCGCTAGCCCATGTTCTGTCCCATCCCTGCTAGGGCATGATCTGTATCATCTCTGCTAGGCCATGATCTGTCTCACCTATGCTGGTCCATGATCTGTCTCATCTCTGCTAGCCAATGGTCTGTTCTATCTCTACTAGACAATGATATGTCTCATCTATACTAGACGATGCTCTGTCTCATCTATGCTAGACCATTTGATGTTTCATCTATGTTAGGCCATGACCTATCGCATCTCTGCTAGTCCATGCTCTGCTCCATCTCTGCTAGACCATGCTCTGTTCCATCTCTGCTAGGCCATGCTCTCTCTCATCTATGCTAGGCAAATCTCGGTCTCATCTAAACTAGGCCATGCTCTGTCTCATCCATGCTAGGACATACTCTGTTCCATCTATGCTAGGGCATGGTATGGCTTATCTCTGCTAGGCGATGCTCTGTCTTATCTCAGCTAGGCCATGCTCTGTTCCCTCTATGCTAGTCCATGGCCTGCCTCATCTCCGCTAGGCAATGGTCTGTTTCATCTCTGCTAGACAATGATATGTCTCATCTCTACTAGACCATGATCTGTCCCATCTATTCTAGGCCATGCTATGTCTCATCTATGCTAGGCCATGCCCTGTCTCATCTCTGCTAGGCCTTCCTCTGTTCCATCGCTGCTAGGCCATGCTCTGTCTCATGTATGCTAGGACATTCAATGTCTCATCTATGCTAAGCCATGCCCTGTCTCATCTCTGCTAGGCCATGCTCTGTTCCATCTATGCCACGCAATGATATGTTTCATCTTTGTTAGGCCATGTTATGTTCCAACTATGCTAGGCCATGCTTTGTTTCATCCATGCTAAGCTATGCTCTGTCCCATCTATGCTAGCCCATGGTCTGTCTCATCTCTGCTAGGTAATGGTCTGTTCCATCTCTGCTAGACAATGATATGTCTCATCCATGCTAGGCCATGCTCTGTCTAATCTCTGCTGGCCATGCGCTGTCTCATCTATGGTAGACCATGCTCTGTCCCATCTCTTCTATGCCATGCTCTGTTCCATCTCTGCGAAGCCATGCCCTGTCTCATCTCTGCTATGACATGCTCTGTTCCATCTCTGCTAGGCTATGATCTGTCTCATCTCTGCTAGGCAATGCTCTATCTCATCTCTGCTGGCCATGCGCTGTCTCATCTATGGTAGACCATGCTCTTTCCCAACTCTTCTACGCCATGCCCTGTTCCATCTCTGCTTAGCCATGCTCGGTCTCATCTCTGCTAGGCCATGCTCTGTTCCGTCTCTGCTAAGAAATGCTCTGTCCCATCTATGTTAGGCCATGGCCTGCCCCATCTATGCTACGCCATGCTATGTCTCATCTTTGCTAGGCCATATTATGTTCCATCTATGCTAGTCCATGCTCTGTTTCATCTATGCTAGTCCATGGTCCATCTTATCTCTGCTAGGCAATGGTCTGTTCCATCTCTGCTAGACAATGATATGTCTCATCTATATTAGGCTATGCTCTGTCTCATCGATGCTAGGCCATGCTCTGTCTCATCTCTGCCGGTCATGCTCTGCCACATCTTTGCCAGACCATTCTATGTCTCATCTATGTTAGGCCATGCCCTGTCTTATCTATGCTAGACCATGCTCTGTTCCATCTCTGCTACGCCATTCTCTGTCTCATCTATGCTAGGCCAATCTCTGTCTCATCTATGCTAGGTCATGCCCTGTCTCATCTCTGCTAGGCCATTCTCTGTTCCATCTATGCTAGACCATGCTCTGACCCATCTTTTCTACACAATGATATATCTCATCATTGCTTGGCCATGTTATCGTCCATTTATGCTGGGCCATTCTATGTTTCATCCATGCTAGGCTATGCTCTGTTCCATCTATGCTAGTCCATGGTCTGTCTCATCTCTGCTAGGCTATGGTCTGTTCCATCTCTGCTAGACAATGATATATCTCATCTACGCTAGTCCACGCTCTGTATTATCTATGCTTGGCCATGCTCTGTCTTATCTATGCTCGGCCAGGCCCTGTCTCATCTATGCTAGGGCATCATCTGTCTCATCTCTGCTAGGCCATGCTCTGGCTCAGCTCTGCTAGGCCATGTGCTGTTCTATCTATGCTAGGCCATGGTCTGTTCCATCTTGTGCTAGGCCATGATCTGTCTCATCTATGCTAGGCCATGCTCTGTCTTATCAATGCTAGGCCATGATCTGTTCCATCTCTGCCAGGCCATGCTCTGACTTATCTCTGTCATGCCATGCTCTGTCTTATTTATGCTATGCCATGGTCTGTTCCATCTCTGCTAGGTCATGCTCTGCCTTATCTCTGCTAGGCCATGGTCCATTCCATCTATGCTAGGTCATTCTATATCTCATATATGCTAGGTCATGCCCTGTCTCATCTCTGCTAGGCCATGCTCTGTTCCATCTATGTTAGGCCATGTTCTGACTCATCTCTGCTAGGACATGTTCTGTTCCATCTATGCTAGGCCATGCTCTGTTTCATCCATGCTAGGCTATGCTCCGTCTCATCTCTACTAGGCAATGATCTGTCTCATCTCTGCTAGACAATGATATATCTCATCTATACTAGGCCACGCTTTGTCTCATCCATGCTAGGCCATGCTATGTCTCATCTCTGCTGGCCATGCTCTGTCTCATCTATGCTAGACAATTCTATGATTCATTTATTTAGTACATGCCCTGTCTCATCTCTGCTAGAGCATGCTCTGTTCCATCTCTGCTACGCCATGCTCTGTCTCATCTAATCTAGGCCAATCTCTGTCTCATCGATGCTAGGCCATCCTATGTCTCATCTATGCTATGTCATGCCCTGTCCCCTCTCTGCTAGGCCATGCTCTGTTTCATCTATGCTAGGCCATGCTCTGGCTCATCTCTGCTAGGCCATGCTCTGTTCCATCTATGCTAGATCATGTTCTGTCTTGTCTATGCTCGGCCATGCTCTGTTCCATCTCTGTTAAGCCATGCTCTGTCGTATCTCTGCTAGGACATGCTCTGTTCCATCTCTGCTATGCTATGATCTGTCTCATCTCCGCTAGGCCATCCTCTGTCTCATCTCTGCTGGGCCATGCTCTTTTACATTTCTACTTAGCCATGCTCTGTCTCCTGTCAGCTAGGCCATGCTCTGTTCCATCTCTGCAAAGCAATACTCTGTTTCATCTCAGCTAGGACATGATCTGTCTCATCTCTGCTAGGCCATGATCTGTCTCATCTCTGATAGGCCATGCTCTGTTCTATCTCTGCTAGGCCATGCTCTGTCTCATCTCTGCTAGGCCAGGCTCTGTTCCATCTATGCTACGCCATGATATGTTTCATCTATGTTAGGCAATGCTCTGTTTCATCTCTGCTAGTCCATGGTCTGTCTCATCTCTGCTTGGTAATTGTCTGTTCCATCTCTGCTATACAATGATATGTCTCATCTATATTAGGCCATGCTCTGTCTCATCCATGCTAGGCCATGCTCTGTCTCATCTCTGCTGACCAAGCTCTGTCTCATCCATGCTAGGCCATGCTCTCTTCCATCTATGCTACGCCATGATATGTCTCATCTATGCTAGACCATGCTCTGTTTCATCCATGCTAGTCTATGCGCTGTTCCATCTCTGCTAAGCCATGCTCTGTTCCATCTCTGCTAAGAAATTCTCTGTCCCATCTAGACTATGCCATGCTCTGACCCATCTACGCTACGCAATGATATATCTCATCATTGCTAGGCCATTTTATGTTCCATCTATGCTAGGCCATGCTCTGTTTCATCCATGCTAGGCTATGCTCTGTTCCATCTATGCTAGTCCATGGTCTGCCTCATCTCTGCTAGGCAATGGTCTGTTCCATCTCTGCTAGACAATGATATGGCTCATCTATACTAGGCCATGCTCTGTCTCATCCATGCTAGGCCATGTTATGTCTCATCTCTGCAGGCCATGCTCTGTCTCATCTATGCTAGACCATTCTATGACTTATCTATGTTAGTCCATGCCCTGTCTCATCTCTGCTAGACCATGCCCTGTTCCATCTCTGCTAGGCCAATCTCTGTCTCATCTATGCTAGGCCATTCTATGTCTCATCTATGCTAGGTCATGCCCTGTCTCATCTCTGCTAGGCCATGCTCTGTTCCATCCATGCTAGGCCATGCTCTGTCTTGTCTATGCTCGGCCATGCTCTGTCTTATCGCTGCTAGGCAATTCTCTGTCCTATCTATGCTAAGCCATGCTCCGTTCCATCTCTGCTAAGCAATGCTCTGTTCCATCTATGCTAGGCCACGCTCTGTCTTATCTCTGCTGGGTCATGCTCTGTCTTATCTATGCTAGACCGTGCTCTGTTCCATCTCTGCTGGGCCATGCTCTGTCTTATCTATGCTAGACAGTGCTCTGTTCCATCTCTGCTGGGCCATGCTCTGTCTTATCTATGCTAGACCATGCTCTGTTCCATCTCTGCTAGGCCAGGCTCTGTCTTATCTCTGCTAGGTCATGCTCTGTCTTATCCATGTTAGGCCATGGTGTGTTCAATCTCTGCTAGGCCATGGTCTGTCTTATCTCTGCTAGGCCATGGTCTGTTCCATCTATGCTAGGCCATGCTCTGTCTTATCTCTGCTAGGCCATGTGCTGGCTCATCTCTGCTAAGCCATGCTTTGGCTTATCTCTGCTACTAGGCCATGGTCTGTTCCACCTATATTAGGCCATGCGCTGTCTTATATATGCTAGGTCATGCTCTGTCTTATCTATGCTAGGCCATGCTCTGTCCGATCTCTGCTAGGCCATGGTCTGTCTCATCTATGCTAGGCCATGGTCTGTTCCATCTCTACTAGGCCATGCTCTGTCTTATCTATGATCGGCTCAGCATCTTCTCAAATAACTGCTCATTGCCTCGCCCATTGGTAGAGATCGCGTTAATTCAGGGATATAAACGTGTCTTGATCAGGTAGATGCTTAAACCACGGTGCATAATATTCATTGTATTTCTTCTGTCTAGGATTTAGAAAATTTGATCAACAGCACGGACACCAATGGACTGCTTTGCCACCTACACCCCCTACCCCTCCCAGTTCTTGAGTTAATTTGGAGAACGCTCTCGCCAGATTCGTCATGGGTCTATTCCGTAAGTGTCTGTTTATCACAGACTGGGCATCTTCTTCAATGCTAGATGCATATTTGGTCACGTCCTGTTAGTATTTGGTTACGTTGACCAGCATCTACCTGTTCCATGCAATGTTATATCCTCTTTATCTCGCAAACCTCTGATTAATGTGTTTTTTTGCGATACACCACTCCTCTGGTTAGCTTCTGTCAAAGAGCGAGTTAACATAGCATACCTTCTGACCACTCCGTCCTATGTAAACATGTCATGATCAAGAATCGCGATACTATCTGCCCATTGATTCAGATCAACACAAATTTGAACAACACTCCCGCATAACACTGTAGCTGCCAGCGCCCCATAAGGGAAGAGGGTATTGCGATCATGTCGTCTGTCTGTCTGTCTGTCTGTCTGTCTGTCTGTCTGTCTGTCTGTCTGTCTGTCTGTCTGTCTGTCTGTCTGTCTGTATGTCCGTCCGTCCGTCCGTCCGTCCGTCCGTCCGTCCGTCCGTCCGTCCGTCTGTCTGTCTGTCTGTCTGTCTGTCTGTCATGCTGTCTGTCTGTCTGTCTGTCTCTATGCCTGCCTACCTACCTGCCTGCCTGCCTGCCTGCCTGCCTGCCTGCCTGCCTGCCTGCCTGCCTGCCTGCCTGCCTGCCTGCCTGCCTGCCTGTCTGTCTGTCTGTCTGTCTGTCTGCAACTGGATCTCAAAACACATTAACCGAGCTAGCTCGAATTTTAGCACAATGATGGAACTTGTCGTGCGAAACAATTTCCGGACTTTTGGCCGTGAATCAAATTAAAGAACACCGATCCGGGTCGGATCAAATTCTTGATCTATAGATATTCCTGAAACTGCTGGTCGGATTTAGCTCAAATTCTAACACATGAATGCTTATGACCATATACTAGGACCCCACAACTTTGCTTATAATCCGAAGACATTCGAAAAAAACAGGAAAAATTCGAAAAATCTCTGATTGCTCTTGTTTGAACCTTTGGTCAGCTTCTGTCATGAGTATAACATTTTCAAATATTTCATTTACTCGACAACTCCCCGATCCCCGCTCCTCCCCCACGCCCCCATCCTCCCTTCCACCCCACACCCGCCAACCCCCGCACCCGCCACACACACTTATTCACTAACACACTAACACACTCACTCACTCACTCACTCACTCACTCACTCACTCACTCACTCACTCACTCACTCACTCACTCACTCGCTCGCTCGCACGCACACACACACGCACACACACTCTCACACACTCATACTCACACACACTCACACTCACACTCACACTCACACACACTCACACTCACACTCACACTCACACTCACACTCACACTCACACTCGCTCGCACGTACGCACGCACACACGCACGCACTCACGCACACGCACGCACACGCACGCACACGCACGCACACACACTCTCACACACACTCGCACTCGCACTCACTCACTCACTCACTCACTCACTCACTCACTCACTCACTCACGCACTCACTCACTCACTCACTCACTCACTCACTCACTCACTCACTCACTCACTCACTCACTCACTCACTCACTCACTCACTCACTCACGCAGAACCTCCTTACTTAGCACTCTCTTATTCATTCTTTCAGCTCCGGACACGTTCTGTGCCTCGGTTCACACAAACCTGCTGAACATTTGTTGGAAAGTACCAGTCTCTAAACGTAGCATCGACGGCTTTCAAATCCAATATGGCGTGACGGGAACATCCGAGAGCACAGTTACTGACGTCATAATGGATGACCTCACCGCCACAGATGCTTGCTTCAAGATACCGAATGTAACCAGGGGAAGTAATTACACTGTATATGTTTGGAGCAAGGAGGCCACTGAGATTAGCCAGCGAGCAGGCCCAATCCTCCTCACCACTGCTCTGGGAGAGGACTGTAAGTTCACATATTAAAATGAGACAGAAACTGCTGAATAGCTTCCAGACATGCCAAATTGAGGCTTAATAATAATAATAATAATAATAATAATAATAATAATAATAATAATAATAATAATAATAATAACGACGATGATGATGATGATGATGATGATGATGATGATGATGATGATGATGATGATGATGATGATGATGATGATATACTGGCATCGGGTTTGGTAACGTCTGAAAATTATTTTTTCTGCTATAAAGGGCGAACCTTTAGGAGTCCAATGATTTTCTTTTGGAAATCCACTCTGTCCATACTGATCAAGTTTTCTAGGAAGTTTTGCATCAATCTGGAGCAGATAAATATAATCTACATAGCATTACATGCTCTCTTGGGATTACGTATCTCAAAATTCATTTGAGTAAGTGACTCGCGTTTTGAGGATTCCCTACGGACCACAGGTTGTTTGGAATTGACCAAGTTTCAAGCCAATTGAGTAAAATCCAGTTTAAAATATCTCACCCGTATAGTAACTATGCTGAAAGCCTTGGGCATGGAAAGATAGATTTCCTCAAAATCACTGTATGGATCTACTATAAAAATAAGATCAAATCGTTATGGCTTGCAGCTTTCGTTATAAATAGGTGACCAAGCAGAATTGAGCCCGCGCACAACAACGTGACCCATAAACGCGGGTATTACACACCCAAACATGATAACTCATCATTGGTGTCTGGGGAAAGCAGGGGATTTATCTCTTTTGAATAGAATGTGTGCAACACACAGCATTCGTCTACTAATGCATACCATATATCCCAGTGCGTGTCCCGCCCATCTCTAACTAAGCTCCACCCACACCATGCTTGTGTTGGGATCGATCGATCCCTGAACTCCCTGACTATCAATTTCCAGAAAACTGTACAGGTAAGCTGTTGAATATTTTGAAACTAATTTGCCAAGGTGCTGTTTCTGCCTATGGAAGCAACAGCGCCCAGTCAAATTAGTTTCAAGATATTCGCTAGAATGTGTATTAAGTAGTTAAGACATACAATTCGTACAACGTATCGGACTATTAAGCGTTTAAAACGGACTAAATCGAGTCATTCATGCTGTAATTGATTATGACATCATCCTACACGGCACATAGTTGATTATGACGTCATATGACGGATGGATAAACTGGGAGGGTTCATTAGAACATGTATATACAATTATATTAATTGTTCATGCTTGGTTGGTTCCGTTAATTAGTTACGTAAGAGAGATTTAATGATGCATTTTAAACTACATATTAACGACAGGCCATGCTTATCACTTATGGAATACACTCTCCTTGGTGAGATAAATAAAATCGAAAACAATCCAAAATATCCGAAGTATAAGAGAAAGAACTGTTGCAAAACGTGTCACAAAGATCTGTATTGTCTGATTGCTCTTAGTGCTTAATGTTCATGGAGTTTTATTATTAATCCCCAGGGCTTCAAAGTCAACAAGCCGGCCATTGCCAACTATTTGATATATGTATGTTGGCCGAGCCCTGTGAGAACAGCGGTACATGCTCGTCCGTGGGTACGATGCAGTTTCTATGTAACTGTACTAATGGCTGGAAAGGGCCTACATGTGAGCGTGTTGACCCGTGTTACCCCTCACCATGTGAAAATAATGGCGAATGCCACGAAAACGCGGATTATACCTTTAATTGTACCTGTACGGAGCCATATTACGGGAACACTTGTCAATATCTTGACGCATGCGCACTGAATCCATGCCAGTCTGAGGGCACGTGTATGCGAGACCATGAAGGAGGCTATAACTGTACGTGCATTGAGCATTATGCCGGTAAGGACTGTCACGTGTATGACCCTTGCACACCATCACCGTGTGTACATGGCTCCTGCAAGAATAGCAGTTACACACTAGAGAGCTATATTTGCGATTGTGAAACTGGATTTTATGGATTAGACTGTACATACGTGAATCCCTGTGACGTGCCTGCTGAGCTGAATCCGTGTGCGAACAGTGGTCAGTGTAGAAATATGAGTAACAACACGTTTGTGTGTGAGTGTACGTCCGGCTGGTCTGGTGAGCTATGTGAATCGACCAATGTGTGTGATTTTGGTGTGTGTAGCAATAACTCCACGTGTGAGTTTGTAGATGATCAGATTTACACGTGCCATTGCTTGGACCACTTTTATGGCCATGAATGTCAACATTATGATTATTGCTCGTCCACCCCATGCCATAACAACGGCACGTGCTCACACGACAGCTATTCTTATATGTGTGCGTGTTTAGATGGATACTATGGGACCTCGTGTGAACTGTACAATGCATGTGTCGACGGTCCCTGTGAGCGTGATGCTGCGTGCTTCAACAAAACCAATGGAGATTATGAATGCCACTGTAACAGTATTGAGATCTATGGTAAGAGTTGTGAATACATGGATTCCTGTAAACTAGGCTTCTGCGAGAATAATGCCACATGCACCAACACAAGTGGAGATGGGCACTTCTTCTGCACATGTGAAGAGGGGTATTACAACACTTTCTGTAGCGAGTATGATACGTGCGTCACCATGCCGTGTCAAAATGGTGGTGAGTGTCGGAATATTAGCAATGAGGACTTCGTATGCAACTGTACGGACAAGTTCGAAGGTATGTGTCTACCTATGTCGTTACTGGCTTCGTAGTCGTCGTCGTTATCGTCGTTGCTGGTGCTGCCGTCGCTACAACTGTCATAGTCGTCGTCCGTCCTAATTGTCGTCGTACAATATTATTATAACTGTTCTGTCGAGCTGATGCCGCCGTCGTCGTCGTCGTCGTCGTCGCTGTTGTTGTTGTTGTTGTTGTTGTTCTTGCTGTTGTGTTGTTGTTGCTGCTGTTTTGTTGTTGCTGTGATGGTGTTGTGTTGTTGTTGTTGTTGTTGTTGTTGTTGTTGTTCCTGTTGTTGTTGCTATTGTTGTTGTTGTTATTGTTGTTTGGATTTTAGGTTGTTGTTGTTGTTATTGTTGTTGTTGTTGTTGTTGTTGTTGTTGTTGTTGTTGCTGTTGTGGTGTGTGTGTGCGTGCGTGCGTGCGTGCGTGCGTGCGTGCGTGCGTGCGTGCGTGCGTGCGTGCGTGCGTGCGTGCGTGCGTGCGTGCGTGTGTGTGTGTGTTTTGAGATGGTGGTGTCGGTGGTGGTGGTGGTGGTGGTGGTGGTGGTGGTGGTGGTGGTGGTGGTGGTGGTGGTGGCGGCGCTGGTGGTGCTGGTGGTGGGGTGGTTATATGATTAAACGCACTGGCTCAGGATCTCCCAAGGTTGGGAGATATTATTTATTTATTTTATTGTCTGAGATTTGTTATGTTTGTTTGATAGAGGCGGTATGGCCTATAAAATATCAATAATATATATCATTCATTCTGAAGGTTTTTGAAGAGTTAATTTCGAATTAACCAAGATGTCACGTAGATTGGAGTTTTTCTTAAAGGCTATCACTGGACGCAAATTGAGAGGTTTTTTCATTTTATCCTGCAATTTATGATATTCATCTTTCAAAATTTCTGAAATTTCAACATTTTTTCGATTGTATGTTAAACTGAATGGAATAATTTCACGTTGATCAGCAAGACCAGGGTCCACGTTTATGCCACTCGGCCATTTTGTTTTCAGTTGCCTAATCCAAAATGATTCTCGAAGTTTTCTTTGTTTATCAGTTTCTTCGGCCGTAGCAGAAAGAGGCAGTTGCTCAATAGGCATAATTTCAAAGTGTCTATCGACAGAATGACCAGGAAGATTGAAATGTTGAGCTACGTTGGTGTCCTCGTCGTGTCTAATATCGCAAAGGTGTCTAGTTGCTCGCCATCTGAAAGGGCATTTTGTTTCACCGACATACTGCTTTTGGCATAATTTGCAAGATATTAAATAGATAACATTTTTAGAATCGCAATCTAAATTAGACTGAAGTTGGAATTTGCTTTTGTTCTGATAACTGACAAATGTTTTCTGATTAGGTAGATAGAGGTCTAATTTACACCTCTTCTTTCCACATTTCTGAGATTGTCCTACGCCTAAAATCGGACGATTGCGACTAATTTTGGTAGGCTTTTGATCGGCAGCCTTATCAGTAATAGTTTCCAAAGCATGTAAAGTTTCGGACTTTATTTTGCGCAGAAATCGTGTTGAATATCCCCTCGGCTTGAGGGCTTTAAATAAGGTGGAACACGCAGATTCAAAATTCTTTCTATCACTAGAATTTCGGTGAAATCGGATAATCTGTGATTTGACAATACCTTTAAAAGTATGAGGTGGATGGAAAGATTTCTTATGCAGTAGTTGATGGGAATCGGTGGGCTTAAAGAATACTTTGTAATCAAGAAGCCCACTCGTGTTATAATTTACACCTTTGTAGAGAGTAACGTCCAAAAAGTCTACGGACGACTGGTCGATGTTGGCTTTAAGTTTGATGTTAGGATCGTGATTGTTCAAAATAGTGAAAAATTCATCAAACTCTTCCCTCGAATGATTCCAGATCATAAAAATATCATCGAGGTACCGGCGGTAAAATAAGGGCTGCTTAGGACATTTGTTAAGCGCATCTTCTTCCCACTCAGCTACATAGATGTTGGCAAAACTAGGACTAAAACGTTTACCCATAGCGCATCCACAGATTTGTTGGTAGATTTCGCCAGCGAATTCGAAATCATTGCCCTTTAAACTCAGCTCCAGGAGAGCTAATATTTCCCTAGTGGGCCCATTGTTATCAGGATATTTATCAAATGCTCTGCGAACAGAAGTCAAACCCCTTTCGATGTCAATGTTTGTGTACATAGCATCGATGTCGAGGGTTATCAAGAGTGAGTTTGGAGGAACAGAAATTTTGGAGACCTCGGATAGGAGATCCTCAGTGTTGTTCAAAAAGCTGAAATGTCTATTCGCAATTGGTTGTAGGTGGTAATCAATAATTTCACTAATTCGATAAGATTCAGAGCCGCAATCAGAGATAATAGGTCGACCCGGTGGTATCATAGGGTCGGACCAAGACTTAATAGGTTTATGAATTTTTGGCAAAAGGTAAAACGTACGTGGATTTGAATCTCGTTCAGCAGTAAGGTATTTAAACTGCTTTTTCGTTATGGCCTTTTTGTCAGCCATTTCTTGAAGGATTCCATTAAATTTATCACAATTATTTTGCCAGAGTGGTTCGTCTAATTTGCGGTAGTGTTTCAGATTACTGAGTTGCCGATGCGCTTCGCGAATATAATTATCCTTACGCATTACTACAGTAGCGGATCCCTTGTCAGCAGGCTTTATAACGATGTCATTGTTTTTACGCAAACCTGTCAAGGCTAAACGTTCTTGATATGACAAATTTTGATGATTTTTAGGAAATTCTAAATTTCCAACACGCTCCTTGATAGCTTTTATACTATCAGGGATCGCAGGGTCAACCAACTTCGGGTTAGGTGTCCAGCCAGTTTTTTCAACAAAAGGTAGAAAGTTGTTTTTCTTGGAATTTAGAAAAAAGTCTGCTAATTTTACACGGTGAGAAAATTCTTCAATTTCCCATAAGCCATTATCTAAAAGGGCATCTATATCGACTTTGTTCCGTGGTGTTGGTACATATGTTAGACCGAGATTTAGCAAAGATCTTTCTGCTTCAGACAATGTAGAACCAGTTAGTTTAACGATATTACCACCCAGGCCAATTTCCTGGACTTTATTTTGTGCAGAAATCGTGTTGAATATCCCCTCGGTTTGAGGGCTTTAAATAAGGTGGAACACGCAGATTCAAAATTCTATTATCTCTGATTGCGGCTCTGAATCTTATCGAATTAGTGAAATTATTGATTACCACCTACAACCAATTGTGAATAGACATTTCAGCTTTTTGAACAACGCTGAGGATTTCCTATCCGAGGTCTCCAAAATTTCTGTTCCTCCAAACTCACTCTTGATAACCCTCGGCATCCATGCTATGTACACAAACATTGACATCGAAAGGGGTTTGACTTCTGTTCGCAGAGCATTTGATAAATATCCTGATAACAATAGGCCCACTAGCGAAATATTAGCTCTCCTGGAGCTGAGTTTAAAGGGCAATGATTTCGAATTCGCTGGCGAAATCTACCAACAAATCTGTGGATGCGCTATGGGTAAACGTTTTAGTCCTAGTTTTGCCAACATCTATGTAGCTGAGTGGGAAGAAGATGCGCTTAACAAATGTCCTAAGCAGCCCTTATTTTACCGCCGGTACCTCGATGATATTTTTATGATCTGGAATCATTCGAGGGAAGAGTTTGATGAATTTTTCACTATTTTGAACAATCACGATCCTAACATCAAACTTAAAGCCAACATCGACCAGTCGTCCGTAGACTTTTTGGACGTTACTCTCTACAAAGGTGTAAATTATAACACGAGTGGGCTTCTTGATTACAAAGTATTCTTTAAGCCCACCGATTCCCATCAACTACTGCATAAGAAATCTTTCCATCCACCTCATACTTTTAAAGGTATTGTCAAATCACAGATTATCCGATTTCACCGAAATTCTAGTGATAGAAAGAATTTTGAATCTGCGTGTTCCACCTTATTTAAAGCCCTCAAACCGAGGGGATATTCAACACGATTTTTGCGCAAAATAAAATCCGAAACTTTACATGATTTGGAAACTATTACTGATAAGGCTGCCGATCAAAAGCCTACCAAAATTCGTCACAATCGTCCGATTATAGGCGTAGGACAATCTCAGAAATGTGGAAAGAAGAGGTGTAAATTAGACCTCTATCTACCTAATCAGACAACATTTGTCAGTTATCAGAACAAAAGCAAATTCCAACTTCAGTCTAATTTAGATTGCGATTCTAAAAATGTTATCTATTTAATATCTTGCAAATTATGCCAAAAGCAGTATGTCGGTGAAACAAAATGCCCTTTCAGATGGCGAGCAACTAGACACCTTTGCGATATTAGACACGACGAGGACACCAACGTAGCTCAACATTTCAATCTTCCTGGTCATTCTGTCGATAGACACTTTGAAATTATGCCTATTGAGCAACTGCCTCTTTCTGCTACGGCCGAAGAAACTGATAAACAAAGAAAACTTCGAGAATCATTTTGGATTAAGCAACTGAAAACAAAATGGCCGAGTGGCATAAACGTGGACCCTGGTCTTGCTGATCAACGTGAAATTATTCCATTCAGTTTAACATACAATCGAAAAAATGTTGAAATTTCTGAAATTTTGAAAGATGAATATCATAAATTGCAGGATAAAATGAAAGAACCTCTCAATTTGCGTCCAGTGATAGCCTTTAAGAAAAACTCCAATCTACGTGACATCTTGGTTAATTCGAAATTAACTCTTCAAAAACCTTCAGAATGAATGATATATATTATTCATATTTTATAGGCCATACCGCCTCTATCAAACAAACATAACAAATCTCAGACAATAAAATAAATAAAAAATATCTGCCAACCTTGGGAGATCCTGAGCCAGTGCGTTTAATCATATAACCACCACCAGGAAATTGGCCTGGGTGGTAATATCGTTAACCTAACTGGTTCTACATTGTCTGAAGCAGAACGATATTTGCTAAATCTCGGTCTAACATATGTACCAACACCACGGCCCAAAGTCGACATAGATCCCCTTTTAGACAATGGCTTATTGGAAATTGAAGAATTTTCTCACCGTGTAAAATTAGCAGACTTTTTTCTAAATTCCAAGAAAAACAACTTTCTACCTTTTGTTGAAAAACCCGGCTGGGCACCTAACTCGATGTTGGTTGACCCTGCGATCCCTGATAGTATAAAAGCTATCAAGGAGCGTGTTGAAAATTTAGAATTTCCTAAAAATCATCAAAATTTGTCATATCAAGAACGTTTAGCCTTGACAGGTTTGCGTAAAAACAATGACATCGTTATAAAGCCTGCTGACAAGGGATCCGCTACTGTAGTAATGCGTAAGGATAATTATATTCGCGAAGCGCATCGGCAACTCAGTAATCTGAAACACTACCGCAAATTAGACGAACCACTCTGGCAAAATAATTGTGATAAATTTAATGGAATCCTTCAAGAAATGGCTGACAAAAAGGCCATAACGAAAAAGCAGTTTAAATACCTTACTGCTAAACGAGATTCAAATCCACGTACGTTTTACCTTTTGCCAAAAATTCATAAACCTATTGAGTCATGGTCCGACCCTATGATACCACCGGGTCGACCTATTATCTCTGATTGCGGCTCTGAATCTTAGCGAATTAGTGAAATTATTGATTACCACCTACAACCAATTGCGAATAGACATTTCAGCTTTTTGAACAACACTGAGGATTTCCTATCCGAGGTCTCCAAAATTTCTGTTCCTCCAAACTCACTCTTGATAACCCTCGACATCGATGCTATGTACACAAACATTGACATCGAAAGGGGTTTGACTTCTGTTCGCAGAGCATTTGATAAATATCCTGATAACAATAGGCCCACTAGCGAAATATTAGCTCTCCTGGAGCTGAGTTTAAAGGGCAATGATTTCGAATTCGCTGGCGAAATCTACCAATAAATCTGTGGATGCGCTATGGGTAAATGTTTTAGTCCTAGTTTTGCCAACATCTATGTAGCTGAGTGGGAAGAAGATGCGCTTAACAAATGTCCTAAGCAGCCCTTATTTTACCGCCGGTACCTCGATGATATTTTTATGATCTGGAATCATTTGAGGGAAGAGTTTGATGAATTTTTCACTATTTTGAACAATCACGATCCTAACATCAAACTTAAAGCCAACATCGACCAGTCGTCCGTAGACCTTTTAGACGTTACTCTCTACAAAGGTGTAAATTATAACACGTGGTGTTGGTACATATGTTAGACCGAGATTTAGCAAATATCGTTCTGCTTCAGACAATGTAGAACCAGTTAGGTTAACGATATTACCACCCAGGCCAATTTCCTGGTGGTGGTGGTGGTGGTGGTGGTGGTGGTGCTGGCGGTAGTGGTACTGGTGGTGTTGGTGGTGGTGGTGCTGGTGGTGCTGGCAGTGGTGTTGCTGGTGGTGCTGGTGCTGGTGGTACTGGTGGTGCTGGTGGTACTGGTGGTACTGGTGGTGCTGGTAGTGTTGTTGGTGGTGGTGGTGGTGCTGGTGGTGCTGGCGGTGGTGGTGGTGGTGGTGGTGGTGGTGGTGGTGGTGGTGGTGGTGGTGGTGGTGGTGGTGGTGGTGGTGGTGGTGCTGGTGGTGGTGGTGGTGCTGGTGGCGGTGGTGGTGCTAGTGGTGCTGGTGGTGCTGGTGGTGCTGGCGGTGGTGGTGGTGCTGGCGGTGCTGGTGCTGCTAGTGGTGCTGGTGGTACTGGCGGTGGTGGTGGAGTTGGTGGTGCTGGTTGTTGTATCAATTATTCGATTAATACACATGATCGTTGTTGTTTAACTGGTTATTATTATATTTATTGAAGATTATCTATGTTTCTATGTTGCTACTAACCACGCTATATGATACATGAGACACGGGGTCCAATATATACACGTATACCCCTAGTGATGACCATCCCTGACTGATGTAGTTCGGGTGTTTCCGGCAGAAGTCGGGTCGCTTCGTAATCCCTAGTCTAGAACACCACACTGGTGGTGGGTGGTGGTGGTGGTGGTGGTGGTGGTGGTGGTAGCGGCGGTAGTGGTGATGATGATGGTGGTGGTGGTGGTGGTGGTGGTGGTGGTGGTTGTGGTTGTGGTGCTGCTGCTGCTTGCGGCGGCGGCGGCGACGGTTGTGGTGGTGGGGGCGGTGGTGGAAGCGATCGTGGTGTTGATGATGCCACCATCAATAATTCATTATGGTCGTTCTCGTCAGTTCTGCTGTATTTTGGTTGTTGTTGTTTTATGTGTTGTTGTTATTATTATTGTTGTTGTTGTTGTTGTTGTTGTTGTTGTTGTTGTTGTCATCATCTGTTGATGATGTTTTCGCTTACGACAACAGGTGATTTGTGTGAGGTGCCGCGTGATCCATGCCAATCCAGTCCATGTCTGCACAATAGAGAATGTGCAGTGAAAGTCACACCTCAGGACAAGACATATGAATGTGTCTGCGGACCTGCATACGCAGGCTATACGTGTGAATCAGAAGGTAGGAAAATGTAGTCTGTCAGCTCATGTAGAAAAATTGGCTTCCATGTGCATTTTCCGGTAAAGTGCGGTCATATTAGAGTTCAAAATGCCCCCAACTCAAACCTGGTTTTCTAAATATGTTGGCAACATGGTCAAGCTCTGGCCAAGCTCTTAAAGCTAGTGTCTAGAAATATGTTTTAATATTTGACCGATCAATTTATATGGCGCTGGATAGGCTACATCGAACTAATTTGATTTAAAAGAAATGTATTGACCAATTTTCGCAGGTTTAAAATACATAGGGTGGGTGTGTGTGTGTAATTTTAGAAACGGTCAGTTAATGTAAATTGTAAACGCACATGTATGCATATATCAGCATCTATTATGCGACTGCTTTTCTGTGTCAACTGATAACTCAAGCAGTTGCAAGATAGATAGTTATACGAGATAGACATTTGAGCGCACAGATTCAGGATGGAGGATGAGTAACTGCCCAAAACACGCCAGTTGATTACAAGCTATGAATAAAAGGCCACGCATCTAAACAAAAGGAAAAACTAGGCACTCCACGAGATCTCTCTTCATATGGTGCGTGTGGTGCAATGTTATCCAGTATAAATAAAAGAACTGAATGAGGTAGGCCTAATAAGAATTGTGTTTGTGTATCGACTACATAGATAGTAATAGATCTCTTAGAGAAGGCATCACAATTGTTATCGCGAAGCCATGGACAAAAAACAAAATTGCGAGAGACGAGAAAAGGTA
The DNA here is from genome assembly GCA_034401795.1 of Chaetoderma sp. LZ-2023a. Taxonomy (NCBI): domain Eukaryota; kingdom Metazoa; phylum Mollusca; class Caudofoveata; order Chaetodermatida; family Chaetodermatidae; genus Chaetoderma; species Chaetoderma sp. LZ-2023a. The sequence continues at coordinate 118,724,812 of CM067371.1, forward strand.
TCTCAGTAATCCTAAAATGTCAAAATGTTGAAAAATGATCAAAAAGCATTAGAAATGGACAAAATGGCCATAAATGACAGAAATGGGGAAAATTGGTCCAAATCGGTAAAAAAAAAGTCCAAAATTGGCAAAGAATAAGAAATGGACAAAACCCCTAAAAGAATAGCTAAAGTGATAATAACGACAAAAAACTATGAAAAGTGAAAAAAAATTGTCAAAAACAGCAGAAAAGTGGCGAAATTCAATAACGACAGAAACGGTAAGAATTTGTCAAAATCAGTCAGAAAGGGAGCAAAAATGGTAAAAACCAATAAGAAATGGACAAAAACACTAAAAAAAGGTAGTCAAACTGATAAAAACGAGAAAGAATTATCAGAAATGACCGAAATCAGTCAAAACCTGTTAAGATTGGTCAAAAAGGTCCAAAATTGGCAAAAAGTAATCAAAAACGGACAAAAACATAAAAAAGTTGTAAAAAAAATGATCAAAAAAACGATGAAACTGATAAAAAAAAAAAAAGCAATGGCCAAAATCGGTTAAAATTTGAAAAAAATGGTCAAAATTGGTAAAAAAAAATTACCAAAAATGGTGTCAAATGATCAAAAATTATCAAGAAGCATAAATAATGCTACAAAAACTACCAAAAACATTCAAAATTGTCAGAAACGATAAAAAAAATTGTCAACATCAGTAAAAAAAAGTCCAATATTGGCAAAAAATACTATTTCAGGAGCAAATGGGTTAATCAAGATTTGCAATTTAGCATTGAAAGGTTAATAGAGGAATTCAGCAGTAAAATGGTTAATTGAGACTTGTGATTCAGCAGTAAAATGGTTAATTGACACTTGCTATTCAGCAGTAAAAGAGTTAATTGACACTTGTTATTCAGACATGTGGTCATTCGGCAATAAATAGGTTAATAGGACTGACTTACGCCAAAGGATTAATGGAAGTAATCCTTATAATTCATTGATTAAAAGGGTTAATTCTTATGCTGAATCATAATGATGTGGTTCTTGGTAGTACCAAGATGGACGACAGTCATCGACAGCTAGAAGGCAATAACAACTTCCAGCTAGAAATTAATTCAGTGTAATATATACGCATGCAATCACCAAGTAATCGTCAAGTTGTCACCATAAATTTACTCGAGGGCCAAAACTGTAACATATCTTACTATTAGGAACACCACTATTTGCCATATGTTATGTAGTAACTTGGCGTACTCATATCGCAGCCGTTTATGGACTTGATTCTTTCAAACCCTCATCTGTGGACATCCCTGCACATGGTGAACTACATTTAAAAAACGCTGACACTGTGGTTCTTAAGAAGAAGCCGGTGGAAAATGAATAATAATAGTGAATAATAATAATAACAAGAATCCATGCAATATCTGTAGGGTTCCAAGCCGCGCTGGTTTGGGAGATTAAATACACGTGTAACTGCAAACAGATACTGTGGACGGCGTCCAAGGCAGATCACCAAAGCGCTAGCTTAACCACCAATATTTTGAAACGAATTTGACTGGGTGTATGGCAGCAATAGCGTCAGGTCAAATTAGTTTCACAATATTCGCTAGAATGTTTATTAAATAGTTAAGACATGGCTTTTGCTGCCACTGCTACTATAGCGATTTTCAGAAAATATGTCGTGACGTCACGCGAACATTTACATCCGGGTCCTCAAAGGTACAAAGTTAAAACAATGGCGTCGGACGTTAGCGAAATTGATATCGATAACCAGGAAGAGACTTCGGATAATAATCATTTTGAATACGTGGATGCCGAAACAATATTCGGAGCGACATTGAGAGGCAAGTTACCCGAACAATTCACAAAATCTGCACTTATTCGTTGGCTACGATGTCGAAATGGTGCCAGTTTGAAAGGAATAAAAGCCGAGTTGGTCGAGAGGTAAGATGACATTTGGCATATAGAAACGATCGTTTGAATACAATTTATGCAACATTTAAGAAAAGTTGTAAACACATGTTTAATAATTACGGGTGAGATAAATACATAGTCGCCATAAAATAATTTAATTTTCCCATAATGAATAAACTAACGCAACATATGCTTTTAAACGAAAACTGGAGTCATAAAAATAACTTGACACTAGTTGGCGTATATTTCACAATTTTTTTACCACAATGTACGAATTTTTCTGTTGAGTTATTTGAAACTAATTTGACTAATTTGTTGCTGTATGAGGCAGCAACATCTTCCAGTCAAATTAGTTTCAAATTGTACAACTACTTACAACTGGAATACCAGTCATTCCGTGCCCAAACCAAAATGGACCTACTGCTCAATCCGTACCCAGCTTATTGGATGATCCGTACCCTAGTTTTGTGTAACCCGTACCCTAAATCGGGATATTCCGTACCTAAATAATTGGCTATACTGTATCATTGTAAATCGCTACCAATACGGCTCCAGTTACTGGCACACGCGCTACCGCGCCAATGCTTACCCTATATCCATGGAGAACGCTCTAACTGTCCACCCACATGGAGGAATAGATATGCACAACAAAGGCTGGACGGTTAAAATCACGTCCGTCAACGCGTGCGGGTTAAAGACCAAACTAAATTACACAGAAATGCTTGAATACATACACCAGCACGATATAGTGGCATTTACCGAAAGTAGGCCTAATCGTGTTAATGAAGTAAAATCGGTTAACAAATTACCTACATCATCAGTACCCATGTCCTTAATTACGATGACCATACTTTCCGCATTAGTTATGCTTATACTAATGTGTAGGGGTGATATCCATCCAAATCCAGGTCCCGATTCAAATGTATCAGATAATGAAACACATGGCCTATCAATAATGCTATAATGGAAAACATAACTGATGATATAAGCGAATATGACATTATCTCTATTACCGAAACAAAGCTGACAGAAACTGTAACAAATCTTGATTTAAATCTGCAAAACTTTCATCCACCGATCAGGAAAGATCGCAACGAACATGGCGGAGGGGTTGCCATATATGTAAGTGAACACTTAGAATACTCCAGACGAACAAACCTGGAAATTAATAGTTTAGAAAATATAATTCTGGAAGTCACAGATTTCTTATATACAGAATTTACTGTCCGCCAAATAGTCCAATAATAACCTGGACTACTATTAATATATCAATTGACAGGGTAATCGACCAAGATAAAACAACAATAATATTGGGAGACTTGAATCAAGATCTCCTATCTCAAAATACGAATAATCTAAAAAACATAATGCCTATGGTTTGACATCACATTTCAATTAACTAACACAGATAACCTAAACAACTGCCACACTTATTGATCCAATACTGGCATATGGTGACATAAATCCTATAGAGTCCGGAACCATAGAATTCAATAACTATTTTGACCGCCTAGCCACATGCATCGCTGTCTCGGTACCATTTTAAGCGTAAGCAATACAAAAGGAAATTGTGGATGTACCCCAAAACCAAGTACGAAAAATTCAACCATCTTATTGCACTTTTATATACAGATGTTTTTCAGCATAATTAATAAGTCTATCTCAAACAAGCTTGTAGCCATTCGCCCAGGAGATAACCCATGGTATAACTCTGAGATAAGGCGCGAGTCCAGAAAGAGAGACGGATTGCACACAAAAGCTAAACGCACTAGCAGCAAAGTCCATTGGCAATCGTACAAAACACAGAGAAATAAGATTAATTACCTCAAAAGACAAGTAAAAGTACACTTACTTGAAACGTTAGATACTAAACTATCAGATCTGAATCACTATAACCCGAGGTCTTATTGGAAAATACTAAACTTCTGGTGAAGGGTACTGAATTATCATCGATTCCACCACTCGTTATTTCAAACACGAATAAAGAAAACTTTGCATACACGGGTGAACAGAAAGCGGAATGTCTTAACAACTACTTTGCAAGTAAATCATTTGTGAATGACACGGACCATAATTTACCAAACTATACCTATAAAACTGAAAATAGACTGAGTAACATCAGTATACAGCCGCAAGAAGTAGAGGACATTATAAAGATTCTACTTATAAACAGAGCCTCTGGTCATGATAAAGTTAGTCACCAGATGTTTAAAGCTGTTAATGAAACTATATATTTGCCTCTGTCTATTCTCTTTAACATATCCCTTCAACCAAATGTTTTCCCAAACTTATGGAAAATTGCGTCCGTAAACCCGTTATTTAAAAAAAGGAAACAAAGAACATCCTGAAAACTATCGACCAATCTCGCTACTAAGTGTCTTGGGAAAGATAATGGAGATAATTGTTTTTAAATACATATACAACCACTTACATACACATAATCTTATTTATAAATATCAATCCGGATTTCTCCCTGGATAATTGTGTCATATATTGGCGAAGGCTTTGGATGAGCGTTTGATATCTAGTGTAATATTTTGTGACGTCTCCATGGCCTTCGACAGAGTATTGCACAAAGGTCTATGCGTTAAACTCGGACAAAATGGTATGTCAGGATCATTATATAAGTAGTTAGAAAACTACCTTACCAATAGAAAGCAAATGGTTAGAGTTAACCAATCGTATTCGTCCTTAAAGTCAATACACGCAGGCATACCGCAAGGCTCAGTATTAGGTCCCCTGTTATTTATGATATATATATATATATATATATATATATATATATATATATATATATATATATATATATATATATATATATATATATATATATATATACACGATATTGCTGAGAACATACATAATCTACAAGACTATTTGCTGATGATACGTCGATGCTTGCATCTGGAGAAAACGAGATCGATATTGAACCTCTTTTGATCCAAGACCTGCATGGTGGCTCTGAACTGCTGGTCAAAGAAATGGCTGGTTAAATTCAATCCGAACAAAACAGTCAATATGTTAGTGGCAAATCAGCCAACTCATAACATGCCAATCCTTATTCTAAACAATACACGAATAAGCCGAGTACAGTCACAACTATTTAGGCCTCACATTTTCATCCAATCTTAAATGGATAACCCATATAGAGAATAGGATTAAAACGCAAAACATAATTTTAGGCTCAATGAGAAAAATAAAATACAAAGTATCAAGGAAATTATTTTTTTAAATCTATCTTAGTTACCTTCGCCTTTCCTATTGGAATATGGATCCGAAGTGTGGGACGGATACACGCAACAATCATAAAAACATTGACTATATCAAAAAAAGAGGCGATAAGAATGGCGTTTGTTTAATCTAGACAACAATGGTGTCACGTGGTATTGTATTGAAAGACCACGAGGAATTGTGAAGATTTGTCAAATCTTCAAATTTACTTTTGGCCATAAACTAAAACGAATTAGAAAACGGAATGTGGTGATGATATCTGTGGTCGAATCTACATCATTATCCTGGTGTATTCTCGGGAAGAGTTACCTTACCAAAGATACCCCCTGTTGTCAGTGGCGTACTATTATTTCATGTCAGTGGCCACTGCCCTGGTAATGGTGTATGTTCACCCTGTGAGGTAGGTAGGTCCAAGCTCTGACGATTAAAGGCAGCTTGTCTCTTAACACAGCAGAGATGTAGACACGTGCCGCAAGACGACAGTTAGTTCTGAGGCTGATGGGTTATTAAGTGCACAACTGCTTTGTGGTGTACACAGGTGCGTGTGATCTGCACAGACGAGATATTTCCTGAGCGAAGCGAACGAAATTACATTTGTATTTCCCCGAGCGTAGCGAGAGAAATTCCTTGTATGCGCAGGTCATCTGCGTGTACAAGAGTGTACATCCCGCAAAACATTTATCACCCAAGAGAGCAACGAATGGACCTTACCCGTGTTAGCTATGCCTCGCCAATCACTAGATAAGCTCCACCCACACCTCGTTTGTGTTGGGATCGATGGATCCCCGAATGGCCTGACTATCAATTTCCTGAAAACTATACAGTTAAGTTGTTGAATATTGTGTAACTAATTTAACTGGGTGCTGTTGCTGCGTAACGCAAATTAGTTTCAAAATATTCAACAGGATATTTATTAAATAGTAAAGACATACAATTCGTACAACAACGCATAGTCCGTCTTCAACTATGCCTTCATGACGTACCTATCTACCTCATTCATGACGTCATGACGACGTCATTGATTGCGATGTCATTCTATACGTGGCGTAGTTGATTATGACGTCATATTGTGGATGGATATTATGGAAAGGCCCATTAATTAGCAACCAAAACGATATACATTTCATCAGATTGAAATAATATTAATCTGTAAACAACACGCCGTCTATCAGCGCGGCAAGCGTGGTGACCAGCGCCTCGAATGCGGCAATCAACAGCACCAATTTGAAATGGCTCCATCATAGCAGAGCGTAGAAATGCCTGTTTAAACTTGAAACTTGAAACTTGAAACTTGAATAATTTGGAATCCAATCTGCTAATCTATGACGTCATAGTCAAATACGCCACAGGTTGGCTGACGGCACAATTAAAATACGTCATGAATGGCGTATCCTCGTACGTCAGGAACTCGTAATAGTTCGTCATGTGTAGAAAGTGTATATCTTTAAGACTTAATAATAATTATGTTGACTATTTTGAAACTAATTTGACTGAGTGCTCTTGCTGCGGTAGTTAGCAACAACACCCAATCAAATTAGTTTCAATATATTCAACAGGTTACCTGCAAAACTTTCTGGAAACTGAGATTCGTGAAGTTCAGGGTTCAATCGATCCAAATACGGGAAACACGGAGGTGGAGCTTAGCTAGAGATGGGCGGGTCATAGCTAAAACTGAATACGCCCATTGAAAGGAAACATGCAGCCAACAATCACAGTTACACATTGAATCCCCAATCTAAATGATTTATAGGCCATCGAATCGCTATTTTATTGACCAGCTGTATCCTATGGCAATATGTTTGTGCCGTATAATTCAATCAGGCACACCACGTGGGGTGAAGCGTCTTTTATCACTTAAATAAGCCTATAATCCATTGCATAATATTAATTAAACCATCATTAAACCATCATAAAATTATCACTTTATATCTCAGTAGTATAATAAAGTCACGCGCTACCATCGGAAGTTGTAAACAATATATTACGGCACGCGCGCAGTGCAGCCGCTTGCCTAGCAGCGATTATGTACGTAATTTTCTTGTTATTTACGCAATGATATGGAAAGTACTATAGTAGTCAGGGAAAATGATGATACATTTCATTGAAGCACGCGGAAAATTCAATTAACCAGTTAATAGTCACTGTAATTCTGGAATTATACGATGATGGGCTTGTCACCACGTGCTGTTGCCAATTGGCCTGAGCTCTCAGTAATGAGGTTTTTACGGTCATATACAAAATGAGAAAAAAGTACCAAGAATCGCCGTGAAAATTTGAAATAATAGCATGTCACACACGTTGCCATTTCGTATCAATCGTGTCGTATTACTCGTTTAATAAGATCTCATTTGGAACTCGCTAAATCTCGTTTCAAATGAGATTTTACTAAACTTGTGTGATCCATTTGATATGAATGGTAACGCGTGTGAGATTATTTATATAGTTCCCACACGGGATGCTCAAATTCGTCATTTGCGCAGTGAATAGCAGCATCTGACGGAATTATGAATCATATACTATTGTAGATCAATCAAATATTAGCATTGTGTCACTGTCACGTGACCCCACTGAGGGGTTGCTCATCTTAAAGACCGGGAATATTGTTGCTTTCTCGAGCATGTTTCTGAGATGATGCGGCGTGCAATAAAACTGGCACGCTGTCGCAACGCAGGAAATATCCTAAAATGTAGACTTTTAAGTCGGCCCTTGTACATGGCCAAGTGTCACACTAGCGATGCGGTCACTGGTCAGTATGCCATGATGCTAATCACGATCGCTACCGCTATACGCCTACTAGAAACATGCAATGGACGTTCATCTCCAGGCACGCGCATCTTGCCAGCTATTTACTGTAAATCAACCAGTGAAGCTTTCGTGATGACGCTAAAAATTAAAATAGTTGGGTCCATCGTTGGTCGGGACGGGCGAAAAGTACTGAATTTAGATTTAAATATGTATTTTCAGAATGGCCCTTGACACTTTAACCTGCCAAAATGGCGTTTTCAGACGTCTTGCGAAAGTCCAGGTGCAGATTAATTTGAGACGATTGACCGCTGGAATCACAGGCACAATAACAGAGCAGGCAGATTTTCAGAAAATAACCTTTCCTTGGCCTGCAAAAGGGCATTAGCTATGCAAAATCTCTTTTTTATTCAAACCTGACCATAACACGATTACATATTGATGCCGAGTGGGTCTAGTTGTTGTTACAATGTTCATCTGTTGTTTCATGTTGTATTGGTCTAGTTGTCTGCGATGATGATACGATCGTACATCCTACGGGTGTCTATGTGTGGCCTAGAGCACTTCCAGGAGCGACCAGCTCACAGTCATGTGATTACGGTCCTGATGGACACATTGCTTATCGCCAGTGTATTATTAACGAAACACTGCAGCTAGTCACGTGGGCAGAGTCTGATCTACGAGATTGTTGGACTGTAAGTATTGTCATATTAATGTTGATGTTATGTCCATCAAATATAAGCTAAATGTATCAGAGTTTTGGCGCAGAGGTCAAGCTTAGATTAACTTGGAGAAAAATGAACTTGAGCTTTCACATATCAAACAGTATCTAAGTAAACTAACGGTCCGTCAACTCATACGTAAGGGGGTGACACACGACACTATTTTGAATGGCAACTATAATAAAATTTTGTCAAGGACTATATTTGATTTTAACAAGATTAATCGAAATCGGTCAAGTTCTCAAAATAATGTTTCATCTGACGCTATTGATAGCCCACATCTGTCAACATTTGGTAGATGTTGAAGACACGACAACACCAAATGTTGTCAGATGTGGGCGAGATACCACATGCCTGGGTGATGTCAAATAATGCTGTTATCTAAGACGCGAAATCTAATTCTCTATAGCAATTGAATTACATGGACCGTGACAGATTGAATCCACATTTACTGTGAACAAGGTTATGACCCCTGTTGCCTACCGTTAAAACAAACCGCCAATCATGTTTGCAAGAAATAGATCGGGCCAGCAGAATGCAAACCTTGTCAAGGTTATTTAACTTAGCGGTCATCAAATCCTTGTGATGACACTAATTTCTGCTTTCTGTGACGTCACCAGAAATATTATTCCCGACAGATTTAAATGATGTATGGCTACTAGTGCACAATTTCAGCTATCCTCTTAAAATAGATTTGTGTCATGTGACCTTAATATATGATTCAACTCTTGTCTCTTTGTTCTTTTCGTGCAGCTGGCAGAATTAGCGGCTGGTGCAAAGCTGGCAATGTTACAATCGCTTACTTCTGACCCCGCGAAACTCTCGCCAAACGACGTGGCCAATGTCACGGGAGTCCTGGACTCTGTCTATACATATGCTCTGGGACGACAGCAGGTCAGCATCGGCTATTGGTATTTTACATACCATGAAATGAATCCAGAAATTAAAACCCTAATTAGAGATTCGTCCCATTAAAATAAAGAGATTATGTCACATATAATTTGGCTGAATGCTTCTCGTGGAGAAGGTTTAATCTAATCATTATATGCTAATAAGTGAGATGCCTATGTACGATCTACTACGTAATGGACCTTTCCAGTTTTAGCGACGCCCCGCCCATTCATATCTATTTTCCATAGACATGTCGTCCGTGTTGGGATCGATCGATCTCTGAACTCCATGACTATCAATTTCCTGAAAACTATACAGGTAAGTTGTTAAATATTTTGAGACTAATTTGACTGGGCGCTGTTGCTGCCTATGGCAGGAGTAGCGTCCAGTCAAATTTGTTTCGAAATATTCAGAATGTTCATTAAATGGTAAAGACATACCATTCGTACAAGTGCCGGACTATTCAGCGCTAAAGACGGACTATATCGGGTCATTCATGACGTCATGATTATGATGTCATCTTACACACCACGTAGTTGATTATGTCGTCATATCACGTCATATGATGGATGGATAAACTTGGAAAGGTCCATTCTGCTTATGTACTGAATTTGAAAACTCAGATACAATTTAATTAGTATTCTGACGAATATTGTGTGTGCGGAAACAGCTCCCAATCCAATAAATTTCAAAATATTCAACAGCTTACCTGAATAGTTAACTTTAAGTTGAGATTCTGTGAATTCACAGTCCAAATGGTTATTTTAGTGATAGTCACTGACTTGGCTGATGTAGAATTATAAAGTGAAACTAGAGGCCCCGAACCACTGTAACGCCGATCCATCGGCCATGCATCAACAACTCAGACAAGGCACTATTATGAACATATCACACAAAAAGAGAAAATATGTATTAAAGGGAGATCCAAATTTATTGATTTGCCTATTAAAGTACAATGCATCGTTAAATACGGAACAATATGCACACACTTATGCTATCTCTCCCGACGAGACATGGAGTTCAACACCGGTGTGTTTGTCTCTGAGCGGTCATGTATAGTTATTTACCAGGCCTGGTAAGACGACATTGCTAATGTGCCGTTGAATGAATGAGCGTGGAATGGACGGATTCCCGATTCTCTTAGGGTTGCTTTTGCTCTGCTCTTGAAAATGACCCGAGGTCAACTGTCTATAGTTTGACCTCATAATATGATAACATGATAACATATTACGAGACATTATTTCGTTTCGCATAACATGACACCACAAAGAGGCAATCAGCAGTACCTATAGAATGTAACAATTGTGGAAAATGATAGTTAAAATTGTATTTGTTGCTTCGTGAGTACTTTTATTAAGCTTTCGTCTTCTGTGTCAGTGAGTTATTCCTAATCATATATTACATAAATGCATACAAGATCCATACAAGATCAAATATTCCACCTATCAAAACATGGTATAATCTTCTCCCATGATAACACCTTATTCTTACAAGACCCAAGGGGATGTATAACGAGGATTCATAATTTTGCTACCCAAAAATGGGTAGAGGGCGAGCAAAGCTGTCGCTTAGGGTGTCCAAAATTTACCATGCCATAACATATGCATTAAAATGGGAGACACATTTTTTAGTAATGAATAGACCATTCAAAATGATAGTTGCTGGCCACTTATAAACCACGAATTTGCAATTGACATCCCTTATATTGCTAGATACGTTGTATGAATACTCTGTGTCTTAAAGTAAGATTTAAATTCGTGTTGTGTCGCTCACTGCCCTACTTTGAACATGCTAAACAGCTGATGTGTTTTGCTGAGGTGGATTTTCATGCACTTGATCAATAACAGCGTGGTGCATATTGTTTACATGTATTCGATCATTAGAATTTTTGATAATCCGCAAATTTATCCCTTTGCGTTGAACAGTTTGCGCGAATTGAATTCAAAATTTAAAACTCAGGTCTTACCTTTTTAATTAAACATCACTTTCTGACACGTCCATTGCAGCTTGTGCTTGTTTTACTGATCAGTGATATGTTGACGATTCACAAAGTTGAGAAATTATTGCCTTTTCACAAAACCATCTGGTTTACCATCTGTTGTTAACAAAGACAGCATTAATTCATCTATGTAGCTTAAGGCTATCGAAGGGACGTCAGTCTGCATAATAACAAGTCGCTCTTTAGGAACAGTTACCTCCCCTCGAGTGTCGCGAGAGAGTAAATAACTCTGTACCCTAGGTTACAATTACAGCAACACAATGCAGTCATTTCTTGTCAATATAAAGTGTTTTGTGTCTAAATATGACTGAGACAGTGATGCTGATATTCCTGTGGCAAAAATATCAGTCGAGTTGAGTTGTTGTTGACAGCTAATCAAAACTGATCCTCATATTAAATACATTTCAAAACGGTAAATTTTCCGCACAACGCTCAATCCACCACTCGCTTTATAAAAGGTTTCCGAAAAAGTTTCCTGGAGGACGGACGCGACCACGCGCGCTGAAGCCAGACCCGTGAATTTGGCTGTGGGATTGGCTTCACGTGGTGATCGAGGTGGGCTTATCGTTGAGCCGCAATCAACACGCCGTGGAGAGATGCCGTTGGTCGAGTGGAGTGTTGACTCTACTTGCTTGCTGCTTCTATCTGCTGTGTACTTATATCTGCTGGTGATAATTCGGCCGAGGATGCAATCACGAAGTCGCCGAGGGTGCCACGACGAGGACGATGATGCATGGAGGTGGAAACACGAAAAATGGACACGGAAGTCGTGATTGGCGTTTCTTTGCTTTTGATGTAGATGCTGTCGCTCTCTTCGCTCTTCTCTCGCCAGTCGCTGGATCAACATTTTATCATACGTGTGAAAGGATTTTTAGTGACTTGACGACGTGACTGTTAGGCCCATTTAACTCCCAAATATCACCACGTGCATTCAACTTATTATTTTTAATAGCAACAGGTTATAATTATAAGTTAAATTTGGATATTTAGTTTACAAATACTGGTTTTTAAGTTTAATTTTCCCTGTTTCTTGTTTATTTAACCACAGGCCATTATTTTAATGTGTTTCTTTTTAGTTGATAGTATTATCATTCAGTTTCGTCATAATATTTTTTATTTAAAATTTTCCTGATTCCCGTTTTGAGATTTTATTTTACAGACTGCCTTCCACCCCAATCCCACCTCCATGAGAAATAATGTAATTCCCCCTCCCACCCCTCCTCAACACGGCATACAACATAGACACCTGCTACCAACAGTTCATTAGGCAACATCAGGCAACACACTCTCAGCAACAACTTAATTTTTTAACTTTTTTCAGTTTGGACTTATTTAGAGCAACCCTTCGGGGAAAGCACCTCTAAGAGCGAGTCATGGCTCAAATACATCTCGGTGTAAGCGGCCAATAAACCAAACCACCTAACTAAACCATGCAAACGAAGTCAGTCGGCAGATACAAAAACTACAAAAAAACCTCTAGCAAACTGCAGCAAAATGAACTGTTTGGTCGAGGTGAGCTGCGTCGCAATGTGTATCCTAAGATTTGCACAGCGAGCAATCTCACATTTGTTACAATGACTGTTTTCTCTGTTTGATATTTCAATAAGGCAGTCGGATTATGTGGACATTGCTTTGATAATTTACCAACAGTAGAAACGGCAAATGTCGGCCAGTTGATTCATTGATACTCATTCGATTATCATGTGTTCTATCATTACCAATGCTTTGAATTCTTCCCATTGCATTAGGGCATTGGACAAACAGAGGCATGATCGAGTGGCTGTCATGATTGTCTGTCTGCCTGCCTGTCTGTCTGTCCGCCCGCCCCGCCCGCCCGCCCGCCTGTCTGCCTGCCTACCCACCTGCCGGTCTACCTCCCTGCCTGCCTGCCTCCCGCCCGCACCCACGCCCATCCGGTCGTCCATCCGCCCGCTTAGGTATCCGTCAATCTGTCCGCCCGTCCGTCTGTTTGGCTGTGTCCTAGCGATATCTCCGGAGTCAAAGAAATTGGAATCACCAAATTTGGCATATCGATTTATTTTTCTTTTAACAGAATTTATTTTGTTCAATGGGAGCACAGTAAGACATAAGTCTTATACACGTGTCTCCCATACATACAAATACAATACATTAATAAATACTTCAAGATGGGGTATAATAAAACATAATTAAATAGTAATGTATGTATAACTAGTTAATTGATCATTTATATCAACCACGGATTACAATTTTTCTCGCTAATTCGCACGCTTGCGTGTGTGTACGTGAATATGTGCGTGTGTGCGTACGTACGTATTAGCGTGCGTATGTGCATGTAGTCTTTTGAGCCCGATGTAGATGTGGTGAGAGAGAGAGAGAGAGAAAGAGAGAGAGAGAGAGAGAGAGAGAGAGAGAGAGAGAGAGAGACTTTCCCATACAGGATGATTGAGAGTTTCGAATCCACGACACCCCACACAATCTTTTTTAGATTTCTAGGTTATTTTCTAGTGATCAGAGCTCAAGGTCAAGGTCACTCCTTAGTTGTCAACGTTACCAGTTTTCGTTTTTGCCAGAAATCAGCTCAACATGGCCAGAAATTTTCAATGGTCATGTAAGAAGAGGCCGTATACTATTCCTTAATGGTCAGACATCGCAGATTTACAGTTACTTCCGTAAGTGTCTTCTAGTTACTATTATTATTATTATTATTATTATTATTATTATTATTTATTTTATTTTTTTACAGATTGCTCTTGATTTAACACGCGTTATCAGTAATGTCATGGATGCTAAGGAGTCAGTGTTGAAGATAAGCCAGAAGAATAATCGCAGCTCAGAAAGGCATAGTACATCCTAGCCTTACACTGGCCTCTTTCTCTCCACCTCTGCAGTCCCTCCCCTCCACCAGCACCACCACCACCACGACCTCTCTCTCTCTCTCTCTCTCTCTCTCTCTTTCTCTCTCCCTCAAAACACTTTGTTTGATAGAACTAGAAGTTGAATATATTAACTCATGTCGATAAGGCGCTTCTCCTTCGTCAATAGCATCATTTTAACATAAATTCATAGTCAATATCCAAGAAGATGCAAATTATACATTCCACAAGTATTGCGATGGAAACACGATGGGATTTCTGTCCTCTCGGACAGTTTTTGGTGATTTTGAGCGACGGCGTTTGTGGAGCTAGTAGACAGATTTAAGATTTTCATCCAATTCCACTTCCACCTTTCTTCCATTTCCAAGAGTTCGAAAATAGTTTGATAAATTGTGAAACGAATATGTACACTCTTATTTCCAGAAAAAAGAACAAATAATAACAAATAGTAACAAGGACAAATTTGCCCAATACTCGCGTCGTTGATATATTTTTTTAGTCGGGCGAGCATAAGGCTAAAGGGTGTCTATTTTGGAAAGAAATGTTGCTGAAATCTGTTGCTGTTGGGTTTTAGTATTTGACCGTAAAATTGGTATACCTCTTCGCCCCCCTCCCCCCCCCCCACCCCACCCCGCAACCACACATCGACCCAAGTTCAGAAAAGATCACTCCAAATAGAGTTATTGAAAAATGCTGTAAAAATGCCTATTTTGAAAACAATGTTGCTGAAAGCTGTTGCTGTTGCGTTTTAGTCTTTGGCCACAAAATTGGCACGTGTTCGGGACCATATGGGCAAGCCTCCACCCAGGGTTGGGGAAGATTGCACCTGAAAAATCAGAGTTATTGAAGAATGCGTAAAATGTCTATTTTGTAAACTGTTGCTTGTTGCTTGTAGCGTTTTAGTCACCAAAATTAGAATATCTGCTCTGGATGCCACGGGCCGACTTTCCTCCAAATTATGGCAAGATGCCACCAGTAGCACTCCATGCCCACATCATATACCCGTGCGCCTAGGACGCGGGGGTGGGTGGGGGGTGGGGGGGGGGAGGGGGGTTGTGGCAAATATGGATGATAAGGTCGGAATTTGTGTACACAGATTCGTATGCAGTAATAATACACCAACACCTTTATATTAAAACAAAATAGCGAGTATTTCAACTGGAGAAAGGAGCCGTGTTAGTCTTGTAAAGACTAAAAAAAGGATTAGAGGCTGATACTGTGTGTAGATCACGTAACTATATTTGTTTTGATAAGCTTTCACACGTAAATGTACTTCATCAGGTCCGGATGAAGCATATTTATGCGCGAATCTTGCCAAAATAAATAAAGTTAGTTTACAAAAGTTACTGCCTTTAATCTTTTTATCGAGTATTTATACTCTACCTGATATATAGCCTCTTTAAAGGCACAGTGTACCTGAAGCTCATGTGTTTATATGGTGTCTATTCTTCAGGATGGTGTCGATGCTGGATAACTACACGTCCAGTGTGACTATTGAGTCAGGTAATAATGTCACGCTGACCACAGAAAATATTAATGCCATCAGCCTGGACGCAAACATCGATGACCTGAAGGTGTCCGAACTCACGTTCTCGCCACGATTTGACAGCGATAAACCAGATTATTCGCAGAAAAAGGTATGATAAGCTCTGTCAAATTGTCCACTGCGTGTGCGTGTGAGCACGCGTGTGAGCGCGTGAGTGGATCAAAATCAATAAACTTATTATTACAAAGAGTAATAATAGCGCAGTATTGTTTCATCTTGTGGGGGTGATTAACGATGATTTATATGAAAAACAATGTATAAATAAATACA
Organism: Chaetoderma sp. LZ-2023a; assembly: GCA_034401795.1. Classification (NCBI taxonomy): domain Eukaryota; kingdom Metazoa; phylum Mollusca; class Caudofoveata; order Chaetodermatida; family Chaetodermatidae; genus Chaetoderma; species Chaetoderma sp. LZ-2023a. The sequence continues at coordinate 118,740,954 of CM067371.1, forward strand.
TGCACGAGCATCCCTGACCCTTTACCATTGATATCAGCCAAAAACGGGTTCTTCATTACTCTTGAGAAAGGACCATTTGCGGACTAAGAGAACATATTACATATGTGTGTAAAATGGAGCAAGAATTGAATTATTGTCGGAATATTATCATCATATTATGAATCTCTTCTAGCGGATAGAATGTCTGGTATTCAGTAGCAGAGCTATGTTTGTAACGCTTAGCCCTTTAACACTCATATCAGCCAAAAACTCTTCTGCAGTGGTCTACATAAATGTCCATTTGCAGACCAAGAGAAGACTATTTTTGAAAATTTACCACTGGAATGACTGTCCCGATAACCCAGCCAGTCATTCGTGGTAACTTGTCAAACATAGTATTCTCTTGGTCTGCAAATGAACATTTTCTATGACAAAATAGCGAAATTGAAAATTTAAATTCTAGTGACCAAATTCTAGGGTTAAAGGGTTAATACGATTGGTCAAAATATCAACAAATTATCTCTCGTGCATTCAAGACGCATCACTGAAAGATTTAGAGTGCAAGATTAGGTGTGAGGCACGATAGTGCTCACACGTAATGCGACTGTGAGGGACACGAGGACACATTAAGAGGATAATTTAATCTACTTTATCTAGTAAGAATTACGAATATGAATTTTAATAAATTACTACAAGGCTATAAAAGTCGATTCTTGTCATGCTAATATTTCATTCCGGCTACCCAGAATCGTTTACGGCTATTATGTTGAATGTGTAATGTATGGTTACTTTCTTTCAAGAATTATCAAATACTCATATCATGATGCAATCGCCTGTTTCTGTGTATATGGGGAAGCGTCATATTTAGATGAAAATCAGGATAAAGCTGCTTAAGGAATTGGCACAAAGACCTTTCTCAATGAGTTTGCATTGTTGATTATAGAAATATTCAACATATCTTGAAAATCACTATATGCGTCAGAACTATGCGTAGGTTGGGCTTTGTTGTTCATGTATATTTGCAATATTCGGGTGGTGCGCTAACTGACTACCATAACTCCACTCAAAAAGAGATAACTCCTGATGCATCTGAATGATTCTCTCGATTGCGTCCCTTGCCATATAACTAAGGATTTCAACGTTATCGCGCCATTGTCTTTTTAATCAATATGTAGCAACTCATAATATGTCTTTAGTGACGTCATTTGCATATGTGCCCTGGTGCCAGGGTCCTATGGAGGATTCCAGTTTATCCATCACTCATATTACGTCATAAACAACTACGTGACGCGTAGGACGACATCAAAATCAACTATGTCATGAATGGCGTAGCTAAGTTCGTCACGAGCGCTTAATTCATGACGGACTAAGCGTTGACATTGTAGGAATCGTATGTATTTACTATTTAATAAACACGCTGTTGAATATTTTGAAACAAAGTTGATTGCCCGCTGTTGCTATATCAAATTAGTTTCAAAATATTCAATAGCTTACATGCATAGTTTTCTGGAAAGTGATATTCAGGAAGTGCAGGGATCGATCGATCCCAACACGAGCGCGGTGTGGGTGGAGCTAAGCTAAATATTGGCGGGGCATAGCTAAAACTGGATTCCTCCATTATTTGTTGATGAGGCTACCGGCTGCATCTATTGTAGCTTGTAAGATACAACTGCAGACCTTTCGGAGTTATTTGGAATTATTAGAAATGTTGACTGACCTAGTATTTTAATATTTCAGACACCGCCTGCCATTACATTACCCGTAGAACTATTCCGCAATCTGTCAGACATTGAAGGGAAGACTCTTAGAATTCAGCTGATCGGATATGGAAGTGCTCGATTCTTCACATCAACGGACCTGAAAGCGGCATCGACGAGCCAGCCAGTATTATCAGTGACGATACGCGACCATGCTGTGACGGACTTGCTTGATCCCGTTGTCTTTACGCTTCCTACTTCCCAGGTGCAAACATCTCATGGTTTAAATTATGCAGACATATTTAGTTTAGTTAAATGTGCATATTCACACTAAATGCTTGAAATTAAAATTGCTAAAATTGTATACTTTTAGATGCTTAAATTGTGTGACTAGATGTAATGAAACGAAATAAATATTAACAATTGATGATTTCATTGCATATAAATTAATATAACGTTTTTAAATTCTGTAATTGAATTAGAGACACGAGTCCCTAATGGACCTTTCCATTTTTAGCTATGCCCCGCCCATCACTAGCTAAGCTCCACCCACACGTCGTCGTCGTGTTGGGATTGATCGATCCCCGAATGCCCTAGCTATCAATTTCCTTAAAATTATACAGGGAAGCTGGTGAATATTTTGTAACTAATTTGACTAGGTGCTGTTGCTGCCTATGGCAGCAACAGCGCCCAGTCAAATTAGTTTCAAAATATTCAACAGAATATTTTTTAAACAGTAAAGGCAAACAATTTGTACAACAACGCATAGACCGTCTTCAAATATGCGTTCATGACGTACTTATCGACATCATTCATGGCGTTAGGCAGCACCAGCGCCCAGTCAAATTAGATTCAAAATATTCAACAGAATATTTTTTAAACAGTAGAAGCAAACAATTTGTACAACAACGCATAGACCGTCTTCAAATATGCGTTCGTGACGTACTTATCGACGTCATTCATGATGTCATTCATTATGATGTCATTCTACACATCACAGAGTTCATTATGACGTCATATGATGTGTGGGTACTCTGGAAAGGTGAATTCAACATCACAACTAAAAGAATTATATTAATGTATACTAATAAAATAGTCAATTGCTAAGATTTTTTTCGCTTTATTGCATTGAGGTACACATCTTGAGCCTCTAAAAGTATACACGTTTAACAATTTTACTTTCAAGCATGTTGGTCCACCTTTAAGTATCTTAAACATCAATCAATCGTTTTAATGGTCAACATTTGACAAGTAATTTTAATTTTAGAGGACTTTTTTTTTATAAATTTACCACTGGAATTTTGGCCGGCTTGACCATCAAAAGGGTAACGTTAAAGAAAATTTAAGTTTTTGGTTAGCCAGTGTCCATTTGAAGGCCAAGAGAAGAGCATTTTTGAAAATTTACCCCTGGAATGACTGGCTCAGTTTCCTGTGGTAAATATTCAAATATAATTTTCTCTTGGCCTCCAAATAGACATGCCCAAGACCACTACATAGCTGATTTTAGTTGGTTTGAACTAGAATGTTTGAAGTCCGAAGGGTTAAGTAAACACGAGAGGAGTTAAAGATGTTTTATTATTTTTATTATTATTATTATTATTATTATTATTATTATTATTATTATTATTATTTTTTTTTTTATTATTATTTTAATTATTATTATTATTATTATTATTATTTCTAGCCGGGTCTGAATTATTCCTGTGTGTTCTGGAATCAAACAGGTAAACGTTAAATACAATAATTTGATTGAGGCATGATTTAATTCCATCTGAAACTGACGTTTGTTTAATGCGTGGAACAAAAAAGCTGAACTATACACCGATTTAGCAGGGGCTCGCCAGAAACGTTCTGACATAGGCAGTGGGATGGTGATGCAAGTTTAAATTAGCGGTGGACTTATGTGCGTGCGTGACTGAATGTGTGCATGCGTGCGTGTGCGTGCGCATGCACGTACGCTTGAGGATGCGCGGGTGCTACGTAGGTCTAATCAATACGGGTGACTAAGATATAAGTATGTATGAGCTAGTAGAGAAACATATAGTTTGTAATGACTAATGTGTGAAGTGTCAGCATCGCATGTCCTCCATCATGACGTCTGTTCAATTGGCAGCCCTCCTGATACCGGTTTCATACCTTAGTGATGCCGCTCTAACTGACTCCATTAACAACAGCTAGTCTTCGCGGTGTCCATCCGCCTGCCAACAGAACATTACCACGGGAAAGTTCCTTGTCACTGCGGGGCATTATTGTACCAAAGGAATCCGCATATTTCTTTAGATGCAATACGAAAAGGAACTCTGTTCTCTTCTGTGATTCTCTGGATGTCAGCAAACTGCACTTTTCAGGCTCAATCATGACAAGCATCATTAATGGTTGACTGCACAATGCCCATTTCACCTGCGCAATGTCCATTTCACCTACGCAATGTCCATTTCACCCGCACAATGTCCATTTTACCTGCACAATGTCCATTTCACCTGCACAATGTCCATTTCACCTGCACAATGTCCATTTTACCTGCGCAATGTCCATTTCACCTGCACAATGTCCAGTTTACCTGCACAATGTCCATTTCACCTGCGCAATGTCCATTTCACCTGCACAATGTCCATTTTACCTGCGCAATGTCCATTTCACCTGCACAATGTCCATTTTACCTGGGCAATGTCCAGTTCACCTGCACAATGTCAATTTCACCTGGCCAATATCCATTTCACCTGGACAATGTCCAGTTCACCTGCACAACGTCCACATTTCACCTGCACAATATCCATTTCACCTGCGTAATGTCCATTTCACATGCGCAATGTCCAGTTCACATGCACAATGTCTATTTCACCTGCCCAATGTCCATTTCACCTGTACAATATCCATTTCACCTGTACAATATCCATTTCACCTGTGCAATATCCATTTCACCTGTGCAATATCCATTTCACCTGTACAATATCCATTTCACCTGTGCAATGTCCATTTTACCTGCAGAATGTCCATTTTACCTGCACAATGTCCATTTCACCTGCACAATGTCCATTTCACCTACTCAGTTTCTTTAATCACAGTAAGATTAGGTTAGGATTTCATTGCCGAGGAAAATCCTGCTTTTCCGATATTTATTTATACATGTATTTATTTTGAATATCTTTAGCAATCTCTAGTAGTATATATCAACGACACGCGTATTTTGATAAATTTGTCCTTGCTGTTTTAAATATCAATAGATTTGAGTCTAAATGTTGGATATAAATGATGATCAGTAGATGGACTGACCAAAATGCGTTCATAAAGGTAGCGCATGTCGAGCTAAGTTAGACGTCCGGGCTAAGACGTGTATAATAAATCATATAGAGGCCATCATAATGTGGTCACTAAGACAACTAGCCTCAGTGGACCTTTCCAGTTTTAGCTATGCCACGCCCTCGCTAGCTCATCCCCGCACACGCCTCGCTTGTGTTGGGACCTATCGATCCCTGAACTCTCTGACTATCAAAGTTCAGAAAACTATACAGGTAAGCTGTTGAATATTTTGAAACTAATTTGACTGAGTGTTGTTGCTGCCTATCAAAATATTCAACAGAATGTTTATTAAATAGTAAATACATACACTTCGTGCAACGTGTCGGACTATTAAGAGATTAAAACGGACTAAATCGAGTCATTCACGCTGAAATTGATTATGACGTCATCATGGACGTCACGTAGCTGATTATGACGCCATATAACGGATGGATGAACGAGAAAGGTCCGTTTTTCATAGTAAGGAATTTCGTGGCAAATGATGGTGGGTTGTTTAATATGATCACACATACCACACATCATAGGGAACCACCATATGTTGGTGGTTCGCTATGAACTGGATTGAATGTACATTTTCCAACAGAGTATCAGTGGTCAACTTCCGGTTTGAGTCTTCTTAACCAAACAGATGACTACACGGCCTGTGAGTGCACCCACCTGACGTCATTCTCTGTACTATTGGTATGTATGCCCAACTATTGTTCATTGTCTGTTGCTATTTATGTGTATGCCTAACTATTGTTCATTGTCCGTTATTATTCGAGTGCTCTCCGAAATGCTGTACATTGTGTATGCCTAACTATTGCACATTGTCAGGTCTTATGTATATGTAGGCCTAACTGTTGTACATTGTCAGTTCTTATGTATATGTAGGCCTAACTGTTGTACATTGTCAGTTCTTATGTATATGTAGGCCTAACTGTTGTACATTGTCAGGTCTTATGTATATGTAGGCCTAACTGTTGTACATTGTCAGTTCTTATGTATATGTAGGCCTAACTGTTGTACATTGTCAGTTCTTATGTATATGTAGGTCTAACTTTTGTACATTGTCAGTTCTTATGTATATGTAGGCCTAACTGTTGTACATTGTCAGGTCGTATGTATATGTAGGCCTAACTGTTGTACATTGTCAGTCCTTATGTATATGTAGGCCTAACTGTTGTACATTGTCAGGTCCTATATATATGTAGGCCTAACTGTTGTACATTGTCAGTTCTTATGTATATGTAGGCCTAACTGTTGTGCATTGTCAGGTCTTATGTATATGTAGGCCTAACTGTTGTACATTGTCAGGTCTTATGTATATATAGGCCTAACTGTTGTACATTGTCAGGTCCTATATATATGTAGGCCTAACTGTTGTACATTGTCAGTTCTTATGTATATGTAGGCCTAACTGTTGTGCATTGTCAGGTCTTATGTATATGTAGGCCTAACTGTTGTACATTGTCAGGTCTTATGTATATATAGGCCTAACTGTTGTACATTGTCAGTTCTTATGTATATGTAGGCCTAACTGTTGTACATTGTCAGTTCTTATGTATATGTAGGCCTAACTGTTGTACATTGTCAGGTCTTATGTATATGTAGGCCTAACTGTTGTGCATTGTCAGGTCTTATGTATATATAGGCCTAACTGTTGTACATTGTCAGGTCTTATGTATATGTAGGCCTAACTGTTGTACATTGTCAGTTCTTATGTATATGTAGGCCTAACTGTTGTACATTGTCAGGTCTTATGTATATGTAGGCCTAACTGTTGTGCATTGTCAGGTCTTATGTATATGTAGGCCTAACTGTTGTGCATTGTCAGTTCTTATGTATATGTAGGCATAACTGTTGTACATTGTCAGTTCTTATGTATATGTAGGCCTAACTGTTGTACATTGTCAGTTCTTATGTATATGTAGGCCTAACTGTTGTACATTGTCAGGTATTATGGCTGTGCAACTGTTGTGCATTGTCAGATATAATTGGTGGGTATGCCTAACTGTTGTACACTGTCAGTTATAATTGGGGGGGGGGGGGGGGGGGTGGGGGTGGCGGGAGGCGGGGTAGTATGCTTAACTTAACTCTTGCGTATGTAAGCAATATGTATATATTAAAAATAAAAAAACAAGATGCCGACATTCATCTGAGACAAATATATATATTATCTGGAATAGCCTTCCAAAACAGTTTCGGCACTTGAAATTTCTACTCTATTTCTAACATGTATTAATGCGCATATTTGTTTTACTCACTGGCGCGCAAATATTGTCCAACCTGCAACGCGTATGCTTCAACTTATGTTGCATTACAAGTCTGATATAATTTTGACACAACATATCGTTAATACACAATACTTGATAAGAGAGGGATCAATTTCCACGCCCATTTCTCGCTATTCTCCGCCCACGTTTTATGCGTGTTTGGAATCGATATGACACTTTGAAGCCTAAATTCCCAGAATACAAGTAATCAGTAAGCTCTTGAATATTTTGAAACTAATTTGACTTGTGGCTAGTGGCGCCTATGGCAGCAAGAACTCCCAGTCATATTACTTTCAATATCTTCCCCAGAATGTTTAGTAACACTTAAATTCATCGAAGAGATACAATCCGTGCAATTTTGTGATGAAGCAACGTAATTTTGATTGCGACGTCAGCTGACATGTGACGTATCTGAGTGTGATGTCAGATACGTGAGTGACAGATTGGACCCCTCTAGTTTGCTGTAGCTAGTGATCATTCTACACGTGTCTTTGCTGTCTCTTCCAGCTGTCCATACCCATGTTACTACATGTCTAACTCGATATGTACCATCATTCTATATGTATATGCTATAGCTTTTAGGACCACAAGATGGTGGGTTTGCTAAGGTTGTCGGTGATACGAAAAACTTTCTTATAAACGTAATAATCTGGTTCCAAAAAGACACGCCATTTAGAGAGAAGGTTAATTATAATTTAAATTGTTAAAATATGAACGAGTTTTCAAAAAGGTTTATTATTGCAAATACTTTTTATGAAATCCCTTACATTCCGACTCAATATTCCTTATCTGCTTCATCGTTTTCGATGAAATTCAGCAGTGACGAGGTTCAATCACATACCATCTATCATCGATGACTCACAGTTATCACGGGAGCTGGATGATAGCTATAGGGTGACCACTGTGATGAGCATAGACTATAGAGTAACGTTAGTTTTATGTGACCACCTTATGAAGCACTAGTCACTGTTGATATGCGGTCTATTAACCCTTTCACGACGAAGCCGGTGAAACCCGGCCTCTGTAGTGGTCGTGGGTAATGCCCATTTGCGGGTGAAGAGAAGACTATCATTCCAATGGTAAAATCTCAAAAATAGTCTTTTCTTGGCCTGCAAATGGACATTTAATAAATAAATATTTTAACTCTTTTAAACAAATTTAGGCATTAAATGGTTAAAGGTGCATATTCACACCAGAATGCTTGAAAATAAAATTGTCAAAATGTTATACTTTTAGAGGGCTAGATGTAATGAAACGAAATAAATCTTAACATATGATGATTTCATTATCGTGTAAATTAATATAATTTTTGAAGTTCTGAAATTGAATTAGAGACACGAGCCCCTGATTCAACTTCACAATTAAATAAATTATACTTATTTGTACGGAATGAAATCATCATATGCTAAGATGTATTTCGTTTCGTTTCGTTAGATTGAGGTACACGTATTAAGTCTCTAAAAGTACACAATTTAAACAATTTTATTTCCACACAGTTTTCTGTGAATATGCACCTTTAAATACAACTTCTTTGGCTTAGCATATGAATTTTGGAGCCAAAATATAGTATGATTGATTGATCAGACAGGTGGTCTGTCAACCATCTCTCTCAATGAACCATAATCTTGTGTCTTTAATTGCCCAGGGACACGTGCTTGGGTTTGACTATGTTCGTCCATGCTTAATGTTCCCAGGATCCATCGTCCAGCACACCATTGCCTTTGATACACGCAACTATCCAGACCTATCTGACATACATTGGATGTGGTTTGTCTATTGCTGGTCTCCTGCTTACTCTGATCACATTCTCATTGTTTAGGTGAGACCTAAGCGACCTCCGTATAAATAGTATGTTTGCTATAATGGGCATTGACTAATATTCTTACGGATATATGTATGACTGTTGATTGTTAGGTTTTGATGGATCCAGTATGAACTCGACACTGTCCACATTGTATTGAATACTTGCAAGCTGGACCCGAAAATGGACCTTTCCAAGTTTATTCATCCATCATATTACGTCAATGACTCGATATAGTCCGTCTTTAACGCTTAATAGTCCGACACGTTGTACTTGAATGGGCGCTGTTGCTGCCATAGTTAAATTAGTTTTAAAATATTTAACAACTTACCTGTATAGTTTTCTGGAAATTGATAGTCAGTGAGTGATCGATCGATCCTAACACGATCGAGGTGTGGCTGGAGCGTAGCTAGAGATCGGCGGGGCATAGCTAAAACTGGAAAGGTCCATTTAGACTTCTACATGTACAACAGATGCCGCTCCAATGGTGCCACTATGTCAGATCTGTGCCTCTTGTGTCAGCAATATGCTGCGCGAATCTTGTCCAGAATGGCGTGCACACGAAACATGATTAGGGTTCCATCTTTCATGGATTTAGACAGCGTGGGGATAAAATTTGAAAATAAGCATTTCTCACAAAAAACACCATTATTCCAGCTAATAGCGGTACACGGCCAGATCTGTCAGTTGTGCGGTGTAAGACTTACCCACCACATATACCATATCTCTTATACTCCGCCGCTACGATATAGTGTTGGATCCAATATGCAGTTCGAGTAATATGAAGCTAAATGGAAATTTTGTTGGAATATATCAGGTTTTCTGACCTTACTGTGAAATCAGCCATTTCAAAACCTGACAGCCATAGTGAAATTTTACAAAGGCATGTATTATGTATTTTGGATTGAATCGCTTGAACTTTTGTTCACATGAAGTTAACGGAACTTAGAAATTGAAATTTTAAAAGGGTTTACTTGTAAAAAAAGAATCGCCACTTCGAAATTTGGCGGCCATCTTTGATTTTGGCAAGTAGTAAAAAGGAAGCTAATTTTGCCACATTATTCAGGCCCTCAGTAGGACGAATCCACAGATGTATTATGTTTATCCTGGTAAAGTATATGCCCACATGGAATGGACCTGTCCATTTTTAGCTATGCCCCGCCCATCACTAGCTAAGCTCCACCCACACCTCGCCGTGTTGGGATTGATCGATCCCCAAATGCTCTAGCTATCAATTTCCTGAAAACTATACAGGGAAGCTGTTGAATATTTTGTAACTAATTTGACTGGGTGCTGTTGCTGCCCATGGCAGTCAAATTAGTTTCAACAGAATATTTATTAAATAGCAAAAGCAAACAATTTGTACAACAACGCATAGACCGTCTTCAAAAATGCGTTCGTGACGTACTTATCGACGTCATTCATTATGTTGTCATTGTACACATCACGCATTTCATTATGACGTCATATGATGGGTGGGAACTCTGGAAAGGTGAATTACACACTG
>CM067371.1:118753992-118770498 GCA_034401795.1 Chaetoderma sp. LZ-2023a
GTGGCGTTTCCCAGTGGTTCTTCTCAAAACAGAATACATCTCGGACCAGTAATGGGGTTCACGTGATCGCGGTGTCCGTAGAAGACCACGCATTAACAAGCGGAAGTACCAATGAACTATCGAATTGTTCCTCAGACACTGGGAATAATGTCCGGACGGCGCACAAGCTGTCTAAATGCGACACTGTTATGAATGACTCCGGTGTTGAAATGGCGACACAACTGTAGAATGTACAAGTACGGCGAAAAACTGTATTAAACGGACACGTGATTTTGTGATTAAAAGATGCTGGTTCTTTAAGATGAATGGTCATAAGACGGCTCTTAAAGAACCGACATCTTTTTTAGTTCTGACACCAGAAGCAGCGTCATATTGCCAGTGCCGTTACCCTGTCGATGACTGTATCCATGGAGTATCTGTACACACACCTCCAGTGACCAGTATCTATGTAGTGAGGTGTGACTTATTCCAAGTGATACAAATTATGCGTGTGATTTAATCAAATATTACTGACGTAAGCATCATATGTGTTATATACTTCTATTATACTGGACCATACATTCCAGAGTACATAACCTACTATGTGGCTCAGCATACTGATGGTATCTTTAGGTGCCGGATTAAACTTTATCTTTTATTTTCAAATAATTCTTTTCCACAATAACTCGCATTTGTATCGCAGATACGTGTACGTCTGTTTATGGCGGACATCTGTCTTTGTGTTCAGAAGATGACAGTTATTTAAGATGGACCCGCCCGTTTTAATGATCGACCGTCACTGCGCCACCCTATCATGGCTACCCACCATAAAGTCCATATACAGTGTCTTCTGTAGAAAGCTTCTATCTCTGCTCGAGTAGCAAATATGTATGGGTAAGCTGAATGCACGCCATAACAATTTCTACCCGATAATTAACGATCAACAAAGGAATAAACAATTTACAGACTTTGGCTCTGATAGAGAGACTCATGGAATTACCAAGAGGCATCTTTTATTTAACCCCTCTTGTGTCAACAGCATTTCAAGAAATCTTAATATTTTTGACCGGCTTGACCATTAAAGGGGTAATGGTAAAGAAAATTCAAGCTTTGGCTTACCCAGTATCCATTTGCAGGTCAAGAGAATAGTATTTTTGAAAATTTACCACTGGAGTTGACACAAGAGCGGTTAAACATTCAGCATCAGCATTGTACAAACATCGCTCAGAGTGACACAACCCAGTAACGAGGTGCACTCCCTTAGGGGTGTGCACAAACATCGTTCAGAGTGACATAACCCACTAACGAGGCGCACTCCCTTAGGGGTGTGTACACACATTGCTCAGAGTGGCACAACCCAGTAACGAGGTGCACTCCCTTAGGGGTGTGCACAAACATCGTTCAGAGTGGCAGAAGCCAGTAACGAGGCACACTCCCTTAGGGATGTGTACAAACATCGCTCAGAGTGACACAACCCAGTAACAAGGCGCACTCCCTGATGGGTATGTACAAACATCGCTCAGAGTGGCACAACCCAGTAACGAGGCACACTCCCGTATGGATGTGTACAAACATCGCTCAGAGTGACACAACCCAGTAACAAGGCGCACTCCCTGATGGGTATGTACACACATCGCTCAGAGTGACACAACCCAGTAACGAGGCACACTCCCTGATGGGTGTGTACAAACATCGCTCAGAGTGGCACAACCCAGTAATGAGGCGCACTCCCTTATGGGTGTGTACAAACATCGTTCGGAGTTGCACAACCCAGTAATGAGGCGCACTCTCTGATGGGTGTGTACAAATATCGCTCAGAGTGGTACAACCCAGTAACGAGGCACACTCCCTGATGGGTATGTACAAATATCGCTCAGAGTGGCACCACCCAGCAACGATGCACACTCCCTTATGGATGTGTAAAACATCGCTTGGAGTGAACCAACCCAGTAACGAGGCGCACTCCCTGATGGGTGTGTACAAACATCGCTCATAGTGGCACAACCCAGTAATGAGGCACAGTTCCTGATGGGTGTGTACAAACACCGCGCGTAGTGGCACAACCCAGTAATGAGGCGCTCGCCCTGATGGGTGTGTACAAACATCGCTAATAGTGACACAACCCAGTAACGAGGCGCACTCCCTTATGGATGTGCACAAACATGGCTCAAAGTGCTACAACCCAGTAACGAGGCGCACTCGCTTATAGATGTTTACAAACATCGGTCAGAGTGGCACAACCCAGTAACTAGGCGCACTCTGGAAGACTACAGCCGTAACAAGTCATGCGAATCATGCAAGGTAGAGAAGATTGGCAATTCATTCATGCCATTCATGTAAAGAAACCATCTACATCAGCCAACGCAGTGGATTCTGCTCGACGGGTTTGGGTGGGTGAGTGGACATAAACAAAAGCTAATTCCGTGCCAGTAGGTGTGTGAAAATACCGGTCTATGGGTTATCACAGTAGACTGACTTTCCAAAGGTCCCGCCAGTTTATCGAAAATATACGGGATTGGGAAATTGGCCCTGCCGGAAAATAGGGGAATTATGTGCGATCACTCATACTGCCAAATTCGAAGGTGAATTATTGAGTATGAGCAAGAACATGAATGGATCAGACCCGTCACTTAAGTATATGACGCCATTATCAATGACATCACTAGCTTTCTGACCCTCACAATCGTAGTGACGTATAACTCTGTCATGAAAATGGAAATTTCCGTCATGAATGTGCGAATATTATGTCTTTGATGAATTCACAATTTAATAAACCTTCTATTGAATATTTTGAAACTAATTTGAATGGGAGCTTTTGCCAAGGCAACAACAGCCACCAGCCAAATTAGTTTCAAGATATCCAACAGCTTTGCTGTATAATTACCTTGTAACTGGGATTCTGGGAATTCAGGATTTAAAGTCGTATAAATCTATTCCAACATCTGTACAAATGGGCGGAGCTTAGCTGGAATGGGCGGGGCATAGCTATAAACGGACGCCCCCATGCACATAACAAGACAGCCACCGCTACACAGCAAACATACGTGGTGTGACCAATATATGCGAAGTATAATCCCACAATCATAAACGTGGCTGCACGCCAGCACTCATACCATGTAGATTTGCAACTACAGAAGTGTATGGACAATTTACACCATCCAACAAATTGAACGTAGGGGGCAAGAGGTCGGAACTGACGCTCCAATCGTTACTGACGATGTTCACATGTTTTTTCGGCACAGCAGGTTTGCTGGTGCGTAAAGACAGGTGAAGTTCTGAAGTTGGGCCTGTAGACATATGTGCATAATGCATGGAGAGCTTGTTAGTGAACGCCGCTCAGAGATGTTTCACTTGGAACATGGTGTTCTTGAGAAGACAGTTGAGTCGGTTAAAAGATAACGCCTGGTTAAAGAACAAGTTGTGCATCTTTTACACCGCGATTTGCGTAAATCAACAATGACATTTAGGGTAGACACTAATGAAGGTAATAATAGAGCGATGTGCTACTAACTTAATATTAATTTCAATTATATATGTAGAAATGAAATGGAAATCATTTTGTCTGAATTGAAAAGATTGTTAGGAAACTGTAAACAATATACCAGCTACAATATTAATTTAAATGACCGTCTGTTAGGCACATTATAATTATTGTAGTTTACAGCATTGAATTTTGTTTGGAATACCATCTAGACATCTAGGTCTTTTTCTTACATGGGACTGGTCAAAGACGCCTAAAATGTATTCCAATCTAGAACATACGTACTTTATACGATTGAATAATATGTTATCGCGTTGCTCCCTTGAGACAACTATAATTGGCATAACAAACAGCGACTGTGCCACCAAATTAGCAACATACATTTGTGTATTGATTTTAGATGGGAGTACGTAGACCCCACCATTGTTCCAGCATCACCATACTGTTTATTATGCATATTTGCTATAAGGTGTGGGACATACATTTGTCCAACAACAATAATCCAACCATGTTCCAGCCACTGCTTTGATAACGTTGCCGTAACGTACTATGGCAACGGCGACCATGCCACCAAATGGAGTAATCCACTTTTAGCTAGGCCCCACCCATCTTTAGCTAAGCTACATCCAAACTTCTCCGTGTTGGGATCGATTAATTTCCAGAGCACAAGACATTAAGCTGTTGAATATTTTGAAACTAATTTGACTGGGCGCTGTAGCTGCCATAGGCAGCATTAGCACCCAGTCAAATTAGTTTCAAAATATTCAACAGCATCTTTATTAAGTAGTAAAGACATACAATTCGTACAACAACGCTTAGTCCGTTATCAATTACTAGTTCGTGACGAACCTATCTCGTGATTCATGACAGCATTGATTATGATGTTATCCTACACGTCACGTAGTTGATTATGACATCATATGATTGATGGATAAACTGGAAAAGTCCTATACAAACATTGGTTTATTAATCATGGATGCTAGAATGGAGGCCCAACATTGGCCCAACATATGCATATTATTTTTTAATAGTTACATTAGTTATATGATGTTGATCGTACACGTGCCCAACAAATAAATTTAAAGTCACATGTAATTCTGTCACTCCTTTCCCAACAAATGCCCAACGCTATATCTTCAATAGCGATTGTGCCATCCCATTTACAACGTTGCTCTAATGTTTGATGGCCAACGGCCACCGCCCCGACCAATTATCATCGTTGTCCCAACGTAAGGATGTTGTCTGGCTCCCGGAATATAAGTCAACCGGTCACACCGTAGATTCAAGTATCGCATTGTTGTAAATAAGTGTAAATAGTAATGATTGATTCACATTTACAGTTCCAGTATTCTCAAATGATATTTCTTACACTTCTACAGCGTGTGGATGCATGGACACATTTCTAGAGGTAGTAGAAGTAAAAGGTATGTTTACATTTAAAGTGATGATCTGGAAAGCTGTTGTTCACTTATTCAGCAACAGCCCGTATAGCGAAAATTTATAAGTTTAACGATCAGCGGCATGCTGTGTAATTTAGCAAAACGAATGATGAAACTGATGTAACCGATTTTTGTCAGCAAAAAGGCCAGATTTTTTATATACTTGTAAATATATCACCTGAAACTCACCGAACACAATATAACTGACCGTATCCAATAGACTATATTCATGTTCTTCTTCTCCTTGTTCCTGTTCTTGTTCTTCTTCTTGTTCTCTCTGTCCTTCTCATCTTCTTCTTCTTCTCCTCCTCCTCCTCCTCCTTCTTCTTCTACTTCTTCTTCTTCTTCGTCTTCTTCTTTTTCGTCTTCTTCTTTCTTTCTTTCTTTCTTTCTTCGTCGTCTTCTTAATTTATTATTTTACAAATTAATTCCTTAAATGTAATAATTAATATACATTGCATTCAATGTCTGGTTAGATTCACACGCCACACGGTATTCCAGAGCTATATTTATTAAACTTCATAGTTTATGTAACCTGAACTCTGTTATGTTGTTTCAATGTAGGGTTACGGAGCTTGCAGGCCTTCGTCTTCCCGTTTTTGTCATCTTGTAAAAGGCTTTCGAATTTTCCAGATTTCTTTGGTTCACGCCAAAAGTTGTGGAGTCTAATCTATTGTCCCGCCATTTCTTGTGCTAAGATTTGAGCCAAATCGGATCAGCAGTTTCCGAGATATCCACAGGTCCAGAATTCAATCCGATTTGATTCTATCGGATCTGGGTTTATTTATCCGCAACACAGCCAAAGTCTGGAACTAATCTTGCACTGCAAGTTCCTTTAAGGTATTAACATTCGTGACAAATCGAAGTTTTACAGATACAGGGCCGGACACTCACGCACGCACGTGCACACGCACTCACGCACGCACGCATGCATGTAGAGAGACAGACCCGATCGCAATACCCTCTTCCCCTTACGGTGCGAAAGTAACCAGCACAGTGAAATTAGCAGCATGCTGCTGCTGCTGCTGCTACTGCTGCTGCTGCTGCTGATGATGATGATGATGATGATGATGACCATGAGCATGATGATGATCATCATTATCATCGCGACGACGACGACGACGACGACGACGACGACGACGACGACGACGATGAAAATGCATGCGTGATATTCACGGATCATCGTCAACATAGCCCACTTTCTGGTCTACTTCCACTACCTGCGTGGTCTTATTGCACATGGTGTATAACATCTCATTAGAAATCATGCTGTCACAAAGTTGTTAGCTGCATATTGGATATTATGTGCCATGCACGTGATTTGCAGGATGTAGATGTTTGTACTATCTGCGCAAGCCTATTATTTTCCTGAGAGGAGTGATGGAGATATAAACTAGCAAAAGGCGAAAGGGGTCTGTATCACTCACCTAGAATATAGGCATCTCAAATAGATAGGTCCTCGCTTATAACTAGAACACTAATGTGTGGCCAGAACTGCAACAAGAACAAGGATGCGTCCCATCAGATTTGGCTAAAATCGACCTAGTGGTTCTGGAAACGATATATTTAATTTCCCATTGCTTTACTATTGAAGTTTTTTTGCACCGAAAATCCAACAAACCTGACATTATCTGACAGATTTGAAAGTGGAAGATCTGAAATGAACATACCCAAAAAATATATATAATTAATTTCGCCAACAATGTCCATAAAAACAGTTATGGACGCCTAGCACTGAATTATGATTGGTCGGACAAGTACAATTCTAACGGACTCTGTCAAAAATGTCAAGACTTTGATCAGTTCCGGGTAGGAGATAAATAAATGGGCAGGTTTTAATTTGAGAACATTGCTTGGGATGGTATGGCTGGATTCCCCATCAAAATTTCATATAACATTATATTCTACGAGGCTTTAGGAATCTATTGATATATTGAATACGAGAATCCGCTCACGAATAAGTTTGCTGTGACGATTCTTAGTTATCAGTAGCAGGTCGTCCCACTGGCGAGACGCTTGGTCTGGAGCATATACAGCCGGGTCGAAATCCTGGATTTTAGCTGAGTTCTAACGGATCCGATGGTCTGATGCCTGAATTGTCCCTCGAGATGTTGATATTGCTTTTGCAAATCACTAGAATGTTATAGCCCGGGCCATACCCACTGGACAGATTATATTGGTATGGTAATTTACTAGACCACGTATTTATTCACAGTCAGAATGGTCTTCCTGGCTAATCTAAAGACAAAACCAGATTATAATACCCATCGGGCAGAAACGGCTGTGTAATGTATGATGGAGAATACCATTTGAAGATATTACCCAAGTGCGTTGTTTGAAACCGATGATACTCTCCTGGAACACGCAGTAACTTAGCACCTATTTCGATTTTGACGGAATTACCGTGTCTTGATAGCGGCTGGTGTAAATGGTGGCGTATGTCATGATCAATTTACAGGGCTTGAACGCGCCCTTCCCTGGGACACGTTTCAGGCACCCGGGCCACATACCAGGTCTCTGCCGTCTTAAATGATCGATAGCCCATCACCATACATTCACTATGGGAACAGTCGTATCGACCGCCGGCGTCAACAATTAAGTAAAACACAAGTGTGTATGACCGTGTATCTCGACTCATCGGACTTCTAACCAGCTGGCAGCTGACAACATAACATTAAACTATATTGCAACTAAAATGGAGCCCTTCCAAAGTATATATATAATATTTGGAACAGAGAAGTAAGACAGAGGGAAACCACCTGGAAGTAGTCTGTCCGGAAAGAGCATGGCTATTAACAACGTGTGTCAAGCCTTCTCCGGATTGGAGCTCGTTGCACGAACCTCTTCAGTATAATTAACCTTTCCACTTTTAGCAATGCCCCCACCCATCTCAATCTAAGCTCCACCCACACCACGTCCGTGTTGGCATCGATCGATCTCTGAACTCCCTGACTATCAATTTCCAGAAAACTATACAGGTAAGCTATTGAATATTTTGGAACTAATTTGACTGGGCGTTGTTGTTGTCCATGGAAGCAACAGCGTCCAGTCAAATTAGTTTCAAAAAACTCAACAGCATGTTTATTAAATAATAGAGACATACAATTCGTACAACGTGTCGGACTATTAAGAGTTAAAGACGGGGCAAATAGAATCATTAATGACTTAATGATTATGACGTCATCCTGCATGCGCTTAGCTGATTATGAGGTCATATGACGTCATATGAAGGATGGATACTCTAGAATATGAATTGACACCGTCTTCGTGTCCTGTTTGAACCCGAAGCACAGCCAGCGGCAGATAAGAGCCATCGTGTAGAGGAAATAGAGAAGCACTTCACGAAAGAGGATCAGTAAGTCCCATCAATGTAAGGGCATACAATGTCCATAGGTGAGAGGGTGGCTAACGCATGAAAAATGAAGACAACGGTTGTCAACTGGGGCAGATTTTGCAAGGAGAATATGCTACGGTGCGGCTCCTATGGACCTTTCCAGTTTATCCATTCATGATATGACGTCATAATCAACTACGTGACGCGCCATCGTGTAGAGGAAATAGAGAAGCACTTCACGAAAGAGGATCAGTAAGTCCCATCAATGTAAGGGCATACAATGTCCATAGGTGAGAGGGTGGCTAACGCATGAAAAATGAAGACAACGGTTGTCAACTGGGACAGATTTTGCAAGGAGAATATGCTACGGTGCGGCTCCTATGGACCTTTCCAGTTTATCCATTCATGATATGACGTCATAATCAACTACGTGACGTGTAGGATGACGTTATAATCAATGATATCATGAATGACGTAGATAGGTTCGTCACAAATGCTTAATTGATGACGGACTAAGAGTTGCTGTACGAATTGTATGTCTAGGCCTGTTCGGTTAATCGATATTTGATCGATAGCCGATTATTTTTCCTGTCGATTATATAATCGAGTGTAAAAAATAATAATCTAAAAATCGAAAAAATCGATTTAATCGAGAGTTATTTTAATCGGGCATAATTTAGTATTTTGTAATACAGCTAATGTATCGGTGGTTTGATTGCTCTAGCAAAGTAGTTGTTTAAACATCTCTTCATGATGTTCAAAACTGCACCGAGTCATAATCCATGCACGTGAATGATTATATAAGTAATTGCTTGATACGCCAGTGATCGGAAGCATTTGATTGCTATTGTTTAATATCCCGCTCTGAAAGCTGTAGGCTGAAGTGTTGGTGACCATTTTGCGAAAAATTAAAAAAATGAATTACTGTTTTTCATAGTAGCCTAAAGTCCCAAAATTTCGATGCAAATTTTCACAAATTCTGACTATTGTTTTGGAACTAATTTGACTTAAAACTGTTGCTGCCTAAGTCAGCAACAACTTGCAGTAAAATGATTTTCAAAATATTTGACTTTTCTAATGCTGGAACATACGGAATCGTCGTAGATAGTCACTACGGGCGAAATCTATATCATAATACAAATAAAGTAATATGGCCATTTCACGCGAACTAATTTGACTTACAGCTGTTGCTCCACGCGCAGTCAAATGATCTTCAAAATATTAAGCTTTTCCAATGCTGGAAAACAGGGAAACATCGTAAATAGACGCTACAGGCGATCTCTATATAATTAAAAGTTAATCTCTGTAAAGTTAAAATTAAATTGGCGCCTTTTTACTGGCTTGAAAATCTGGGCATACGCGCCAGTTTACAATATCGTCACTGACATTTCTGTATCTCAATGTCAAACGACCTATAGTGGGACAAAGTGTTAGCTGTGGCTGGCTTGGTGCTGAATCACAACACCTCCATAATCATTAGTGATAACATCTGAGGTACATTTAGTCCCCAATTTTATCACTTATAATTTAGTAAGTGCTTTTCAAACGCAAACTCTCAAATAGCCTTTCGGCGAAATCTCACCACTGCATTGACTCATTTTACCGCTATGATATGGTACCAAATCAGTCATGGATTTGGCATGTTTTAAAAAGCTGTGTTCTCTTGGCCTGCAAATTGGCACTGGAATTTAAATTATTTAAACAATTTTGACACAATTTAGCAATTAAAGGGCAATGAAAATTTCACCCGCCTTGGGATCGATTGATCCCTGAGCTCCCTGACTATCAATTCCTAGAAAACTATACAGGTAAGTTGTTGAATATTTAAAACTAATTTGACTGGGTGCTGTTAATGGTCTATGGAAGCATCATCGCCCAGTCAAATTAATTTCAAAATATTCACCAGTATGCTTATTAAAAAATAAAGATATACAATTCGTACAACAACGCTTTGTCCATCATCAATTAAGCGTTTGTGACGAACTTAGCTACGTCATTCCTGACGTAATCGATTATGACGCCATCCTACACGTCACGTAGTTCCTTATGACGTCATATGATTGACTGAGAAACTGGAATCCTCAATTCTATGTACAACATCTGTCTTTGTGACAAAAAGTCAGTTAATTCATGAAAAAACATGGAAATGATGTGTCACTCAGTAAAGCAAACAACCGACACTAGTTAGATAACTACTGTGATTGGTCGAGAGCTCTGACGATGTTACTACGCCAATGCCAATGCGCACATACCCGCGCACTGAGTACCTACCCGGAAAACCGGGTTCACGCCTGCGTGGCCGACTACCTCACCGTTCATGGATACATCTGCAATCACTTTCGCTCCCTGCCTCTCTCCATCCAGGATGGGTATTCGGGAAGAGGGCGTAGCCATAAATAATAATAATAAGAATAATAATAATAATAATAATAATAATAATAATAATAATAATAATAATAATAATAATCTTTATTTACATCATCGGTGACCTGATATTCCAGAGGCCCTCACAAAAACAAACAAATATATATATACACTATGCACAAAAATAATTTACATGTATGTACACAAATACAGATCTACTTTTTACAATGCAACCATGGTAAAGTAGTGAAATTATTATTATTATTATTATTATTATTATTATTATTATTATTATTATTATTATTATCATCGTCGTCGTCGTCGTCGTCGTCGTCGTCGTCGTCGTCGTCGTCGTCAACTCCGTCGTCGTAGCGATTGTAAGTCGGTTTGTCATTCTGTCTGTTGGTCTGTCTCTGTCTGTCTATCAAACTCGTGACAAAAACTGCCAGAACCTGGTTCTTAATTTGTTGTTACCATTAGTTTAAGCTAAGAATAGGCATGCACGGACTCTCGCACTAAAGCATGTGTACTCGCATTCACACACACTCACATGTACGTAATACAGCACCCACGCGCGCCTATACAAATGTTTAAAATGAAGGGGAATTGTTATCTGATCATCATTAACCTTTACAAAATACTGAAACAGTATAATTTTCTTTCCTAATTGACATATTTCCAAGATGGTCGCTACGCCAATTGAGTCTGTGGAGTAAAATTCATGAAATTAGGCATAACCTTTGAACTAATTTGCCTACATCTCCCTGAATTATAGCATTGGGTTACTTTATATACATTTTATATTTAACAACATAAGGCCCATGGTAATTCTAAAAAATATCAATTAAAGTAAATTAAAAACGTAATCTCGTACCTTTTCTGGATTTGCAATTTATCATAATTTTCTTTGTTCCTGTTTGAATGTAATGGCATGTACCAATAAAGGTGTTCTTTAGTAAATCCAAGCAATAGGGGCGCAACTACTGCGGTCTATACATATACACTATTAAAAACAAACTAGTCTCTGTTCCAAAACCCCTTTATACCTGCAATAGAAAACTGTCTCCAGTGAAGACCGATCACCACCATCTCTAAAAACATTTCAACAACATGTGCTGTGTGCAATAAAGGGAGTAATCGTGTGCATAATCTTGCCTTGAATTTGATTCAGCATCCATTGGATTATGCCAAAGGACATGATGATCTCGGGGAGATGGATCTCGGAAGATTGACTGACTCATGATCAGAGCGACCCCCTTCCCAACAGACACAGGCGCACTATCGTAGGGAGTATCGACAATCGGTGGTAAACAAACTGTACCTGAATAGGCCTGGGAAGAGAGCACACATTGACAGTCCATCCTCTTTGGGTGGTCAGCCTGAGACTATGCAAGGCAAAGGGGTCGTCCACCGAAATCAAATCCTCCAGAGCATGTACAAAGGATTCCTGGTGTAATTGCAAAAGGGGTCTGTTTGTCTGGAAGCAATTGGAGGGAGAAGATGAACTGCATTTGGTGCTGACCTCCAATATGGGACAGGAAATCATCAATATAAAGAGGAATACAAACAATGACCGAATCAGATTGTGTCTGTCAAGTTTACATGCACCTGGGTGCTTCGGCCTAGGAGAATTATTATCATCGAAACTGTCATCATGATGCGCAAACGAACATGCACTTTTGCTGATTGTGATGCTGGCAATGCTCACTTGATGAAATTGATTTGTGATCGCCAACTCAATATGTCAGTGAAAACCTCACACTCTTGTGATGGCGTTGTGCTGAACATGAACGACATAAACAATGAGTACATGACTAGCTTTGAAGAGAATCAGGTAGAGACTGATACTACCAAGAACCATAAGAAATACCTGAAGCAACTGCTCAGTGAGCACATTCCTAATATAAAGTTTGTTCGGCCCAGCCGGGTCAATAAGAGTTTCAATGTCATGCTTTCAAAGTCAGTTGATGAAGCTGTTGATGGTTGTCTGATGTTTGATCATAATGGTGTCCTTAATGGTATTATGCATGGTTCTCGTAGATTATATGCTGAAATCTTGAGATTTAGAAATAACTGGAGGGTTCCAGCGGTCATTGCACAATTTTGTCAATCCACCCTTTCTTGAGTTTTTTATGACTTAGTTACTATTTGGTAGTCATACTAAATCTGTCTGCGGAAAGTGTGATACTGAAGTGGACAGCACTGTAACATCGCATGCCAGATGATCACCAAAACGGATTGTCAAGTGCGTTACAAACCCCAAGGCAGATGTGACTTTTTCACAGTGGACCCCTTCTGCCGATCCATCAGGCCAGGAACCAGAATCCCGTGTCCATTCTGAGTACAGTGTAAAATGTACACAGGGATTACGTATGCAGCAGTCCTGAATATCGAGAAGAAGAGAGTGGGTTATAGTTGTCGAAAGAATTAAATTGACTAGTAAGTTCTGCCTTCCAGATTTTGTTAAAAGGGTGTGCCCATTTACATCGACCTCCTGGAGGATACGATCTTTGGGCAGAACACAAAACATAGCCTAGTCCTGGGGAGAATCAGGCTGCGGATGAAAATGCAGATGCTCTCAACAGTCCTCTAACCATCCCAGACAATCCCCACCACCCCCACCCCACCCCCGCCACCAGTCCACTTTATGTAGACGTCTATTATCGTGAGGAGCCGGTCATCACACTAAGTTCAATAAGATTCCAGACGAATAACAGTAGTGAGCGTGATGTAATGTTTAAACACTACGCGAGCTTTGATCATACGTAGATATTAGCTAATCATCATGTGGTCATGGGCCAAATATCAGAGCATCAGAAACAGTGTCGCTCAACTGAATCAGAATTGTTACAACTCACCAGTGAGCACTCGTGCACTGATACAATTGTTCCACATAGTGATCAGCATATTGGTAAGGCCCCCCCCCCCCATCTTGTGGGGAAATCGCCATCAAACAACACTGCTGGTAATCAAACACTGACAGAGATGGTGAAGTGGCTATGGCGCGTAATGCAGCGTCTAATCGACGTTACCTACGCTCTGACGATCTGGCTGGTTCTACGCACGTTCTCCAAGTTGAAACCTTATCATGGAGAACGGGAAGATTCTACTAAAATTATAGATGATTCCATGTGTAGTATGACGACCCAGACCGACACATCAGACCTACCCACTATGCCACCTGTCAGTCCTGACGACTACAGCGTATTCCATACCAATGCGCCAGCAATGGGTATGACGCCAGCTAGCACCAGTAATCGCCTTGCTAATGAACCCAATGCCACCACCGCAACAGACAACACAGTTTCTGAAGTTATAATCCTGCCCAGGCTTACACCCCACCAGAAACTCAGACAGATGACACTTCTGTCTTACGGCGTAACCCAAGTCGTCAGAGAACAGCGACCGCTCGTTATGCTCATTTCCTTAACAAAATTAAGCCTATAACATTGTTATCACGGGCTGACGCATTAAGCGACATCAACATTGACTGAAAACAAGTAATGATATCTCAACAGAAAAGAGAAACGGCTATACTTGTGGGAACGGCGTGAAAAGCGCTCTACAATATAAACACCGCGCGATGAAGACACGTGGTGTTATAGCGCCGTCAAGGTTGCTACAACATGCACTGTCAAAACAAAGGCAGTACGCAACAGTCAGCTTAGAAGCTTTAAATATCTAGGTCTAATAAAGACATTGGTGACATTAAATCCAGTAAAATGACGCACATAGTCGCAGCAACGCATGGAACTATGTTCTGCGATCGAAAGCGTCTTACTACGCCACCAACATCAGGTCTCGTATTTAAAGTCCTCGTGTCCCATTAAATATAGACCCTTTTGCACGTGATTTGAGATGCCTGCCACTTTCTGTTCAATTTACCCAGCATACTATGCTACCCAGCATGCAACGCTATCCAGCATGCAATTTCCTGGACAAATGACTATTTGCACGTGCAGGCGGCTTGGTTTTGTTTGAGAAATCCTAGTCTATACAGACAATAGACTAAATGAATATGGCGTCCAATAGTTACAACGATTATGGAGTCAGGGCATCGCATGCTTGGTAGCATTAAACAACGGGTAGCATTACATGCTGGGTAACCTGAACAGGCATCTAATATCTCGTGCAAATGTGTCTATTTGTAATGGAATACGAGAGCTTTAAGCAGCGCCGGCAACTAACCTTGTCACTTTCTCGCCAAGTGTCTTCACGTCGCGGTCACTCTAAGTAGCTAAAACGTCACAAGCGCCAACGCCGTAATCCGAAATCGTGAAAACAGACAACAAAATCTTGAGAAATTACCCAGACGGAGAAGAAAACTTGACACTATTGCCAACGGACTTATAGCCGAGCCTTTGATATGCGTAGTCATATCCCGCGCATTCACCCTGACGGCCGCTGGGAATGCATGCTGTGTCGAGTGATTCACCACCATTTTGATGTGGCCAAACAGCATTTGTGCAGTTTTCACCAGGCGTCAGTGGGGCTAAATGGTCCGTTGGCTATCCTAAGGCAGGTGTGCGTAGACCCGGCGTCGAGTTCGGCGTCAGACAACGCCTCCAGACACCTGTCTCTAGAGGACGAATGTGGCTATGAGGCCAATAAGAAATATTGACGTTTCTGACACACGTCACATCTCAAAAGTTCTTCTGTATTGGTGTTCATTTAACACGTCAGCGCGCCTTAAACACGTCCAGTCCGTTGGCTTGACAAAGTCCACACGATTCCTTTTACAAATGGTGCCTCATATGCGCATCTAACGACTGTATCTTCAAAGAATTGTTTTAAAATATGATCATATTCAAATACCGAATGAGCATAAGACCCACCAGGACCGCAATATTGCGTTATCCATTTTACTAAGTTTCCTTTTGATTTCCAATTCTCTGAACAACGTGTTTTATATACCAAACACCATTATTACAAATTTATATTGTAGCATATTGCTTCATAAAGCATCTCTTCCAAACTCAACTGCCTTTAAATTCCACTTTTAACATGTAAAGCGCAAAAAACTTTTAAAAATGTGTATAAATTACCAATTTCAACAACTTAAAGTTCGCGTGGCGCATTAAAGGATAGTAGGAAAAACGCATGAAATTATCTGTCTCGCTTTTTCTTCTTTCGCTTGTTCCCAGCACGGAGTGCAGGAGCTGAGAAGAGGTTGAGAGAATTTGCTCTGTTTTGGCCTGATTGTCCATGAAATTAACCAGAGATGCGTTACGAATGATAGAAATAATCTACACTGTGCGCTATTAATATACCTCAGATATCCGAGTAATCACTTCAATTCTTAAGCCAACTATGGGTGACCAGATTGGTGGGCTCAGCTAATAAGTTTAATTATGGCGAGTTACGCTAGCGACCGCTAGAAAGCTAATTTATATGAAGTGATTACGTTGAATTTATGTAAACCATTACTGGGTGCATAAATTCGGATATCCATGGATACAAGTTAAAGTAATCTCGTTTCAAGATGAAGCGTTATTGAACATAAGCTTTCCTCCAAACGATCGACATTTTATATGAAGTGGTGCATTGTTTTGTAAACAGCAGGCTTAGGCGAGTCCAGACGCACTAGGCCAAGCTAGGGACTCGATTCTGGGACTGAGTTTGCAGTCAGAGACCTGGGAGGTACTGTAGAGCACACCAAGCAGTTCAATAGTACGCCAACGAACATTCCACTAAAAATAGAAGTGGAAAGTGCAGATGAGACTGATAGTGAGGCAGACACCAATTATGCGTTCAACGTCTTACGCCACCATGCTAATATTGACAATTTACAAGATACCTTATGGCGTCAGAAGCACGCCAGTGAGCATACCGGGCTTTGCCTTACACATTAACGACGGTAATGATGGGGAACTTGAAGAGGCCCATACAGAGTCTTCATACTTTTGTAA
>CM067371.1:118770998-118803498 GCA_034401795.1 Chaetoderma sp. LZ-2023a
GCATGACACGTGTGTTCTTCCCTGTATAGTGTTTTCAGGAAATTGATAGCTAGGGCATTCGGGGATCGATCAATCCAAATACGGCGAGGTGTGGGTGGAGCTTAGCTAGTGATGGGCGGGGCATAGCTAAAAATGGACAGGTCCATTGCAAGGTATACTGTAAGCCTTTGATTATTGTGAAACTAATTTGACAGCTATCCAATGCTATCATATGCAGCAACAACTCACTTGTTTCAAAATATTCAACACAAAATATATTCAAATGTAAAGGAGTTTTCGAGCTCAACATTTCTTGGTCAATGTTTTAATAAAACTATGATCTAATTCACCCTCTATTGTTGATTGTTGTGATTATAAAATTATATACGATTACAAAATAGATTTAACCCTTTAATGACCAAATTTGTTGGAAATCCCCATGCGCTTATTGAATGTTCATTTGTAGGCCAATGGAAGACTATTTTTAGAAAATGTACCATTGGAATGACTGGCCCGGTTATCGAGCCAGGAATTCCAATGGTAAAATGTCAAAAATCGTCTTCTCTTGGCCTGCAAATGGACAATTCTCAAGATCACTCCAGATGCCTGTTTTGGCCGGCTTCGTCGTGAAAGGGTTAAATTGTTAATATTAAAATTAAAATCATTGCTGGTATGCACGTGACTAACGCAATCTGTCAGTTACAGTATAATCATCTGGTCGCTTTCATCTTAAGATGAGTAAATCATTACATGGTTGCCATGCAGTCAACAACATCCAGATAATACGTATGGATCTCGCTTTTCAAGAAATACTACAGCAAACAGCTCAATAATGCGATGAGCGCTTCGCGTGTGCCGCGCAATGTGTACAATATTTGCAGGTTTAAAAGTAAAGTTGATAATTGACCCTTGCAAGGAATGGTGGTCTGAATGAAGAATTTGTTTATTGCGTGTCACATTATGAGAATCTCTGCCAGACTTCTTCCATACAACACGCGATCTTCCTCTAGTACCACCTCAACCTATAGCACCAACTGAACACTTTATCCATTTGAACACTTACAGATCGAATTACAAAAATTTATTTACAATTTAATAAATATCTAGTTGATTATGTTGAGATTAATTTAACTTGATTCAGTTGATGACTATGGGAACAACAAGTTCCTGTCGAATTATTTTCTAAATATTCAACAGATTACATGTATGGTTATCTTAAAATTGAGATTCTGAGAATTCAGAGTTAAATGATTAAAGACAATACGGTACTGAAGCTGCAGCCTTTCAAGGCAGCTTTGTGCGACACGTACAAACTACAGATCCAATCAAGAAAAACATTCGTCATATACAAAACTAGTAACAGATCTAGGCTATACCTGCCCCGGTGTATACGCTCAATGGTACCGTCTAATAAAGGTATGCGCCGGAAAATGAATGATCGGTAACCTGTATATAATAATCTACCACTACAGCAGATGAGATTAGATTCAGATCACGTTACGGTTACCATTAAATAATTTAATATCAGCCGGAACAAAAAAGTTCTTTACCGTGTACCACAGTAAATAGATCACAAACAGAATAATAATAATAAATATGCCTTGTAGATAATTAATAAAATTGTGTTGTTGTTAGATGAATGTCAGCGAGACATGGCTAGATTTTTCCAGTTCTTAACCCACTCGCTTCGTGCTATCGCTATGGCACATACCAGCATCTGTCTCATAAAGACAAACACTTACATTGTAAAGTAAAGTATAATGAAAGTAATTTAATAGACTCATAAGGACAATCATTAGATTGAGCTATAAATAGAATTAATTAGATAAGTTGTGAAGCTGTTGCGGCTATTCTAACAAACTCGCCAACGGAAGTCACGGCATGGCTATATATAGTCCAACCAGCTGATGAAACACCTGCAATGTGTATAATAACTGTACTAAATCTCACATAATGGGATATCATACGGTCAATTACACAAATAGGAAGAACATTCCACAGCTAAATATCGTGTATGATTCATCACAGTATTTATGTCATAAATTTCACCCATATACAAACACGTCATCACCAAATCTCTGTCATCGTTATGCCAATGTTATGTTGTGGATTCAATTCATGAGAATGTGTGAATGTAGTATTAAAGGGTTAATATAGTTATGTGAAGTTATGAATGGATATAATTGCCTACAGGTGTTTGTCACTGGTCGGGTAACTGTAGATTGCATGATGCATGTGGATAATAATTAGCACTTGACAAGTTGACAGCGTGTACCTACGCCTGGGCGTTGACTTATGAATGAATGAAGGGGTCGGGTTACCAGGAGGATAGCGTGTTTGGAGTGAGAATGCGTGGAGGTTTTTCGGGATTCTGCTTGGGAACTTACTACTATTAAGACGTCACTTGAATCGTCTGTAAATAGGGCTATAGATTGTAGTCAGTAGAGTTACAATATATTCATCAAAAAATTACACAACGAGAACTCTTGTCTGTCCATCCCAGTGCATTTGTCGGCACCCAACCTGACTTCACTAAATTTGTGGGTGACAACTGGATTACTTATGCTACTTTCGCTCACTCCACATTTTATGGTGCCGTAACCAGGATCTTAGAGAATGGCCGACAAATCTAGATTGGTTAAGTCCCGTGGCGTGTATCGTGGACAGATCACAAAACAGCAGAATCGGGTGACGGAAATTCTTGCTAATCAAGAACTCTCTAGTGATGATTGTGATACAGTAACTTTGGTTCTGGAAATATTTCGGGAAAAACTATCGCTAATTTCTAATTTGGATACGCAGATTTCGGAGTTAATAGAAGATGACGACGCACTTGAACGATTTCTAGAAGATGCGGATGATTACAATACTGAGGTAAGAGAGACTTTCTTCAAGTTTGAGAAACAATTGAACCGCAAATTAACCCCTGTGCCGCCACCAGCTGACCCTGTTGAACCCGCTAGGCCCGTCAATCCAACATCACATAGACATATCAATCTTCCAAAATTGGTGCTCAAACAATTTAATGGAAATGTGATAAACTGGTCGGAATTTCATGATTCATTCGAAGCAGCCGTAGGTCTAGACACTGAGCTTACCAACGTTCAAAAATTTCAATATCTTCGTGCACAGCTAATGGGTGAACCTGCTCGTGTCATAAGCGGACTGTCGTTGACAGATGCGAATTATGAACATGCTGTTGATTTACTAAAAAAACGCTATG
This sequence comes from Chaetoderma sp. LZ-2023a, assembly GCA_034401795.1. NCBI lineage: Eukaryota > Metazoa > Mollusca > Caudofoveata > Chaetodermatida > Chaetodermatidae > Chaetoderma > Chaetoderma sp. LZ-2023a. The sequence continues at coordinate 118,774,201 of CM067371.1, forward strand.
GTCAAAAACATCAGATTATTAACGCGTATATGCGAGCTCTATGGGAATTGCCGAAACCGCATTACACATTGGATTCGTTGCGCGATTTCTACGATTCCCTAGAATCGCATATACGTGGTCTCTCTACTCTGGGCAAAACAATCGATTCATACGGAGATTTGTTAAGTCCCGTGATTCTTGACAAGCTACCCCCAGATGTTCGTAAGCAAATCGCCCGCGACCACGAGGATGCTGCCTGGACAATTAAGGACTTACGTGCATCGTTGTTAAGGGAAATCAAAGTTCTCCAGGCAGGTGAGGTGACGTCAGCTTCCAGTGACGAGCATCACTCCTACTCAACAGCCGCTTTCTACACGCGTACGTCACCACGTCCATCCGGATCTCGACCCAGTGCTTCTTTAAACGTCCGTACTTCGCCTACAAAGGGTTACAAATGCGCTTTTTGCAAGGGTTCGCATTCTTCTATTGAATGCACAGTTATTACGGACAAGCGTAAACGACACGACATAGTAGTACGAGACAAACTGTGCTGGAATTGTCTTGGAAACCACACTGCAAATAACTGTAATTCGCGTTTCAGATGTCGCACCTGCAAACGAAAACATCACACCTCCCTATGTCAGGAATCCGGGATTAAAGGTGCAGTGAATTCGGCTGGCGACGTTTCAAAGCCTTCTGATTCAACCGGTGAAACCAAAGTTTCGTTAGCTACATCGAATGGTCCTGTGCTACTCAAAACAGCTATTGCTGAGATTTCAGCTGGGGGTCATGTTTCGACAGTTGCTATCCTTTTTGACGAGGGGGCGCAAAGGTCATTCATTACCCAAGAGACTGCAGATTTGTTAAATTTGAATTGTTCAGAAACAGAAAATGTCAAATTGTCAACTTTTGGTAAACGTTCAGGTGTGCAATCGCTACCAGTTACAAATTTCCAATTGCATGCCAAAACGAGTACTGAACAGTTGCCAATTCGTGCTCTTGTGGTTCCTATAATTTCAACCCCAATGCATAATTACATAGATAAGTCTGTGGTTAATCTACCTCACCTCAAGGGCTTACAATTAGCCCATCCTTGTTCACGTGTTAACGAGGATGTAATATCGGTTCTTATTGGCGCGGATTACTACTGGTCCATCGTCGGTGATCGTGTTATCCGTGGTCCTGGTCCTACTGCTGTTCAATCTAAGCTTGGTTTTCTACTATCGGGACCAACAGCGTCAACAAACCACCACGTCCAAGGACGATACACGTCTGTCCATCACGTGAACGTAGATTCCCATTCCCATGATCAAGATGTGTTCAATCTACAACGCTTTTGGGACCTAGAGACACTGGGTATTCGCGTCGACGAATTCGAACCCACCCATGACTACACCAGCTATACCCAAACGCATATTCGCAAAGACGGTGACCATTACATCGCTAAGCTACCGTGGAAAGAGTACCACGATCCGCTACCTACGAATTACGGTGTCGTAGTTAAGAGGACGCGCGCCATGGTCCGACGACTCCCAGAAGACGTGCGTGAGCGGTACGACGAAATCATACAAGATCAGATTTCAAAGGACTACATTGAGCCCGTGCCCTCAGAGAACACTAACGACGGACATTATTTACCCCATCGTGCCGTTATTAAAGAATCATCTTCGACCCCATTACGCATTGTCTATGACTGTTCTAGTTCGCAAGGCAATCATGGTACGAGCCTTAATGATTGTCTACAACGGGGACCATCGCTACTCAATGATTTAACAGCGATTCTACTGCGTTTTCGTGCTCATCCAGTAGCCTTGTCAGGTGACATTCGTAAAGCATTTTTACAAATCGGACTTGATTCTGAGGATCGTAAGTACACCAAGTTCTTGTGGTTATCTAACTTTCGTGATACAGAGAGTGACTTGAATGCCTTCCAGTTTAAGTCAATTCTCTTCGGTGCAGTAAGTTCACCCTTCATACTCAATGCTACGATTCGCCATCACCTAGACGAGCAGAACTCGACAGTGACGCGTGATCTAAAACAGAACATTTACGTAGATAACGTTATTTCGGGATGCATTGATACAGCAAACGCAATACAATACTACGATCAGGCAAATAACGTTATGACAACCGGTGGATTTCAGTTACATTCATGGTCTACTAACGACCCTGGATTACGTGATTATATCGATCGTGACGGATCCCTTAATCCGAATTCTCAGGTGAGTGTGTTAGGTGTTCTATGGGATACTCAAGGTGACAAACTCGCATATCCTAATAACATTAAGCTCACGACCGATTTGGATGTACTCAGTAAACGCATGGTTGTACAGCAAATAGCCAAGCTGTATGACCCCCTTGGATATCTACTCCCCGTGTTCACACGAGCTAAGCTATTCGTACAAGAACTATGGAAGTCGAAATACGCGTGGGACCAGTCCCTTCCGGTTGAATCGGTTCAAAAATGGCAAGACATTAGCAACGACCTTACCTCTGCAACGACAACAGTCTATAAACGCAAATACTTCGATCACAACCTAGATTCTGACGCCAGCTTTGAACTACATGCATTTTCAGATGCGAGCCAGGTCGCATTTGGCAGTTCTGTCTACCTGCGTGACGTCACACATAAGCAAACGGCGCTGGTCATGGCCAAATCTCGTGTTGCTCCCATTAAGCAACTAACTATTCCCAGACTGGAATTATTAGGCGTTCTTGTTGCTTCAAAATTGCTACGTTTTGTGTTCGATTCGCTCCGTGAACAATTCAACATTGTCAAATTAGTGCTTTGGACAGACAGTCAAATTGTCCTCCATTGGATTACCAGTGAGAAGAAACTACCAGTGTTTGTGTCAAACAGACTAAAAACAATTCGATCAAATGCAATTGGTGAATTCAAGTACTGTCCCTCAGCTGATAATCCTGCTGACATTATCTCACGTGGTGTGACATTCGCAGATTTCTCAGAATCTCCTATCTGGTTTGGAGGCCCAGAATGGCTTAAACACGGAGACTGGCCCCTATGTCAATTATTTGACAGTGCTGTGCTCAATGTTGAAATAGACTCAGAGACGATTCAATCACAAGACAAGGAAACCGGAGAGTCTGACATGTCTCATGTTCCTACAACATCATTTATGGATCCGGAGCGATTCTCCACAGTTTCAAAACTTTACCGCGTGACTGCTTACGTATTACGGTTTATACACAACACACGTAATACGCATTCTCCTCGTACAGCCTCCCTCAGTGCTGGTGAGATTAGTCAAGCCGAGAAGCTGTGGCTACAGCGCTTGCAAACCGTCCACTATCAGCGCGAGTTAGAAATATTACGTGATAATAAGACAGGACAACATACTCCATTAATTAAACAGATGCGTCTGTTTTATGATAAGTCGGGACTCCTGCGTGTTGGTGGCCGATTACACAACGCCCCACTTCCATACGACGCTAAGTTTCCTATCTTACTCCCGCCAAACAACGTTTATACAAGACTGCTAATTCACGATGCTCATCGCAGAGCACAGCATTCCGGAGCAGAGTCAACAATCACCCTGTTAAGACAAAATTACTGGATTACGAGCATACGCAGAGCGGTTAAGACAGTAATACATGAGTGTGTACACTGTAAACGGATTATAGGACTACCGTATCAGCTGCCTGATCCTGCCCCATTACAATCAAGCCGTCTACAAGACTCAGCACCCTTTACTGTCTGTGGTTTGGACTATACCGGCGCGTTGTACGTTAAATCTGACACTAGTACGAGAAAAGAGACACAAGCATACATATTACTGTTCACGTGTGCAAGCACACGTGCTATTCACTTGGAATTGGTACCAAATTTGTCTGTTCATTCCTTCCTTCTAGCATTTAGACGCTTTGTCGCACGTAGGTCTTTACCGCGTAAGCTAATTTCAGACAATGCCTCTACTTTCATATCAGCTAGGGATGAACTTAAGAAATTGTTTGATTCTCCAGATGTTAAAGATTTTATGCTTAACCAACGCATTGACTGGTCAATGATTACTAAGAGGGCTCCCTGGCACGGAGGTTTCTACGAGAGAATGATTGGTATCACCAAAACTTCTCTCAAGAAGATCCTTGGCAGGGCGTTCGTAACCTATGAAGAGTTAACTACGGTTATCACTGAGGTTGAGGCAGCAATTAACAATAGGCCCATAACCTATTTATCAACAGATACAAACGATCCGTCGCCGTTGACACCCTCCCATCTTCTACATGGGCGAATGATCACCAATTTGCCACATGTTAGCGTGGTGGATGATGATATTACTGACCCTACCTTTGGTAGTTCTAAAATTGGGTTAGAAAAACGGTTCATGTACCTCGCTAATTTATTAGCACATTTTCAGCAGCGGTGGAAAAATGAATATGTAATATCGCTAAGAGAACGCCATAGTCATTTTTCACAAAAAACGCGATCTTCTAGCAACCCAATTAAGGTAGGCGATGTCGTATTAGTTCATGATGAGAAAGCTAGACTAAAATGGAATCTCGCCCTAGTAGTAAAACTGAATTACGGGAATGACAACGAAGTACGTTCGGCTGAGATCAAAATGAAAAACAGGATGACCAATCGTCCCATTAACAGATTGTATCCGTTGGAAATATCATCAAATTCGGACTCGGATTTTCATGATAATTCCAAAACTGCAATTTCTAATGGGAGAATTAGAATTATGAGACAAGCCGCTCATGATGCTAGAGATAAAATCAAAATTTTATCCGAAGGTGGATTTTATTCTTAAGTGTATACTTTATATGATACTGTAACATTTAATCCAATATTGTTGCTAATTATATCACATTTAATTAGTTACCTTAGCAATTTACTATCACTAGTTACTATATCAATCATTTGCGTGGCCGGAGAATGTTGTGGATTCAATTCATGAGAATGTGTGAATGTAGTATTAAAGGGTTAATATAGTTATGTGAAGTTATGAATGGATATAATTGCCTACAGGTGTTTGTCACTGGTCGGGTAACTGTAGATTGCATGATGCATGTGGATAATAATTAGCACTTGACAAGTTGACAGCGTGTACCTACGCCTGGGCGTTGACTTATGAATGAATGAAGGGGTCGGGTTACCAGGAGGATAGCGTGTTTGGAGTGAGAATGCGTGGAGGTTTTTCGGGATTCTGCTTGGGAACTTACTACTATTAAGACGTCACTTGAATCGTCTGTAAATAGGGCTATAGATTGTAGTCAGTAGAGTTACAATATATTCATCAAAAAATTACACAACGAGAACTCTTGTCTGTCCATCCCAGTGCATTTGTCGGCACCCAACCTGACTTCACTAAATTTGTGGGTGACAACTGGATTACTTATGCTACTTTCGCTCACTCCACATTTTAAGCAAATCACGCGAAGTTTACAACATTTGCTAAATTACAGATTATTTCTGCGCAGAGATTTTGTAAACAGAACGAATCTGCAGGACATTAGGAATTATTCCAGTGACCACGTTAATTGTCGGCGAAATGTGCAATTAATAATTCATGAACAGTTAGACCTGAACATATCAGTGTGACGGAACTAGCATCAGTACTTCAGGCTATATAATCATCATCATCATCATCATCATCACCACAACCACCACCACCACATCAACCATAACCACCACCACCACCACCACCATAGCACCATCATTCATCATCATCATCATCATCACCATCACCACCACCACCACCACCACCACCACCACCACCACCACCACCACCACCACCACCACAACCACCACCACCACCACCACCACCACCACCACCACCACCACCACCACCACCACCACCACCAGCATCATCATCATCATCATCATAATCACCGCCATCATCACCACCACCACCACCACCACCGCCATCACCGCCACTGATGTTATCATTTATCACCTGTGACCTGTAACATGATGTTCAATTGCAATTTTCAATTTCAAATTTATTCGGTAACTAACTCAGAAGTACACGAAACATATATACATGTATATATGTTTCGTGTACTTCTGAGTTAGTTACCGAATAAATTTGAAATTGAAAATTGCAATTGAACATCATGTTACAGGTCACAGGTGATAGATGATAACATCAGTGGCGGTGATGGCGGTATATATATAATGGCGATTACACATGTTATATACATAATTAAATCTTATAGGTCTTTCAGAGACATATAACGGTTATATATAAATAAAAGGTGATGATGGTTGTGGTAGTAAACTGATGATGATGATGATGATGATGGTTATTAGTATGGTGTAGTGTATTGTTACTATTACAACTACTGCCACAGCCACCCTATGAGACGTATATAAATTAGTGGAAGCAAGATGTATGGCTAGATCTGCAAGCTTTACGCGCCGCGACAAGGTCTTCATGTCTTCCTTTTAAATCTATGCATAATGATGGACATACATTTACAGAGAGCTATTATTGTTTTGCGGGTTTTTTATTTATTGAAAAGTTGATGCTATGTGTACTATTTAGGAAGGTACATTCATCTCTCCGCGTTTATTTCAGGGCATTCAAATATATAGTGGAATTTGTCGTATGGTACTTGCATACCTCCCCTCTTCTATCGGTCATCGGTGGTTACTGGTTCGAACGTTACAGAGTATTTTGATAGTTATTCTGGGAGAGAGATTAGATAGTTTTCAAGTTTTAAATCTTCTTTGAACATCTTATATGTGATGTATAATCTGCTATTGAAAATTTCCCTGTGCCAATCTTGCATACACTGATCAGAGAGCTATTGATTTAAAACTGATATTAGCCAGTCTGTATAACGCGGGTCTTGACTTGTCCATAATATTGACAGGCCGGTGTTATCCAAAACTTTTTTAATATGCAGCATCCATGCCCATTGATATGCGTTATTTGAGAAAAGATTATGTAGTAATGTACACAGTTTATATGAAATCTGTGATTCCCTGCCTGTTATTAATTTTACCTAAAAGAGTACCATACTTTTATCTGTCGCTATACGTAGAGGATACTGGCCGAGTTCACCATAGACCATCGCTGCATGAACAGTATTTTTTACACTTAAGTGAATTTTACAAAAGTGGTTATGAAGATTTTCGACAAGGTTAATATTTTCAAAAACCCAAATTTCACACCTATAGAGAAGAATAGGAACGATCATGGGGTCAAAAGGCTCTAGTTGTATATCAATAGGTAGGGGAAGGCTTTTAGCACTTGTGAGTAGTGAAAATATGGCTCTACTGGCTTTATCATAGTTATGTTTGATGGCTCTGGTGAACGTGTCATTATATATAAATTAAACGCCCAAATATTCGTAGTCATGAATGATTTCCGCATCATCATTGCCCAGTTTAAATTGTGGTAGCTTTCTGATTTTTCCTCTGGAGAATATTAGTACTTTAGTTTTTGATACATTTACGTAATTTCCAGATTAGGCAATAATCGTTTAATGCATCTAATGTATTTTGTATTTCTCTTGGCGTTTCTGCAATTAGTGTTGTATCGCCGGCATACAATAGAAAAATAGTTTAAAATAAATTACATAATCAGTGTTTCCGTTCATTGCTGTATTCCGGAAAGCCCATTGTGGGTTGTGGACATCGTGCTTTAGCAACAGTGCGAAGAGTAAAGGCGGCAAGTTTTCACCCCGTCGCACGCCTATAGAGCAGATGAAAAAAATCAGAAAGTGAGTGTGTCACGGCATCTTTGATTTAGCATCATTATAAAGATTACAATTTAATGAAGACAATTTATCATTTATGCTATTGAGCAATAGTTTGGTCGAACGCTTTCTTATACTCAACGAAGGCACAGTACAATCGCTCGCGTTTTGATAAATAAATGGCAATTAAAGTTTTGATAAATAAATGTCAATTAAGTAAAAGATATGATCTAATGTGCGAAAACCAGCTTATTCCTCCTCAATTAAGTCAATCTGCTCTGCATATGCCATCAGTCGGTTGTTGATAATTGTGGTAAATAGTTTAGAGAAGCAGCTGAGGAGCGTGATAGCTCGAACGTTTGATGAGGTTACTTGTCTTCTGCAATCAGTTCTTTGTTCACCAGGAGATGACCGTTTAAGACAGGTGTCGGTATATTGCTAGTATTCGGCCACTAAAACTCTGGCGTCTACAATCTCATCAAAGTGGTTGGCTGGTTTATGGCTGGCTGGTGCACTCGCGGCACTATAAGCAACACATGCGGACAGGTTATCACGGTTTTAATAGTTATTAAGTTTTCAGTGCATCGGTTCTATTTCTTTTTTTTTAAATTCGTAATTAATTCTAGATAATTGTAAACCATCAGGCTATATCAGTCAAATAAATACACACACCTTTCTAATGGTAATTACAATATTAATGTTTGTTGAGCGCATTAGCACGTGTCGTAGTCCACAGGATAGTTGAGACCTAAATCTGGGGTACCTGGCTTTGATCATGTTAGTAATAATGGTATTATTGAATTAACGCGTGCTCTGTTCCCCTCTACGGGTGCGCCAGGAGCTACAGCTGAAGATATTGTGACCAGCGTGAACGGGCCTTGAGCCAAAACCTTTATCGAAGTGGTGTGAAAATGAGAATGAATAATTATTTTGTTTGGTCGAATTGACTTTGATAATTTGCAGATGTATGCATACTGGTTAAAGCAATCCTTGAATCGCTATGGTAGACGACAATGTACCATACTGTTTTAACGTAGAAAGATGACCATCACATGCCGGCCTTCTCCATTTTGTATGTTCCATAAGACGCGTATGTCTTTCAGTCCATTGGGTTTCTTTGACACTAGTTCCCGTTTATACTCCAGAGAGGGGAGAGGCAGCGTGGAGTGAAGGAGATTGTCCGTGTTTCCAACAGTAGTCAGTCACGCACAGAGACATGAACCATGATTATTGGTTATGCATATTAGCACGATAACCACTACGCCACTGCATTTCTAACTACCTAAAAGATACAAACTATCCATCATCTTCTTAACAAAGCATTGCCCAGGCTGCCAGAGATCATCATCTTCTTAACAAATCATTGCCCACGCTTCCGGAGATCATCATCTTCTTAACAAATCATTGCCCACGCTTCCGGAGATCATCATCTTCTTAACAAACCATTGCCCAGGCTGCCGGAGACCATCATCTTCTTAACAAATCATTTGCCAGGCTGCCAGGGAATCTCATGCAAAAGTGCATTGCCGCGCGTGCCTTAAAATAAATCATTTGCTAATAATTTTTCACAAGAGACACAACGTTATGATTTTGTATGATTTGCTTTAAGGTTAAACTAGCCTGGTGCAGGCAACCATTAAGTAAAACGGCCTGTCCTTGTTAACAAGGGGCACATGACGTTGTTTCAACGTTGAATCCATGTTGAAATCATGTCATGTGCCTGCTGGATAGGGCTGTGTCTAAACAGTTAAATACAGAGATATTTACTTTTATATGCAGAGTGAATCTCCGATCGGGATAAAATCCAATCAATGATTTGTAATCAAAACGAGTGTGCTTCCATCATGGTGGGAAACATGATGGATAATACCTGCATATGCTAAACATTGTGCTTCATTAATCCTTTAAGCCTCAAATGAATATAAATTTTCCAAAGGAAAATGTCCATTTGCAGACCAAGAGAAGACTGCTTTTGAAAATTTACTACTGGAATGACTGGCTCGGTTATCGAGTCATTCCAGTGTTAAGGTTTTAAAAATAGTCGTCTCTTGGTCTGCAAATGGACATTTCCCACGACCACTGCAGAATCCGTTTTTTGCTGATATGAGTGGTAACGCTTAAGGCATCGTTAATGCCATTTCCTTTGGGATCTAACGCCTTTCCCAGATGTTTCGTATAGGCCTATTGTTCTCTATCATCGAAGGCCTAACTTAAAGTGCCTGACGAAAGTCATTGTTCAGGCCACTCTTACATAATTGTATCCTTTATTAACACTTTCAAATTCCAATGTCTCAATTTCACAGACACATGTACAGGAAAGTTGTAGAATAGTTTCACACTATTTTGCCTCTAAGCTTGTGCTGTTAAGTTAGCGTTGACATTTTCAACAGAATATTCCTTACATTAGACCAGTGTTTCACATGGCATCTACATTTTGGTGGTCTCAGGGATCCCACACCCTGAGATCTGGGGGTCCCAATCTGAAAATCTATGGTTTTGACAATGAGCTTTTACTCATCCATGCTAAAATTAGAAGGTACGAGAGTGAACTCACAGTTATGAAATAAGGAGATTTTGTGGGTTTTTTGTGTTAAAACCTATAAAATTAATGTGTAAACATCATTCAAAATTTTCAGGGATCCCATGGGACCCACTGCGACTACTTTTAGGGGTCCCAATTTGCATTCGGGGGTATATACCCCAAAAAGGACCCTTATGAGAATCCCTGCATCAGACAGAATTTGTGGTTTCTGGTCTGTGAGGATTAAAGCGTTAATAAGCATAATATTGGGAACGTAGTATCCGTGGTGTCAGCTTAGTCTTATTGTGTATATCTGTAGCATCCTCGCATCTGTATACATACCGTACCTCCATAGAGGAGTGGATGCATTAGTCTACTTCATCAGAACTAAACAACCGAAGCTAAACATGAATCTTCGATAATAAGCTGAAGCTGCCTAAGGTAAACAAACCCAAAACACGATTTCTCCCATTTTCTAGTTAGAAACAGATTTTTTAATCATAAAATTATGCGGAGCAATTACCGTGACGTAATCGCTCTTGAAACTACAATAAATACAGTACAGCTCATAAGTATGATAAAATTTCTTCCAAAACAAAAACAGAAACATACTAGTTAGTACAATTTTGTACTAAGAAATAGTGCAAGAAATATTCCCCCGTTGATTATTTTGAACCTAATTTGATTGGAAGCCATTAATGCAACCTTTGTTCTGGAAACATTTAAAGTTATTTCTGAATTCTTCTGTAAGTATCAATAATATTCATGTTATGTTCCCTTGACAAACAAGCTTCTCAGGAACGTGCTTAAAACGGGAATTTACATTTGGAATCAAAGGTGTGTGGTTCTCTCAAATGGGTGTCACAATGAGCGGCCATCATGTGGCCCTCATATGCCGATTACAATACCAAATGAGTTATATTAAGCGTACACCTGTTCTGGGTAACCACAGCCATTGTGTCATTTGACCATTTGTCTATAGTGGCCGTAGATTCGACTATAGCTAGATATTGTCAGGTTTGAGTGACACCTGTCAGTAGTAATATTTGAGGCCATGGACAGTCATTTTGCTTCGCCTCGTCCGAATCATGGTGAATGGTTAATACTTACAGATTGCTGAGTATACTAAAAGAGGAATATAATTTGTCACACAAGTATATGACGTCAATTGTGTAACAAGTATGCTGACGTCACAATCATAGTTGGCAAAATAGTCTGTCATGAACCTGGAATGGTCCGGCAGCTGTACGATTTGCATGTCTTTACAGACTTTACTATTTAATAAACATTCTGTTGAATATTTTGAAACTAACTTGACTGTGCGCTGTTGCTTTCATAAGCAGCAACAGCCGCCAGTCAAATAAGCTTCAACATATTTAACAGGTTAGCTGTATAGTTACCATGGAATTGGGATTCTGAGAATTTAGAATTCAAAGTATATAAATCGATCCAAAGATGCGCAAATCGTGGGCGGAGCTTAGGTAAAGGTGGGTGGGGCATAGCTAACAGGGTATTCATCAATTACAGATCTAACTATAGTTCCTGAAAATGTCAATTCGGGAAGATGTTTCTCCTCTCATTAACACTATGTTATTCACTCCTAGCTGATTTGGCATACAGTACTAACAATGATTGCAAAGATGACTCTAAAACTGATACTACTACACACATGATCAAGTCATCTAATGAACCTTTCTAGTTTATCCATACATCATAATCAACTACGTGACTTGTAGGATGACGTCATAATAAATTACGTCAAGAATGACGTAGATAAGTTCGTCACAAACGCATATGGTGACGGTCTAAGTGTTGTTGTACGAATTGTCTTTACAGAGTTGACTCTGTCATGGGCCTGTCAAGTCCATTCAGTTGTAGGAATTGCATGGTATTACTAGTTAATAAACCTGCTGTTGATTATTTTGCAACTAATTTGACTGGACCTATGGCAGCAACATCACCCCATCAAATTAGTTGTGCGGGTGGAGTTTAACTAGAGATGGGCCGGGCATGGCTAAAACTGGAACGGACACTTAGTGTAATTAGCAATGGCTAATCAACAGAGTACGTAATAAGATGATGTATTTCTCTACTGATGTCTTTCCCAGTAAGGTCACATGACGAGGTGACGATTGCCACAACACATTTGAATAAAACGGTCCATTGATGTTGATTATCGCATTTAGAGAGTTCTAATTCAAGCAATGTCTACACATTATAAATTCACACTGAGGATTCGGCTGGCATTATGTGATTATATCACAGGCACAAACGCAGTTGCATTATATATGCATTTCAGAATGTTAAACAGTCTATCCCTTGTTTATACAGGGTCATTGAGTCATTACTTCACCGTTATCTTTGTTGAGTAGAGCGTCTGAGGTCATTCCACATCAAAAGAATCTAGTCAAACAAATCATTTATCTTTGGATTTCATTATCAGCGTCTATGTGAAAGTTTATGACATAGGTATGCGTGTTTGTATTCTTAAATTGTATTGATAAATGTGTGTTATTATGCATGGATGATGAAACTCGAATGTTATATCGTTAGGACAACGTTTATAGCAACAAATAGGCATAGAAGTGGTCAGCGGGCCACACATAACACATACTCGCAGTAAGCATACATAATGCTAATTTCGTTTATGGATACGAAGCCTTCAAGGGCGCTACTGTGTGCAATTCGTAACCCGACTTACGATGCAAATAATTTGCAATTTAAAGAACAATGATAATTTACGCTTTAACAATCCACCACACGATATATGAATACGACAGTGCCCCTTGCCCCCCCCCCCTCTCATGATTAACTGGCGAAAATGCTCAATTCTCCTTATATCACATTCGTATTCACACGAATTGTTGGGTATTCTGAAACTAATTTGACTTGTGAATATGTTCAATTCAGTTTCTCTTTGTGCCTTTTTCAAGTGTATGAACTGTATGCCATTCATAAATCAGCAATTTAATGACTTTCGAATATTTTGAAACTAATTTGGCTGAAAAATACTCACGTTGTCTTCTCGTTTTGCCATTTTCAAGTGTACGATTTGAGTCACACCCTAATAGCTGTCGAATATTTCGACCTTTCTCCTTATGCTACGTTCGAGTGTAAGAATTGCATTTTGTTGATAAATTTATAATGGATATAATTATGTATATAAAATCTATCGTCATGAAATATAGTATCAACTGTAATACCTCATATGCCTATACAAGGCCAGAGTGTACTTGAACTTGACAGTGAATTATTTGATATCTCTATCACAATCTCTTGTATGGACGCCAGCCGTCATACTCACTGACTTGTGAACAGCATATGTCCCGGCATATGGTGACAAGTTAGCATCTATACAATACTGTATGACATACTGAAGTATATGTGATTGAAAGCCATTGTTATTACTTTTACATTATAACGTCATCTCGTACTTGCATACATCATAATGGAGCATTACAGTTTATCCATCGCTTACCTGTATAGTTTTCTGGAAATTGAGATCCAGAGAGTTCATGGATCGATCGATTCCAACATGGGCGAAGTATGGGTGGAGCTTATCTAGGGATGGGCGGAGCATAGCTAAAACTGGATTCCTCCATTACACGAGGAACTTTAACCCTTTAACCCTCGAATTTGTTCAAGAAAATTTCAATTTCCTCAAAAGCCACAGATTATTTTTGAAAATGTATCACTGGATTGACTGACTCCGTTATCAAGCCAGTCATTCCAGTGATACATTTTCAAAAATAGTCTTCTATTGGTCTGAAAATGGACATTTCTGTAGACCACTGCAGAAGCCGTTTTTGGCTGATATGAGTGTTAAAGGGCTAAGCGTTACAAACAAAGCTCTGCTACTGAATACCAGACATTCTATATGCTAGAAGAGATTCATAATATGATGATAATATTCCGACAATAATTCAATCCTTTCTCCGTTTTGCACACATATGTTCTTTTGATTGACGGGACAAGCGGTTAGCATCATGCGTAATAAAAGGGTCCATTTCTAGCCATCCCAGTCCATTCAAGCTAAGCCCGGCCAATACCCGAAATCATATAATCTAAATTTCAACCAACAAGCTGTTGAATGTTTTGAAACTAATTTGAACGGGTTGTGTTGCTGCCTAAAATATTCAATGAAACGTTAAGTAAGTTGTAAATGTGACGGGCCTATGCCATTTTGATGGTGATGTCAGATAGCAGGTTATGTCTTTGATAATGACGACAAAAACTTGAATGTCTCAAAGCAGAAATACTATGAGGATCTGTCTGATGGCTAGACTGGCCAACTGACACGGTGATAACGAGGGCAGGGGAATGAATTGATACCTTATTAATTTGCCTCAATAGCAAGACACATTTATTTCATAAAATAACTGTAGCTACTAGCTACTATATTTTCGGCACTAGGGAATATGTTCTTCTCCCACAGACAGAAGCATAAGGTGCTACCTCTCTTGAATCAATCAGCTCATAAAGATACATTAGCCATACGTTTTGACACGCCATCATGTGGTGCAATGACTCGCCTGGCCTTAATATTAAGGCTACCAACTCCAGTTTGATATCACATAGGTTGACATTAACATAGTTGTATTTCACTATTACTGGGTGCTGGTGATCACACTAGGATGGAGTGAGCTTATTGACCAAGATAATTGTAAATAATAAACAAAAGGTTCAAAGACCCAGACGCCCACCTGCTTAACGCTCACATCTATTGGCCTACAGTGCTGGCACGTACCTGTTTCCAAAAGTGATTAAAACATTTTTTGTCTCAATAGACGAAAATTATATAAGATCTACTGATATTATTATTGTGTCTATTAAGAACGATTTAATTTTACTGATGGATTGTGTCACATGTGACGCCCACACACACACCCGTACCAAATATGCTTATAATATTGGATGAACAATGAAAGGTACCTCACTTATGATGTAGTTCACACATATACGTTTTGAAAGCATGGACCAGAATTTTCCATAATAGCCATAGATATGTAAAACATAGATCATGTTGACTTACCTTTGATATCGGTCATACCTTTAGCCTACACTCAACCTATACAACGGGATTTGTTACTGTCTACGAGAGATGGCACATGTACTGACTGATACTATTGATCCAGATGACAGATTTGAGTTTTGACATATATTAGCGGCATAATTATCCACACCGATCTTGTCTTTATATGGCTCTAATTATGACCACGCGTGCAACTGAATAAATATCTGGTCGATTTGTTACTTTGCTGTAGACATTTAAAGGTGATATCTCTGGTGATTGATGGTAAATTAGCTTCATTTTATGCAAGGAAGATATTAAATTCCCCCATATGATCATTTTGACCCTGTTTGGTGTCTATACCTCCAGAAACCCGCCAAAACTGCCAAGATTGCTGACGATGCCCGGATGGACAAACATATAGATAACCAGACAGACAGATGGCGAACGGTGGATCCTGGCTATGGCGCTGGCATCTGAGTTACGAACAAAATGCCTGCAAAGCCCTCCATATTCCTGCGAATTCACATTATTTGATAGATGGTTGATTCAAATAAATGACTTTTATCAATAAAAAACTTACAAACACTTGAACTGTCTGAGATAAAATTGGAAGGAATTTCCGATTAGTGCAATGTCATGGGAGTGGACACCTCCCATCAACCCCCTCACCCCCACCCCGCCCACCCAAACCTTCACCACCACCACCACCACCACCACCACCACCACCACCACCACCACCACCACCACCACCACCACCCCCACCACCACCACCACAATCACCACCACCACTACCACCACCACCACCACCACCATCCATCCATCCATCCATCCATCCATCCATCCATCCATCCATCCATCCATCCACCCACCCACACACACCCTTAACCGCTACGTGGTCGGATATTTTAAGGTATTTATTTTAAGATTTTTAAAAAGCCTAATTATTCAACAATGGTTCATCAGATTTCAATGAAACTTTACAGATGTGTTCTATGGCAGGCAGTGATGCAGTCAGCATCACCAGTAGTTTCAATTCTAGGAACTTTTCCTATTTAGTCATGGTTTTGACATTAAACTTTCTTCATGATTCCTGGCTAAATTCTTTTTGGACTATGATTTTTCAACTATGGCTCACCGGGTATCAACAGAATTTTACAACAGTGTTATATATGCAGATGCAAATGTATCCACATCATTACTAATTTCATTTTGGGAAATTTTTCCTGCTTTTTTCACTGTTATTTGACCGTTTGACTCCAAATTTTGGAGACATGAATATGACTATGTGGACAACAATCAAGCAATGATTCATCGAGGTATTCCCAGTGAGACGTGAGTAAGCAAATTTTGAAAAATGCTGCCGAAAATGCTTCAAAAAGAGATTTTAGGTCGCTGTGATCTTGACCTTTGCCTTTTTCACGAAAGATTTTGCACATATGTTTAGAACATAACCACTAACCTCTCACCCAAATTTGGTTAAGATACTATCAGTAGAACCAGAGTTATTAAAAGAATAGCTTATAAACCAACAAAAATCTGTTTTAGAGGTCACCTCTTTGACCTTGAAATAACCTACTTTCTCCATGTGGGAATCGTGGGGAATTTTTTCTGCAGACACTATGGTATATATATATATATAGGCAACTTTGAAACATAAATTTGCTTGTTACTTAAAATGTCCGGGTTCGACCAAAGTCATGTCAATTCTTACTGGACTATGTTTTCTATGTTAAAGTTTACTTATTAGACATATTGCACAACAATGACTCGTCTGGTGTCAATGCAGCTTTACACGGCCGGCCAATACCACGCATTGTACAATTTGCATCATTACTAATTTGATTTTGAGGAATTTGGCCTACGTCTTCTCACGAGTTTAGAGACAGAATATGTTTTATGTTTTAGGTTAAGTTTTTTTATGGACAATTTTATTTCAACAATGACTCACTAGATATCAACACAATCTTACAGCAGTGTTATATACTATGTATGGGTACTTTGAAAAAATGTCGTGCATATTATTATCACCTTTTTCCTTCCGCCCGTTCATCGTTCGCCCGTTTGTCCGTTTGTATGTCTGTTCGTCACGTCATTTCCTTCCAAATCATTAGGTGGAATTCAACCAAATTTGGTATGTGCGTTACCCATAGGATTACGCTATGCTAAACTACATCTATATTTGAGTTTGTCCCCGGTGTCAAGGGGCAGGGGCGAAAGGTGAAATATTTAAAAAATGGCTGTCAGGTTATCGCCTCCCAAACCATTGTGTGGAATTCATCCAAATTTGCTGTGTCAATTACTCATATAATTGTGGATTGCATGACGACAAAATTCGGGGTCAGGGGCGAGGTCCAAATGTCAAATATCCTTAAAACTGACCGTCACGCTATCTCCTCCCAAACCGTTGTGCGGGTTTTAACCAAATTTGGTATGTGGGTGATGTTTAGGCCCGCCCTCAGGCGGCGTGAAATGGGTAAAAAGGTTCAAGAAATTTGTTTGGGAGGAGTTAGCGTGACGGAGAGTCTTTTGATATTTGGACTTTTGCTCTATCACCCTGACCCAAGGGAGCGGATATAAATCTAAATGTTGTCTCGTAAAGCGCAATCATATGGGTCACGCACGTTGAAATCCACTCAAATGTTTGGGAGGAGATAGCGCAACGAACAGTTTTAAGGATACTTGATCTTTTGACCCCGTCCCCTGACCATCAGGGTGAGGAGCTAAATCTAAATCATGTTTCGCAAGGCGCAATCATATGGGTAACCCACATAACAAATTTAGTTGAATTCCAGCCATTGGTTTGGGAGGCGATAGCGTAACGGACGGACAGATAGACGGACAGACGGACAGCCGGACAAACGGGCGGAGGCGATTACATTATCCCCGACACTTTTTCCAAAACGTGCGGATAATTATTCAAACTCAACATGGATAGTTACTCTCTAATTCGTCCGTTCCACTATCCATTTCTCTCACTCATTTCCAAGCAATCGTCACAACCCAGTTACAAAGATGAATGAATATACAGATGGCGACGAGATGGTTAATATGCGTATCTAAGATCGCGTGACGTCACCGACTAGAATATTAAGACAAAGGTCAAAATGTCATATGCAAAGAACCTGTTTATATGAGTAGATACTGCACGTGTAAATAAAGAACGTTGTCATGGTTATTGCATGCCTATAAGAAAGCTGATTTGATTCTCCTCACATTGCTCATACTTACAGGAGAGATTGCGTAATGAACAGTAACAGTAACTGAAATCTGGATTGTGGGGAGGCTCACGTGTGGCGCTTCACTGCCCTACCCCAACCCCATATCTGAGATGGTTGCTTCAAGTCTGCAATCAAACCCAACTGAATATAGTTTGAACATTAAATACACGTGCCTTCAGAGAGCTAAAGAGAAATTCGTCTTTAATATTATTCTTTATCGGTTGATTACTGCCTGAATTCCCTCACGTGTTTCCTATGTTATCTCTTTGAGCACACCCCGATTTTCAGGCCCAATTAGAATATCTGTTTGTGAAAAATAAACCCCTAAGTTACGCATTGAATGTGTGCGTACAGAAATGGACAACAGAAACATTGTAAAGTGTAATAAGAACATAAAAATATTCAACGCCGCCGCTGTTGCTGGGTCTGTTGCTGCTGGTGTTGCTGCTGTTGTTGCTGCTGTTGTTGCTGCTGCTGTTGTTGCTGCTGCTGTTGCTGCTGCTGCTGTTGCTGTTGCTGCTGAGAGAGAGAGAGAGAGAGAGAGAGAGAGAGAAAGAGAGAGAGAGAGAGAGAGAGAGAGAGAGAGAGAGAGAGAGAGAGAGAGAGAGAGAGAGATTTGCCAAATATCGTGATGCTCTTTTATCATTCCAGAATTTTGGCTGAAAATGCATATTCCGTTATGGCAATAAGACGAATGGTCGGCGAACGGGCGGCGGGCGGACGGACGGATGAACAGGCAGATGGACTAAGCAATGCCAGCTCAGGCATTGGCCGGCATAAGTAATGACGGCGGCGTGACCAAAAAAGGGAAAACAACTGGCGGACTGATATATCATAATTCATCTACTTCCGCGAAGCGTGAATGACATTGGCAGCTGATCGCGCTCATATGGCCTACTGAGGCATTTAACGACATCATAATCTTGCAATATTTATTAACTTCGCTGGTTAGCCCTTTGACCCATAAAGTCGCATTATCTCAATACCAGGGCAATCATACAGGTAAGCTGTTGAATATTTTGAAACTAATTTGACTTGCATCTGTTGGTGCTTATGGCAGTGCATAAGGCAGCACATACAACAGTATACATGGCAATGCCGTATGGGGCAAGAAATCCAAGTCTAAATTATTGAGCAGAGAAATATCGACACCATAAATGATTTTTAGCATTTGGTACTTTCGGTCCCACGGGTTAATTGCTTTTAAATGTATAAATGGCATGGTGGCCCGTGATAGTTCGCGATATGTTATTTAATATTAAACCCATAGGGTTTCAAAATACTCCTGGCTGAGTTTTATGTTGGTCTAAATCACGCACGGTCCTCATCGTTCACTATTAATGCGTTATTGAGTATCTGTTTTAATCACTGAAATCATTTAGCATCGATTAATCTAGAACAGGAGAATCCAATTAATATCGTAAACCCCTGCCCGGTACCAGCAGAACAGCTATGATTGATGTACTCTAACAGCATCCTATTCTCATGGTCTGCTTGACGTTTGTCATCACATACTGCTTTAGACTCTGCGAAATATCCAGAGCTCATAAAGCCTACACGGTATCTTACTGAAATACACCTACTATTTCAAATTGCTCATTCTTCATCAATGAGCTATGTGTTAATCTTGACTCAGACCACGTTCTCTTTATCTAACCCCACCCCACCCCAAATTATATGCAAGGAAATCGAGACAGTCGATGCAGTCTAAATCTATCAATTATAGATCAGCTAATCTTCGGAATACTGTTTCGAAATTGAGTTCATACGTGTTATTTGAATCCATAGGCCCAAAACACCAATGGACCTTTCCAGTTTATCCCTTCATTCTTATTCCTTTAATTCTTTTACGTCTTACTGTTTGTGTATAGAGACCCCCCCCCACACACATTACGTGTCATTGTATTGCAAAAAAGAAATGGTATTGAAATAATATATCAACAAGTAAACTTCTTGAATTATGGTGTATTTAAAGTGCTATTTTGAGTGTGTTTACTAGGCCTAATGGCGTTATCGCCCGGTACACCGTGTTCAGAATCCGCTCTTAAGTATGCCGCGCAGTCACGTTGCCATAACCTTTCACCGCTTGTTAAGAAAATTGTGGTTAATCACCGTCCGCTTCGAGAATTTAATCGTGCAAACATTAATTAATAGACATGTATTCCAGGTATGCAATAAAGGCATCCGATCTGCCAATCAAGTATATGACGTCATAATTAAATAGATCACAGGTACCCCGACGTCACAATTGAAACACGTCATCAATAGTGTAACCATGTCCGGCAAGTACTTTTAAAAGTCCGTCAGTTGTACGAATTGTATGACTTTACTATATAATCAATATTTTGTTGAACATTCTGAAATCAATTTGACTGATTGCTGTTGCAGCCATAGGTTTCAAAATGTTTATCAGCTTACCCGTATGGTTTTCTGGAAATTGAGATTCAAGGAGTTCAGAGTTCGATCCATCCTAACACAGGCAAAGCGTGAGCGGAGTTTAGCTGGAGATGGGCGGGCATAGATAAAAGTGGATTCATCAATTGTAAATATATTAGCTTTCAACAGTAATATGAATGATCCTCAGGACTATGATGATGGCTCCATTGCAAATCAAATATGTTAATTAGCGAATTTCTATTTGACAAAATTAACACAGCCAATTGAGAGACAGCATTGTGTATACACCAACAGTCCTAATGAAAGTTATGCCTATACATCCATGTAACGGATAACTAGTCTATATTCAATATATGGAACACTCTGTAACCAAAAAAAATTACAAGAATTTATTTGTGTTCTTAGACTAAGGGGCAGCGTTATTTCTGAACATTATGGCCACAAATTGATTGTTCTCACATTTGCACCCACTTTTTACAGTTTCCCTGTCACGTTGGAGGGAGAGATTCTGATTATTTATTTTGCAGAGACCACATTCTAACTACCGAATATAACATTATATCGCGAGGAAGAAACACATTTGGAGGTTTGTCAGCAAACACGATAACAATAGCTTGACCTTCCGAATTGCCAATAACGTCACTTTGCAGACCCGACTGAATGCATTCACACACGATTTCATGACAGAGTCACCGTTAGCATGTTCATGGAAGGCCAACCTCTATTCAACATCAACCTTCGCTCAGTTATAACCTTCCCCGAATATAGGGCCTACAGTATCTACCGGGTAAAAGACAAATTCCGTTCAAGGGATTGCACACACGCACGCACGCACCCACATAATTAACCTCATAAGTTAGCAGTTGAATAGAAAATTTTCGCAATGAGATAAACATGCCAGGTGATACTGATTTACCAATTTGCCGGTCAGCAACCGAAGCCTCATATATCCAGGCCACACATTAGATAAGACGAGCTACACATTTCTGAATTTTTCTCTTTTGTGCGAAAGTAAATAGCACAGTCGTCTACATTAATTTAAGCGACCAGTCATGCATGTCAAATGCGCGAACACGAGTTTGTGCCATAGGCTGCCTGATGCTACGATTATGACTGATACAAACTTGATTATGTTGATGTACTGGCCTTTTATCTGACTGCTGAATATCCCTTCGATTCTGAAAAGTCTTTTTCTAATCACAGATTGAATTAACACTCGATTGAAGATTTAACGAATAGATTTGATTTGACACGAATAACTGATATAATACACTGAGATAAATAAGTCGTATTGCAAACTGAAAATTAAACCAAGTTTTTCTTATACAAACTCGAATATCAATTATCCACTGGTAACTCAAGACTTGTAAAGATTGACTATTCTAAATGCTGAGCATATGTTTACAAAGATGTACACTGACTTCAGGATCATCGGATGGTAGAGTGATTACGAGCACTATCGACAGGGCCTTATATAGTGTAAAAGGGTGTTCATGACTATCGGCCAACAGCAGGAGCAAGAGGTAGTTTGGATTCTGATTGGTCAATCCTCATTGCTTGACCAATAGAATCCCCACAAACTCTCTTGACGATGCTTGCATTCGACTAGTTCTAAATAGTTCTCGCTGGAACCGTCTTGAAGGATATTTCACAATATCTTGTTGATATTGCACCACACTGATGTCATGATGTTGCGATTCCAAGCATAGTTTCGTGTTATTGTTTTGCTTGACAGTTCGGCCACGGACTTCTACCTGAATCCCTAGGATTTGCTCATACATGGTTTGTTTATTTAGGCTTTGGTAACATGACGGTCACAGCGCCACAGAACCTCATCATTCAGTGATCTCTGACCTAGCACGTATTGCGGATCTGGTCACGGAAAAATCCGTAACCCACGCAGCACACGAGTCAGCATCACTTGACAAAGTACGATCATACTAGAAAACCGGTCATTTAGCCACTGCCTCTATTCAAGATATTTCCAGTCAGAAAGTTCTCAAAATTATTCTTTCGTGCTGAGCATTGACTGCTTAAATAGTTACAATCATTCTTAAAACAATCCCATATTGAAACAGTCAATTCTCAGCCGCATTTTATATACAACCGCCAATATGCATAGCATCGAAATTCATTCAATGATAAAAAATAACCCCCACAATATTTCATATAGGCTTAAATAACCATGCTTGGATTTCGGATAAATTCTATAACACCATCATGAAATGCGTTTGACCCTTAGAAATACAATAGTTTGCATTCGTTGTTACGAACAAACAAGTAGTTTGCGTTTGTCGTTACGAAAGTTTGCGTTTGTTGTTACGAATTGTATTCAAAATAGTTTGCATTTGTTGCTGTCCAAAGGTGAGTAAATCTTTCATTCATTTCATTCTATTCAGGCTGCATTTATTAACACTGACACTTGCTGTCTTCACTATAGAACTACGCCATTTCTAATGTAAATGTTCATTCCGCCCTCCACTATTCTATCCTTCCATCCTGTCTGTTCGTCCGTCCGCCATCTATAATCTAAACGTATATCATATTCCAGCACACAGCGTAAAATAGGTTACCACATTACGCGCTCCTGACTAGGTCATCCTGCTCATATATATGATATTTGCTACATAAATAAAAACAGGTGTGTGCATGTTCAAACGCACACATACACACGCACACACGCACACATATTACGTAAACGGTTTCTCATTAAAAAAAATATATAAATCACTATGAGGCAGTCGTGACGTAGAAGATATTTATAACTGAGATGAATCCATCAAAAGGACTACTAAAAAGACTAACAGAAGTTTTGGGCTTCAGGCTCGCCAGGTCAAGAGGTCATATGCAAATAATGCGTAAGACAGGAACCGAGAATCTTGAGGCTAGCTACTTCCTCAAAATCCCCAGATCCGAATCCGGATATCTACAACGCGTTCACTGGTTGTGATGCCACTTCACCTGCCAATGATGTTGGTGAAGGAAGTCCACCTTCCAGAATCATGTTTTAGGTGATCGTATCAAATTACTTGACGAGGCAATCGGAGTCATTGAAGATGTGTGAAGCCAACAGCTGTCCTTGTTTGGTGGAAGATGTTCAGAGTCCGCCGTCCCGCCCTGGTTTTCTTAATTATTCGGTAAGAGTGCTACAATGTCTTTTGGTGTATCTGAACACCCATCTCCATTTTCATCTTCTACCCGATTCCACTACCCAAGAGTGTATTACTACTAGAATCTAATCTGGATTGGAAGGGATAGTGACGTGTATAATGTGAACTGTGGTTGGAAATTGTGGAAAACAATCACAGCTTTCCAACATTGACGTCATTACGTCGGAATTCCCCCCAAATCAATGCTCAGAACAAAACTGCTGGCTGGTACCGCCGCCAACAAGCCACTGACCCGAGTTGAGTTACTTTTGCACTAAAATACACCGCATTCTAAACCGTTCCTATGATAAACTAAAATCATTATATTATTTAAATACACAATTCGACTTAGATTCATTAAATCAAGCGGACAATAGGGGATATTTTTTTATTTTGCAATCAACCGTATTTAATTTTATAAAACTATAAAAACTAATACTGAAATGTATAGAAAATTGGCTTAGCTTTCCAATGATGCATGACTTCAAAAATATTATGAACATAGTTTTTCATATGCACTGCCTAAAGTGCACTGTATCTGATTCCCATAGTAAAGTAATGCTGTCTGTGCGTCGGCTATCACGGTTACCAGCTGGAAGTTGTATGCGCGATGCATTCTGGGAAGGTATTTTCCCAAAATATGCTAATGTGGGAAAGGCCTATTCGTGCCCATTATGTTGTAAGCGGGCAGTTACAATTTCCTGGAGGGGGTTCATTGCTGCTGTTCAGCTGCCTTGAGTAATAATGAATAAGTCCTGCTATCTGGATTGCATGAGTGTTTTCATGACGTCATATTATATGAATTCTGGTCATAGCAGAGTGGTCGGTGGCTTGACATAGTGACCTAAATGGTGTCCGATGTGACGTAGGCATCGAGAATTAGAAGAATGTTTAAAGGATAGCTATTCAGGCGATCTAACACGCCGGTCATAAACTATCCAGGTAATTTAAAGCCTTTTATCACGCCGCTAAGGAAAGATATTCAGGATTTAGTAGTTAAATGTTGGCACATTTCTACACCCTATGATGGCTGTCATGATTTACTTTTCAACCAATCAGAAAAACCCCAGTGTGTCTGCCTCGGTATATACGCTCAGTCATAGAGGCTCCAGCTATAGTTTGGCAACGTGGTATAAAAGCAATCCTACAGGTAAGCTGTTGAATATTTTGAAACCAATTTGAATGGAAGTTGTTGCTGCCTATGGCAGCAACAGCTTCCAGTAAAATTAGTTTCAAAATATTCAATGGGATGAGCATTACATAATAAAGATTGTGATGCATTGGCGCTTACATGACATCACACAGAATAGCTTGAGGAGACAAAATGGTGTCGATCACTGTTCAACATTTACTCGATATTACAAAACAGATAATTGCGATACAGATCAGGGAATGTGACAGGATATGAATGATATGGAATCTATAAACCATAATCTATCGGTGCAGTACAACATTTGAGATGAGATTAGCATCGCTTTAAGGATTGAAATGCAGATTAAGTTCAGAAAACAATGGACCTTTCCACTTTATCCATCCATCGTATGATGTCATAATCAACTACGTGACGTGTATCATGACGTCATAATCAAATGGCGTAGATAAGTACGTCACGAACGTATAATTGGTGACAGGCTAAGCGGTGCTTTACGAATTGTATGTATTTACTATTTAACATGCCATAGCCAGCAACAACACCCAGTCAAATTAGTTTCAAAATATTCAACAGGTTACCTGTATAGTTTTCTGGAAATTGATAGTCAGGGTGTTCGGGGATCGATCGATCCGGACACTGGCGAGGCGTGGGTGGAGCTTAACTGAAGATGGGCGGGGCATAGCTAAGCCTGGAAAGGTTCATTATCCGATCTCTAAAACGACTTTACAGATTTGTTCTCTACACCAGAGTGAAACGGATTTGTACCCGCATCGCTAGACAGCAGAGTCAACGCGAGCATGTAGCGCTGGTTGTTGTTGTTGTTGTTGTTGTTGTACTTGTTGTGGTGTGGTGTGGTGTGGTGTGGTGTGGTGTGGTGTGTGTGTGTGTGTGTGTGGGTGGGTGGGGTGGGTGGGTGGGTGGGTGGGTGGGGTGGGTGGGTGGGTGGGGTGGGTGGGTGGGTTTTGTGGGTGGGTGGATGGGTAGGTGCGTGCGTGTGTGAAGTCCCAATTAAAGACGTATGCCAAATTTTGGGGTCAAAATTGAATATGTAACAGCAAAAATAACTTTCAGCTATATTTCTTTAAAAATATAAAATTTTCAATCCTGACGATGCATGCCCAAACATGTATGCTAATTTTGTTGTAAAAATATAAAACGCAACAACTTTCAGCAAGATAGTTTTCAAAATTGACATTTTTCAATAATGCTTGTTCTACTAGAGAACTCTCCTCAAAATGTGGGTGAAAGTTTGCCCAGGCGGTCTTGAAGACGTAGGCTATGCCAATGCTGTGGTCACCAATTAAAACGCAGTAGCAACAGCTTTGAGAAAGATTGTTTTCAAAAAAGCCACTTTTGACACCACAGCGGCTCGATTGAAAAATATATCAACTATATCAACGAAGCGGGTATTGGACAAATCTTTCCTTGTTTTTATATCTGCTCATACATTTATGGTTATTTCAAGGTCATGCATCTCCTTTAAGTCAATAATTAGTATGTTCTGTCGTTAAATAGGTATTTACTTCATCACTGGAGTATCTTATTTCACTAAAGATTATACGGTGTTGTTCAATGTCATTATTACATCAGGACTGCGTCGCCATGAAAAGCATTTTAAAGCATGCGCACGGTGCAGGTAACCTTTGCTAAAACGCAAACGAATGTGTTTACAACTGTTAGAGTGCACTATCCTTCAATCTGTATACTATGACAATCGGATGTCTGCTATATTCCGATGCATTGCTTCATACAATATGCACACTGAAAAGAGACTATTTTGCACGTGCAAGACGTTTCGAAACGGTTGAGCTTTTGTACCGGCTCCAGATGTATCAAGCTGGCGGCGTGTTGCCTCTGTTACACCTATGAATACTTTAATGCCCGGATGTGGAATGGGTTGTGTCAGAAAGGAATCAATCACACAATTTCTGACACGTGTTTGTAGCAATAATGGGTTAGATAAGAAAGACCGGCGCAATACACATATAGCCTTGGTGGGTGCGGTCAATGGTCTTACATTAACGCCTAGCACTCGGGTTATAAACTGGTAATAACTTACAAGATATTACAAATCGCTGAATACGCCAAATTTACAGACACGGAAAATGATACTCATTAAATAAGGCTAATAATTCATTAGCAGATGTTTTGGTCGGTGTTTCGCTATTGTGCGTGCGTGCGTGCGTGCGTGCGTGCGTGCGTGCGTGCGTGCGTGCGTGCGTGCGTGCGTGCGTGCGTGCGTGCGTGCGTGCGTGCGTGCATGAGTGCGTGCGTGCATGAGTGCGTGCGTGCATGAGTGCGTGCGTGCGTGACTGGAGACGTATGGTGTAGGTTATTTGGCTGAATCGAGCATAGGATCAGAGGTCTAAGACAGCACGATAGTGGCGGTGTAGTGGGATAGTGTGATAGATGATTGAGAGATATAGGCCCTATAGTATAATAGTGATATACGAACAGTGGGATGTCAGAATAGTGGGATGGGATGAAGGATAATGAGACAGATCGTAGGACTAGGATATTTGGGTATGGGTAGTCAGGCTGGTAATACGTGGATGTGGGATAGTGATATAGAAGCTGGTGAGGTGATGATGGTGGCAGATTGTGAGATGCGAGGCAGTAAGATTGGGCATAGAGACTAGTCTAGTAATCTTAAACTTGGCGCTAAATGAGTTTATGTGTTAGACTGTCGATGACATAAGCCAGCAACAACTGTTAATCAAGTTGATGTACACATCGCCAGAGAACCAAGAAAATACGCATCCATTACTTTATATACCTACAAGAAGGGTATAGCGTATGCCGGAGGCGCTCTATTGCACATGGGAGATTCCAATGGCTGATTGTTTCCAATTCCGTGTTATCTCGAATAAATAATAATCAGACACATCAATTTTACCAGAGGCAAGCTATCTGGGAAGATTCAATAAAACGGAAGGAAATCTAATTGATTTAAAATATCTCTCAGTTTCTTTGCCATCTGGTATTGATAAAATGCTGACTTGTGCGCTTACAGCTCGTGGATGTTTGCCGTTTTCTGGCATGAATTCACTATATATTTTTGATTTCCATGAAATATCGGCCATGGTCTTTTGAAGCTAGTTTGGCGGGGGTGGGTGGGGTGGGGCGTGGGGAGGGGGTTAGGGGCGGTGGGGGTTGGGGGGGGGCAGCAACAGCACCAAGTTAAATTAGTTTCAAAATATTCTACAGGTTACCTGTGTATTTGTGTGGAAATTGAGATTCAGAGATTGCATGGATCGATTCATCCCAATACGGACACATTTTGGGTGGAGCTTAGCTAGAGATGGGCGGGGCATAGCTAAAGCTGGATTCCTCCATTACGTCACTAGTTACCTCACAATCAACAGGACGTAACTCCTTCACGAAACTAAAAATTGTATGCCGAAGGCCGGTGCCCTGTGCGTGCCTGCGTATGAGGGGGTGGGTGGGGTTGGGGGTGAGTCCTATGAGGTAGAATCACCAAATTTGTTAAATATATTCATATTATGAGTGGGTGTGGAACATTTCTTGTTTGTCAAAAGGCCAAGAATCGAGGTCACGGGGTCACTAAGTGCATCACAAAGATACATTTTAGCCATAAGTCGGGAACACAAGTAGTTAGAATCGCCAAAATTGTCACATATATTGATAGTACGAGTGGGTAGAAGAATTTTTAGCTTGGAGTCAAAAATCAAAAAAAAATCTCGGTCACAGGGCCACGTAGTGCATGACGGAATTCATGTTTTCACCAATAACTCTGCAATGCAAGAAGGTAGAATCACCAAATCGGTAACATACATTCATATTACGGATAGAAATTAAATTCTCTTTCAGGTCAAAAGTTGAAATATCTAGGTCACTGGGTCACTAAGTGCATCCTGAAATACAAATTTTTAGCCATAAATCGGGAACGGAATTAGATAGAATTACCAAATTTGGCGCATCCTTTCAAATTTTAGGCGCCTAGGCCTTCTATGTGTTTCAGGACAAAGCATCATATATCTAGGGCACGGGTTCACAAAGTACAAACTGGAATACACAGTCTTGGCCATAACTCTGGAATGCATGCCGGTATTTATTATAATATATTAATATTATTATAATAAATTCACTAATGACATGTACCTTTCCAGTTTATCCATCAATCATATGACGCTATAATCAACTGCGTGACGTGTAAGATGACGTTTAAACAATGACGC
>CM067371.1:118808498-118933498 GCA_034401795.1 Chaetoderma sp. LZ-2023a
TAGTAGTAGTAGTAGTAGTAGTAGTAGTAGTAGTAGTAGTAGTAGTAGTAGTAGTAGTAGTTTGGTTTCAACCGAAAGTATTTTGGCAACAGTGGCATTGCCCCATGGAAGATTATGTAATACACTCAAAGCGTACGGCATAAAAGGACAGATTTTGATTGGATAACAAACTTTCTTAAAGCTGCTATGCCACAGTATTTCATTATTGCAAATCAGTCTCTATGCTATATACATCATCTCATTGTGTCAGAAGTTCATATTTGCACAATGCCGCCAATAAATCGATTTAATTCCACCGTTACCGCGATCGTCAAATAGCGCATTTTTACAGCCATTTCTGATCTTATCCATCTAGTTTATATTGTATTCAGTGGGCATATCATAAATATTCATACAGGGAAATCCCTCTTATCACGTGACATATTTTTTGTTTCACTTTCGGTTTCAACTTGTGTCAATCGGCTATTGTTATTAGATGGACGCATCATCGGTAAATACTATTAACAACTAAATTAAATGATAGGCTGGACTAAAGTAGGCGAATTAGCTATAAACAGGCCAGCAATACTGGTACCGCGTACCGCGTATACAGCGAAGGTGGCTTGTGTTATCAGTTTTCGTAACTTGTTCACAATAGTTTGCAAACTATTGCAGTTATTACGAAAACGGTCAGCCCAAACCACGTTCATTCATAAGTGTGTCTTGCCAGTATTGTGGTATTTTCGTTATGGGACTCATTATGAAAAAGCAATAATTTCCTGATTTTTCATGAACTCATCTCAGACTGCCTTGAAATTACAAATAGACGCGGTATGGATATACACAGGAGTCTACAGTTTTAGATAAGAAAACGCGAAATCAAAAATGCGAAAACACGGTAGCGCTATATAATACTAATATATTTGTGTATATTATATAATTATAGTAGTATATAGTGCTAGCGTGTTTTCGTATTTTTTATTTCGCGTTTTCGTATCTAAAACGGCATACACCTGTGGGATATGGGAGGGGAAAGAGACGGGTGACTTTTGACAATTTTCGACCGGCCGAATGAGTGACAGATCGGATGATTGCATGAGTGACGGACTGACAGATAGGCCGACAGACCGAACGACTGCCTCCATGAGTAACAGCTCGGATGACCAACTACCTGAGTGAGGGACTGACAGACTGCATGATTGGCAACTCGGAGAGATGTATGACTGACGGACTGACGGACATTCCGACCGACCAACTTCATGAGTAACAAATCAGATGACCGACTGGATGAGTGATGGACTGATGGAGAGGCTGACAGGCCGACCAACTGACAGACTACCTTGAAATTACAAATAGTATGGATATGGGAGAGGAAAGAGAGGGGTGACTTATTGGAAATTTTCGACCGACCACATGAGTGACAGATCGAATGACCGACCGATTGCATGAGTGACAGATCGGATGACCGACCGACTGCATGAGTGACAAACTGACAGACTACATGAGTGACAGATTTGATGACTGCATTAGTGACGGATCTGATGACTGCATGCATGACAGATCGGAGGACTGCATCAATGACAGACTGATGGAATGACCGACCACATGGGTGACAGATCGGATGACTGCATAAATGATGGATGGATGGACAGGCTGACAGACCAAACTACCCTTCGGCAGTCCGATCGACCGATTACTTGAGCGACGGACCGACCGAACGCATGAGTGACAGATCAGCTAACTGCATGAATGACGGACTGACCGACCACATGAGCGACCAACATATCGACTATATGAGTGACCAACTGCATGACTGATAAATTGGATGACTGTATGAGTGGCGGCCTGCATGAGTGACGGATCGGAGGACTGCATGAGTGACAGGCTGACAGACATGATGTCAGACCAAACCACCCACCCACTGACTAACAAATCCACTGACTGGCCGAATGAGCGACCAACCCACCGCCCGACCAACTGCATGAGTGACAGATCGGATCACTGCATGAGTGACAAATCAGAGACAGGCGGACAGACCAACTGATTGACCGACCGACCGACCAACTGCATGAGTAACAGATGAGATGACCGACTGCACGAGTGACATATTTGATGACTGCGTGCATGGTGGATTGATGGACAGGCTGACAGGCCGACCAACCGATCGAATGAGTGACCAAACGACTGACCGACCTACTGCATGAGTGACAGATCGGAGGACTGCATGAGTGACGGACATCCTGAGAGACAAAACCACAAACCAATGGAGTGGCCAATCCACTGAGCAACCGACCAAACTGCATGAGTGACAGATTGGATGAATGATGGACTTCTCGAACGACTAAATGACAAACCTGCAGACTACCCGCGCGACCAACCACATGGGTAACCGACTGCATGAGTGACAGATTGTGTGACTGCGTGGGTGACATATCGGATAACTGCATGAGTGACAGATAGGATAACTGCATACGTGACAGACTGGTGGACTGCATGAGTGACAGAAAGGATGACTGCATGAGTGACAGACTGATTGGCTGCATGAGTGACAGATAGGATGACTGCATGAGTGATGGACTGCCCGAATGCATGAATGACATATCGGATGACTGCATGAGGGACAGATATGATGACTGCATGAGTGGCAGACTGATTGACTGCATGAGTGACATATCGGATAACTGCTTGAGTGCCAGATAGGATGACTGCATGAGTGACAGTCTGGTGGACTGCATGGCTGACAGATAGGATGACTGCATGAGTTACGGACTGTCCGAATGCATGAGTGACATATCGGATGACTGCATGAAGGACAGATATGATGACTGCATGAGTGACAGACCGACGGACTGCATGCGTGACAGATCGGATGACTGCATGAGTTAGAGACTGACGGACTGTATGTGTGAGATATCAGATGTCTGCATGAATCACAAATAGGATGACTGCATGAGTGACAGACTGACGGACTGCATGCTTAACAGATCGGATGACTGCAAGAGCGACACATTGAATGACTACATGGCTGACGGACTGCATGAGTGACTGATCGGATGACTGCATGATTGATAGACTGATGGACAGGCTGACAGGTTAAACCACCCACCCTCCGACTGAGCAACCCGCTGACCGAGCGACGCAGCGACCAACTGACCGCCCGGCTGACTGACTGCATGAGTGACAGATTGGATGATGGCATGAGTGACAGATCGGATGACTGCATGAGTGAGGGATCCGATGACTGCATGAGTGACAGACTGGCGGACTGCATGAGTGACAGATCGGATGACGGCGTGAGAAATAGAGAGTGAGTCTTGACTGCATAAAGTGACAGATCAGATGACTGCATGGGTGACAGTTTGACGGACTCCATGAAAAACAGATCGGAGGACTGCGTGAGTGGCAGACTGATGGGCCGCATCAATGACAGGCTGATGGACTGCATGTGTGACATATCGGATGGCTGCATGACTGATAGATAGCATGACTGCATGAGTGACAAACTGACAGACTGCATGGGTGACAGATCGGATGATTGCATTAGTGACAGATAGGATGGCTACATGAGTGCCAGACTGGTGGACTGCACGAGTGACAGATAGGATGACTACATGAGTGACAGACTGATGGATTGCATGAGTGACAGATCAGATAACTGCATGAGTGACAGATCGGATGACTGCATAAGCGAAGGACTGACAGACAAAACCACTCACCCACCGATTGACCAACCCACTAACCGACCGACGGAGGGACCAACCGACCGACTGCATGAGTGACAGATCGGATGGCTGCATGGGTGACAGATCGGCTGACTGCATGCGTGACAGATCTGATGAATGTATGACTGATAGATCAGATAACTGCATGAGTGACAAATCGGATGACTGCATGAGTGACAGATCAGATGACTGCATGAGTGACAGACTGGCGGACTGTATGAGTGACAGATCGGATGACTGCATAAGGAATAGAGACTGACAGTCTAGACTGCATGGGTGACAGATCAGATGACTGCATGAATGACAGGGTCAGATGACTCTACCAGAAAATGATAGAACCGATCCTCCTTTATGGCTGTGAAATTATTGGAATCGAAAAATGTAATTTAATCGAAAAAGCACATCTAGATTTTCTAAAACACCTTTTAAAAATTAAGCGATGCACACCTAAATACATGACATATGGGGAACTAGGGGAACTGCCTATAAAGGTATTAAGAGAAAGGCGCATGATCATATACTGGATGAGGCTTATCTCAGGAAAGCAAAATAAACTAGCACTACAAATACATAATTGCATGTTAAAGGATTTTAATGAACACCGAAAACCATACAAATGCGTAACACGCATTCAAACCAGTCTAGATAATACAGGGCACACGTACCTTTGGAACACACAAACGATCCATAGCACCAACATCATCCAAGCTGCAATTACTCGAAACATAGAGGACCAGTTTATGCAAACGTGGCTCGCCCAAATGCAGAATCGTGGAAGGGTAAGATCTATAACTCTTTTAAGACCAACTGGGAAACGGAACCATACTTCCTTAGACTTAATGATAAGAATAGAATATTGTTCACTAGGTATAGGACCAGTAACCATTCATTACCAATAGAAAAGGGAAGGTGGGAAGGAATACTAAGAGAAGAAAGGAAATGCAGTATATGTGACAAAAACTAAATTGGAGATGAGTTTCATCACATTATTATTTGCAAATTTTCATACATTACGATTAGAAACACTACCTAAATACTACAGTAAGAGACCAAATTATTTTTAATTCACTAGCAATAACAAAAAATACTATATAAGGCTTGCCGACTAATAAATGCAATTATTACACATTTCCAAAAAGGGTGAAACTGTCGCACAAACACGGCCAACAAACATAACCCATGCAGGTAAAAAAAAATCCGAAAACAAAGTGAAATTGTGAACGAAAAAATAGTTAATATGAAAATAACTTGCCTGAAAAGAAGCAGTCACATTACTGTAGTAAATCTAGATTATCCCTTTTATTGTTAGCAGTTAATCTATAGAGATATATAAATAATATGTAAACTATCTTGCCTCTATATAAATTGTATCATGTTTATACCCCATGTATCACATGTATGATCTGGGAGTAATAAAACAATCAATCAATCAATCAATCGATCAATCCGCGGCTTATGGCTTTTGACCAACACATATTGGAAATAGTGTTTCATTTGCACAGAGAAGACGACGGAACTTCTGAAATGAACCAATTCGAGGCAAAGTCAAATAGGGATACGAAATCTGTAAAGATAAAGATAGTCAAAGAAAATAATCTGAGGATCCAAAAATAATCAACAACCACATTAAATGCTTAGATCAATATCCACATTTTTCTTTTCCGTAGTCGCACGACCATGTCCGCTCGGGTCAATTTCAACTCCTAACCATTGTTAGCTATAGCTAACTAGATTCCGAGTCGAACTTCAAATAGTTACCTAGCTAGTCAACTATAGTCAACCGAGCCCCCGAATCGGTTCAGATGGTTAGTGCGATATTTGCGTAAATTTCAAAATGGCGGACATCGATCGCTTGCCACGAATGAATGCATATAAACGTGTAAATATTTGACTAAATAACTTAGGTTTGATGAAATTATGCTTTACCATTGTATGTCAATGTTCCCAAGCCCCTATTCTTTCCGACCTTATGTCATATGGATGCTTTTCGACGTCTTAGCGGACAAAACTTAAACAAGTAAATTATTAGAATGTGTTTTTCCACATCACAATGGCCCGCTTGACTTCTGAATCTTTTGGCAGAACATGATGCTCTACAGGTTTGCAGGAATTTGGGCATGTGGGTTGTTTTTGACGATAGTTTGATTGAGGGTCAAATTGTTTCCTAATAGCTCAACATGCCTAAAGATCACTGAAAATTATATAACAAGCACATACTACTGTCTGGCTGCATGTGAAAGCATAACAGCCTCCTGATATGTTCCGGAACTAATTTAGGTCCGTTTGTATATATGTATATGTATTCATAGTTGACCCTGTATAGATGTGTACAAAGTATAAATATATAAGCATATAACATACAGCAGTAGTATTGTCAAGTTATAGATTAGTTGAAGGTACACTGCGAAAATTTGAGAGCTAGGAACGGCTGACAGGCCAACGGCCTATTACCCGTACAGCCGAAATTGATATGATATGATAAAGATAACTCATTTTCGTAGGTCATCAAAACAGACGACATAATGGATTAATGGAGACTGGTACCCGGCTCCATCTTTTCCCCCAATAGTAATTCAATGTGGAATCGGGAACCAACGAACTACAGTTAACTATTCAGCGTTCGGCTTGGCACAGCGACTGTGTATGTTCAGTAAACCAGCAAACTGACTATGGTTAGCGAGACAAACTTGATCGAGGTGTCGGGTTAGATATAAACGCATTCAATATGGGTGCAAAGAATTGATTGATGGCTCTAAATGCACGTCTGAAACATGGATAGTCTATACCAGCAATCTTGACAATGCTACACAAGATATATTGGTACGTATAGCGTTTTACATCGCGACTACTTTGTAAACCCAAGATAGTCGTCATGTTTCGTGTTCCAATGGATTAGGCGTGTATTACGTCACGCCGAGTTCTATGTTTCGCTTTCAATTGGATTATGTGTTTATTAAGCCATACTATGTGCCAGGTACTAGTTCCATTTGGATTACCGTGTTAGTGCTTATTTCCACGCGAGATCACATCTCATGTAATATACGAATAATGCACTATACACCACCATCATATCATATTGTTCTGGTAAAAGCAGTGGCTTTTCATACACATATCATACATGCACACACATATCATACATGCACACACATATCATACATGCACACACATATCATACATGCACACACACATCATACATGCACACACATATCATACATGCACACACATATCATACATGCACACACATTCTATTGCATAATGTTTATACTTGAATAAATTCTCAATACCATTTAAATAAGTATTGCTTTGTGGTCTATCAGCAACTCGTGATCAGCTCATATTGATCATACAGCAGATATATTCCTGTTAGTGGATAATTGAACTCTAGGGACAACCCAAATCTTAGGACTGTAAACTGTTGGCAAAGCTTCCCTTAGCTACCTGCCCAGGTTATTGACGTTTGGCCATATGAAATAATCATGGCCATTTCTGCTTTATGTCCTGAGAGGGAAGGGTTACACATATTATTATTATTATTATTATTATTATTATTATTATTATTATTATTATTATCGTCAAAGTTATTATCATCATTATCATTATTGCTGTTACGTTCCATCTTGTTATTATGGTGGAAGTGGTAACTAATAGTAGTAACAGTATCCACAGTGGTAGTACTTGTTGTAGCAGTCGTTGTGGGAGCAGCTGTAATAGCGATAGCAGTAGTAATAGTAGTTGCTGTTGTAGGAGAAGTACTAAGATCATCATCAACAGCAGAAGCAATA
Source organism: Chaetoderma sp. LZ-2023a (assembly GCA_034401795.1). Lineage (NCBI taxonomy): Eukaryota > Metazoa > Mollusca > Caudofoveata > Chaetodermatida > Chaetodermatidae > Chaetoderma > Chaetoderma sp. LZ-2023a. Next base: position 118,815,982 of record CM067371.1, read on the forward strand.
ATATCATCTTCAACGGCTGCTGCTAGTAGCGGTAGTAGCAGCAGCAGTCGCAGTAGAGGACTAGAGGTAGCGGAAACATAGTCATACTAGCAGTAATAGTAGTAGCAGTAGAAGCAGCAGCTGTGCCAACAGCAGTAGTGGTATAGGGAGTAGTCGCTGCAGTGGACATTATCGTCCCAACGCCGCTGCTGTAGTATTGCTGCCGTCCAAGTTGTTGTCATCATTATTCTTGTTATTTGAAGTGTTTGACTATTTTTCTGATGAATTTGCAAAGTTTAGATAGCAGACTAAGTTTATGATTAAAGAGAGGTTGATAGAATTTGTGAAAGTGTGGTCGGTAGCAATAGTATTTTGGTAGAATATCGTTTCTAACTTCCTTTAAAAAGTCGCATAGAAATAGATAATGATACTCATCTCCGTTGTCACAGGGTGAGCATATCCTGTTTTCCCTTGGCGTACCGTCCCACCTCCCAGTCTCTAATAGTAGTTTATGATTACTGGTTCTAAATAGTGTTAATGTTATTCTGTTTATATCGTTTAGTTTCAGTAGGTACGGTTCTGGTTCGTAAGATGTTTTATAAATACTATACGTTCTTCCTTTTGAGCAGTTGTTGACTTCGCCAGTCCAAGATTGGATAAATTGGTCTACGAGTGTTTATTTTGTTATTTTTGCTAGATTCTCGTTTATTCTTGTCTGATTATTCTATAGATACCCCATTCCCGTTGTATTTAATATTACTTCAATATTTCGTAGCCAGTTAAATTGTGTCCCATTGTGATATTCGTTCAGCATATACTTATACAGAAGATGTGAAAATTTGGATCCTGTGCCATTTACTAACGTAATCCGGAAGTGTACTGTTTTATATTGGATGAGTATTTTAATAGGGGATTTATTTGATTCTCAGCCCATTAAGGTCCACGCGCTGACGTGGTATAAAACAGCACTAGGCGGACCGCTATAAATGTAACTGTTGAATGGTCAACTATAGAATAGTCATTAATTGGACCGCTATGGTTTTAAGGCACAAGCAAAATAGAAAACTAATTTTAGTATATAAAATGTATACCACAAAGGAGGGAACTATGAAATTCAGTATTAAGCATTGTGGACTCACCAAAGTTCAAATATATATATATAATTTTATCTTTGTCACGAGTATTCAAGTAAAAAGGCTCAAATGCTCAGATTAGGCACCTGCTACATATATATTTATATGAGTGGTTCGTAGGTGATGGATAACTCCACTTGACTCACCAGTACACACACACACGCGCGCACACATTACTGCAACTAAGTAGTTGTGGGAGTCGACATATTCTAAATCTAATAACAAAGAAAGTGCTTTAAAGATGATAAATGACATCCTTTCTGAGTTTTTAGTTAACGGTTATTCGGTTGAGACGCTTAAGCTCACTCCGTAACCCGACCACATTAGTGCAAATCTTCGACTTACTCACATGCCACATGTGTAATTGATAACCCAGCTCGAAGGTACAATTAATTAACACGTTTACCCGCAAATTGGCACCTGGACTTTTCAAGTCTCATAAAGCATCTCTGTTGATTTCCTTGAGAAAACGATATTGCTAGAGAAACTGTTGTTGTGTGAAACAGTAGCAACGGCAATCAGCGGGCCTATTTCTAGTATACATCACTGCCTCCTGTACATGCTCTGTAATCCGACACACGTGATATGTACTCTGTCCTTCCAGCAGACATCACTGAATCCTGTACATGCTCTGTAACCCGACACACGTGATATTACTCTGTCCTTTCAGCAGACATCACTAACTCCTGTACATGCTCTGTAACCCGACACACGTGATATGTACTCTGTCCTTCCAGCAGACATCACTGAATCCTGTACATGCTCTGTAACCCGACACACGTGATATTACTCTGTCCTTCCAGCAGACATCACTAACTCCTGTACATGCTCTGTAACCCGACACACGTGATATGTACTCTGTCCTTCCAGCAGACATCACTGAATCCTGTACATGCTCTGTAACCCGACACACGTGATATTACTCTGTCCTTCCAGCAGACATCACTAACTCCTGTACATGCTCTGTAACCCGACACACGTGATATTACTCTGTCCTTCCAGCAGACATCACTAACTCCTGTACATGCTCTGTAACCCGACACACGTGATATGTACTCTGTCCTTCCAGCAGACATCACTGACACTTGTACACGCTCTATAAGCCTACCCACGTGACATGCACTCTGTGCCCAAATTTGAGAGCAACGTCTAACACATTCACAAACTGGATACATCGAAGCCTTCTAAAGCGGCGGTTTCGAAAGACTTCTGGTCATCTGACAACATATTTATGGAACCGCCATTACCAGGCCACAGAAGCCATTACTGTAGTAAATAGATGTCATATAATATATGCAGTCATTCGTTTATAATTGCTACAGGGTACTTGCACTTGTAGGCATGAGCCCCGATACCGATTCCCTACCATTGGAGGGCGATATGTCCATGAATAATATATATATATATATATATATATATATATCGCCGATTATTGGCGGAAGCTACGGTTCATGAAGAATATTTTACGATCCCTTTAGAATATTGGATGAAGATATATACAGTCTATGAACAATATCTTTTCTCTTTGTATAGAAGATACAGCTAGAGGAATAGACAAGGGAACTAGCCAATGTTGTTAAATGGTGGTGACATCATCCGTGTCTTTTTGTGTCAGGGGCGTGCCGAGGTGTATATATGCTGCACTGAACGTTCTTCAGCGGACAGTACAGATAGCTGTTGATATAGGGAAGTCGACCATTCCAGTTTTAGCTAAGCCCCACCCATCGCCAGCTAAGCCCCACCCATCGCCAGCTAAGCCCCACCCACACCCCACTCGTGTTCGATCGCTCCTTTAACTCCCTCATTATCAATTTCCAGAAAACCATACAGGTAAGCTGTTGAATAGTTGGAAACTAATTTGACTGGGTGCTTTTGCTGCCTATGGCAGCAACAGCATCAAGTCAAATTAGTTTAAAAAAGACATACATTTCGTACAACGTGTCAGACTATTAAGAGTTTAAGACGTACTAAATGGAATCATTCATGCTGTAATTGGTTATGACGTCATCATACACGTCACGTGGTTTATTATGACGTCAATATGGCGGATGGATTAACTGGAAACGTTCATTAGTATACTACTGATATGCGTCTTCCTTTCAAATAACTTAGATTAAAAGTGATTTTTGACAATGACAGTAACAACGTTCAGTCAATATGTTTTTTTTTAAAACGCTGCTGGGTTATATGGGCGCACCATGAAGCCTGTTGAATATCTTTGAAATTAATTTGCCAGATCGAAGTTGTTGTCGCCGTCAATGACTCTCAGACAAATTGTTTTCAAAGTAATTAAACTATTACATATCGCAAGTAATAACTCATCACTTATATGCGAATATACCGCTGGCTATACAGAGTTGATTCAGAATAGTATTTGTATCTTTTCCTAAGAGAGTGCATTTAAAGGTCCAGCTGACATCACGAAATGGTTCCAGTTCAGGCAAAAGGTACGCGCCCATTCGACTCAATAAAATGAGACCAGGGGCATGTTTAAATACCTTTTACATATTATTCTGATTCAATTCCAGTCTTTGCTGGTGATAATAGTTTATTCATGTATGAAAACAGCATTTGATAGTTCGATCCGTGTATGTTCCTTTAATAAACAATATTTACTATCTCTGTATCTGACGTCATAATCACAATACATCGCCTGCCAAATGACGTCACAATCAAATGACGTGTGACTGACACGAAAGTGGCAAGGGTCCGAGAGGAACCGATTGAATTTATGAGTGCAGTTTATCGATCAATAATATGATGTCATAATCAACGACGTCTCGTGTAAGCTGACGTAATAATCAAATACGTCACGAATGGCGCGATATATTCCATCACAAACGCTTAATAGTCCGACAAGTTGTAGGAATAGTATGTCTTTACTACTTAATAAATTTTCTGTTGAATATGTTGAAACTAATTTGACTGGACGCTGGTGCTGTACACCTTATCTGACCAGAGAGGTCGTCCTCTGTTGTTCACATCGCTAGTACCAAACAAGCGGTTAAACAAAACAAAGCAACTGGAGAAAGTAGAGGTTGAAGATGTGATTCCGAGGTAAGCTGACGTTGCTAATCATCAGTTCTCAAATTTTTTTGCTATGCTTATGTCTATCTTGATGCGATACCCAGCTAGCTCCGAGAGTGTTGCACGAACGCACGCACGCACGCTCGAACGTACGAACACACGCACACACGCGCGCACACACACACACACACACACACACACACACACACACACACCTCTATCTCCGAGGATGTACTAGACAAGCTAAACATACAGACCCATATTAGTAGAATAGCCAAGCATACAGATCGATATTAGTAGAACAGCCAAGCATACAGATCCATAATAGTAGAAGAGCCCAGCATACAGATCCATATTAGTAGACGAGTCAAGCATACAGATCCATATTAGTAGACGAGTCAAGCATACAGATCCATATTAGTAGAACAGCCAAACATACAGATCCATATTAGTAGACGAGTCAAGCATACAGATCCATATTAGTAGAACAGCCAAGCATACAGATCCATATTAGTAGACGAGTCAAGCATACAGATCCATATTAGTAGAACAGCCAAACATACAGATCCATATTAGTAGACGAGTCAAGCATACAGATCCATATTAGTAGAACAACCAAGCATACAGATCCATATTAGTAGAAGAGCCCAGCATACAGATCCATATTAGTAGACGAGTCAAGCATACAGACCAATATTAGTAGACGAGTCAAGCATACAGATCCATATTAGTAGAACAGCCAAGCATACAGATCCATATTAGTAGATGAACCAAGCATACAGATCCATATTAGTAGACGAGCCAAGCATACAGATCCATATTAGTAGAACAGCCAAGCATACAGATCCATATTAGTAGACGAGTCAAGCATACAGACCCATATTAGTAGACGGGTCAAGCATACAGATCCATATTAGTAGAACAGCCAGGTATACAGATCCATATTAGTAGACGAGTCAAGCATACATACCCATATTAGTAGATGCGCCAAGCATACAGATCCATATTAGTAGACGACCCAAGCATACAGATCCATATTAGTAGAACAGCCAAGCATACAGATCCATATTAGTAGACGAGTCAAGCATACAGACCCATATTAGTAGACGGGTCAAGCATACAGATCCATATTAGTAGAACAGCCAAGTATACAGATCCATATTAGTAGACGAGTCAAGCATACAGACCCATATTAGTAGAACAGCCAATCATACAGATCCATATCAGTAGACGTGCCAAGCATACAGATCCATATTAGTAGACGAGTCAAGCAACCAGATCCATATTAGTAGATGAGCCAAGCATACAGATCCATATTAGTAGACGAGCCAAGCATACAGATCCATATCAGTAGACGAGCCAAGCATACAGTCCCATATTAGTAGACGAGTCAAGCAACCAGCTCCATATTAGTTGAACAGCCAAGCATACAGATCCATATTAGTAGAACAGCCAAGCATACAGATCCATATTAGCAGACGAGCCAAGCATACAGGTCCATATTAGTAGACGAGTCAAGCATACAGACCCATATTAGTAGACGAGTCAAGCATACAGACCCATATTAGTAGACGAGTCAAGCATACAGATCCATATCAGTAGACGAGCCAAGCATACAGTCCCATATTAGTAGACGAGTCAAGCAACCAGCTCCATATTAGTTGAACAGCCAAGCAACCAGATCCATATTAGTAGATGAGCCAAGCATACAGATCCATATTAGTAGACGAGCCAAGCATACAGATCCATATCAGTAGACGAGCCAAGCATACAGTCCCATATTAGTAGACGAGTCAAGCAACCAGCTCCATATTAGTTGAACAGCCAAGCATACAGATCCATATTAGCAGACGAGCCAAGCATACAGATCCATATTAGTAGACGAGCCAAGCATACAGGTCCATATTAGTAGACGAGTCAAGCATACAGACCCATATTAGTAGACGAGTCAAGCATACAGATCCATATCAGTAGACGAGCCAAGCATACAGTCCCATATTAGTAGACGAGTCAAGCAACCAGCTCCATATTAGTTGAACAGCCAAGCAACCAGATCCATATTAGTAGATGAGCCAAGCATACAGATCCATATTAGTAGACGAGCCAAGCATACAGATCCATATCAGTAGACGAGCCAAGCATACAGTCCCATATTAGTAGACGAGTCAAGCAACCAGCTCCATATTAGTTGAACAGCCAAGCATACAGATCCATATTAGTAGAACAGCCAAGCATACAGACCCATATTAGCAGACGAGCCAAGCATACAGGTCCATATTAGTAGACGAGTCAAGCATATATATCCATATTAGTAGAACAGCCAAGCATACAGATCCATATTAGCAGACGAGTCAAGCATATATATCCATATTAGTAGAACAGCCAAGCATATATATCCATATTAGGAGAACAGCCAAGCATACAGACCCATTTTAGTAGACGAGCCAAGCATACAGACCCATATTAGCAGACGAGCCAAGCATACAGGTCCATATTAGTAGACGAGTCAAGCATACAGACCCATATTAGTAGACGAGTCAAGCATACAGATCCATATTAGTAGACGAGTTAAGCATACAGACCCATATTAGTAGACGAGTCAAGCAACCAGATCCATATTAGTTGAACAGCCAAGCATACAGACCCATATTAGTAGACGAGTCAATCATACAGATCCATATTAGTAGACGAGCCAAGCATACAGACCCATATTAGTAGACGAGTCAAGAAACCTGATCCATATTAGTTGAACAGCCAAGCATACAGATCCATATTAGTAGACGAGTCAAGCATACAGACCCATATTAGTAGACGAGTCAAGCAACCAGACCCATATTAGTAGACGAGTCAAGCATACAGTCCCATATTAGTAGACGAGTCAAGCATACAGACCAAGCATCATTATATATATGAGGGATCTCTCTGGGCTTCATCAAACAACGTGTGGAATATGGAGTAGGAAATGATAGAGCTGGCTACTATGGAGTATAACTATTGTAGTCCGAAGGGCCTTCATTATGGCCTTACAGAACTGGAATGATATAGAGCTAGAGATTATGGTGTATAACCATTGAAGCCGGAAGGGCCTGCATTACGGCCATACAGAACGAAAATGATATAGAGCTGGAGACTATGGAGCATAACCATTGAAGAAGTCACATAGTTGCAAGTAGGCCACACGAGATGCGGATATGCCTGGCATGGGAATAACCATTTACTGGCTAAATTTGGTCAAGAAAATTAAAAATATTTATAATTATTTTCATGCTAATAGAAGAGTATTTGTGAAAATCTACCACTGGAATGAATGGCTGGCTCGGGTGTCGAGCCACTCGTTCCAGTGGTCAATCTTTAAAACTAATCTTCTCTTGTTCTATAAATTAGTATTCCTCAAGAGCAATGGAGAAGTCGGTTATGAGCATCTTGGCAGTGAATGGGTTACATAAATAGAGCTAAACTTGCACGAGGGGAGGGGTGGGGTGAGGTGGTGGCTTAATGGAGAACCTACCTCGTCTTATACTAAGCATTCTGCATGCCTCTTTTTGTCATACCATCAAAGAAAGATATTCAGAATTATATAGATAAACGTTGTTACAATGGACCTTTCCAGTTGTAGCTATGCCCCCGCCGATCTCTAGCTAAGCTCCACCCACTAGTAGAGGACTTCATGGAAAAAATAGGATAAAGCTGGATTTTTTCACACAGCTCCTCTACAACAGTAGTAACAACATATTAAAAGTCCACGAGTTTCCTTCCTGAGATAAATCCAGAAAGCAATTAAACATGTTAATTAAATTATTTATTTTTAGAAATTCAACAAAAAAATCTCTAAAAATTCTAATGTGCCAGAAATGGGTCAAGTATGGTATCTATCGAACTCTAACGTATAGAGCTAAAAAAATTAACAACTAAGATAAAAATTACGTCATAGCTTATTAATTAGCTAATTAATTAATATTATTCATTGCATAAAAAGACATAAGATAGCGTTCCTCTCAAATACATATTGAGTATGGTATCTATCGATAGGAAATTATAGACCGAGCTAGTAAATCGCATTAAAAATATCATATCCACAATTGCTAATTATATAATTTTATAATTAGCTAATTGATATTTCCAAATAATACCAAATGTTTAACGCAGCTCACTATATCTAGTTAACAAACTGCAAAATTGGGGACGTTTATTATGTTATTACTAACGTGTTAATGAAGCTATATATACATATCCAGTTCTAATATATTTCTTTCCTTAGTTTGTACACAAATGTTGCAATTGAAGGAAAGGTTTCCAAAAGAATCCTACGACAAGTATATTAAAAGAGGTTACCGGAGCATTCGTAGAAGTCACAAATTCTGGAGTGATATATTTTCTGATCAAACTATTAAGCAGTACTTGATGCGACTCATGAACATTTTAGAAGGTATGACCAGAGGCCGTGGGATGTCAGAATCTACCATAACCATATGGCTCTACCAAATTGCATATCAATGTGCGATACAATTTAAAAATTTGCAGGGTGATCATATTACCAGCAGCACACAAATCTCAATAAAGAGAGGATTGCCAGAGACATGAGCGATATCGAAAAATGTGTTCTCTGGTTCACAACACACCCTCCATTCCTTGCACGGGAAGGAGGTATATTGGTGTATATTATGACTGGCAGAGATGCTGGAAGTGACCTTAATTGTGACCACGCATCAGGAATCGGAAGACAGTTGGTAAAAAATGTGGCTGGACAAAACTTTGCTGATCTGAAGTTGCATCGCAATGATCGTGTAAAGACTTTGGCAATGGCAACAAATCAGTGAAAGTACGCGGTGAAGTGGTAGACGTTAATACTGACGTTCTTATTAGTCGCATATGTAGTGTCATTGATGGCTGCACAGAATTTGACAAATTCCTCTGCTTTGAACTGTCAAATTCCCGCCATCTCTTTTCACTGACTGATTAATGATAAAATCAACTAAAAGTGTTTTGGGCGTTATGTTTAAATCACAAGTTGGCATAATCATAGCTATGCCAACCAGAAACCGCTTCGTTATTGATGGGGGTGGGGCAACCAGTGGCGGATTAAGCCTTGCCAGGGCAGGGGGCACGAGTATTTGTGGAGTTGGGTGGATGCGAAAGTCAAACGAAAGGGGTGTGTATCCGGGGGTCCTCCCGTGGAAAATTAAACTAATACATTCATGAACCATCTGATTCCTACATCGTCAGAAAAGTCTCAAAGCAATAAAACCCCACCCTAACTCTTTATGTAGAATAAAACTGAAACAAAATATAATGGGCAAATAAGACAATAAGACCATATCCTGTTATACAGTTTCTCTCTTTACACACGAAAATAGCTCTCGGGACATCATGTCCCGACAGCTCTTCTCGTTTGTAAAAAAGAGAAACTGCATAGCACACATTATGCACTCCAAAAAATTTGTTGCTAGAAAAAATTGGGGGTTGGTCAAGATCCGGGACCGAGGGCCAATGGCCCCCACTGCCTCTATTACCATCCGCTACTGGGGGAAACATCTTCACACCCACATGGCCAGTTAGGCAAATATTGAATGGGGGTCAGACTTCAAATACTGAGATTATTGATGATACTGATGATGGACACTGATGAACTTCACGATATCTTAACTTGATACATGGATTTAATATATTTTGAAAGCATTAATTAGCTACTTAGACAGCTAGTTACTTAGCTATTGAATCTCATCTATCCATATTGCAATTCACCAGTTCAGTTGATGATTTCAATAGTTAACATACATAACATACTTCTGAAAAAATTAATTTTCATGTTGTTTATTTTGCCAAAATTAATATAATTAATTAGGTAATTAATTAGCTATGATGGAATTTTGATTTTATTCATTATTATTTGGCTCTATACAGTATTCCCTTTAAATATATACCATAGTTGACCAATTTATGCAGAATCTGGAATTTTAATGATTTTTGCCAACTATTGTCGAAATGATTACGCTAATTATCATATTTAAATGATTTCTGGATTTAGCCCAAGGAGGAATCTCGGTGACTTTTAGTATGTTGTTACTAATGATATAGAGAAGCTGTATGTAAATATCCAGCTTTATCATAATTTTTTCCTTATTTTCACCTCAGGGACCCATAATTCTTTTACTACACATGTTTTCTGTGTCGGGATCAATTAATCACTGCACTCTCTGAATCACAATTTCCAGAAAAATATACAGGTTAGGCGTTGACTATTTTTGAAACTAATTTGACTTGGTACTGTTGCTGCCTATGGCAGGTACAGCGCCCAGTCAAATTAGTTTCTAAATATTCGACAAAATGTTTATTAAATAGTAAAAACATACAAATCGTACAAGGTGTCGGACTATTAAGCGTTTAAGACAGACTAGATCGAGTCATTCATGCTGCAAATGATTATGACGTCATCCTGCATGTCACGTAGTTGATTATGACGTCATATGACGTCATATGATGATGGATAAACAGGAAAGGTTAATTCTCCAGTTTCTAAAAGCCGTCCTGATTTTCTCGACGACAGTTCAACATCAATGGGATGCTTAGATCCATATAAGTGTCACAGATTTAAGGCAATTTTAGGGTATCTATGAAGAAAAATATATAACAGGTAATTGGCGAATTCATTCTCTAGAACAACAATATTTTCGATGACTTTGATATTGGAGGTTTAAATCACAAGACTAAGAAGTGTGTTCTTTGCGACCCGGAGGACAACGTTATTGCGCCACAATCGTGTGACCTGAAATACATTTCCTGCATAGCGACTTGTATTAAGAGACCACGTACCTTTCCTCTCCACTCGCTAAGAACTATGCTGAGAATATTGCTCTCTGTACCTGTTTTCAAGCACAGATCTCGCTGTTATGATATTTCCCCTATGTAGCCTACTCTAGAGAAACATATTATCGCTACTACTCTGACTCAGGCTATTAATCACATTCCTTTCTGTAATACATCTAAACAATGAAATAGTGTTCTTGTACTTACGGTAATCTAGAGTTAATGTCTGACTGGTGCTTACACCAGCTCACCACGATTAAGTTTCGGTAATCATATTTATATTTTGTTTCGCTCCCTTTCTGTCTGTCTGTCTGTCTGTCTGCCTTCCTGGCTGGCTGGCTGGCTGGCTGGCTGGCTGGCTGGCCTGCTGGATGGATGGATGGATGGATGGATGGAAGGCTGCCTGCCTGCCTGCCTTCTTCCCTCCCTCCCTCCTTCCTCCGTCCGTCCCTCCCTCCCTCGCGCTCCCCCCCCCCCCCACCCCCCATATCTCTCTCTCTCTCCCTCCCTCTCTCTCTCTCTCTCTCTCTCTCTCTCTCTCTCTCTCTCTCTCTCTCTCTCTCTCTCTCAACGACAGATACTCTATATCTCTCTATATATATTCCACCTCTCTTTAAGTCACCTCGCTTCTCTCCCTCTCTCGCTGACGCATGGATATATTTTAAGGATGTTATTCTGCAATATTCGGGCGGTCAGCAAGCATCATGCCAAATTATTAAATTTCTTTCTATCATTATGCCTTCACACATGTGCTAACAGTCAAGACGTTTAATGCATCATTAGTGTTATAGTTTACCATGATTAACAGTCACAATCATATTTTCGAGTGTGTAATGTGATTGACCATGCGTGGTGCGTTAAAGTTGCGACCAAGGAGGCGTTGTCAGAAATCTAAAAAAATTAACAGCGACTAAATTAAAAAAACCAAATATTGTGTATACTCACAAAGAGTTTGCTTTGTCCGTTATCTCCACCATTGACAATATTGACTGGTCTCTTGTGCCTGACGGCTGGTGGGCGCGTTCTGCCAGATGCTAGTCCGTAACGAGAGGAAAGACTCGACTCTGGCGACAGTTCACGAGGAGGGATGTATATAGGCCCTTGTCTCTCGGCACAACAGGTAATCCAATCTGAACAGAGAACCACAGAATGAGCAGTAGCGTTGACCACCCACACGTCCTTATCGGGTGTTTGTTTGGCGGCTTTTAAAACAAAAACCTCAAAACATCTTCATTATGTCCGATGCGATGAGTAAGATCGCGTAAATCCACTATGTAAATATTAGCGCAATATCTAACATGTTTCTCCAAACACGTTATACTCAAACCTGTCTAAAACAGACACCTGCTTTTATGGGTCTAAATGATGGCGATTCCACACCCCTTTAATGGAAGCATTTAGTAAAGAATATTAACATATTTGCTTATTAAATGTCCATTTGCAGGCTTACCGAGCCAATCATTCCAGCTCTAAATTTTCAAAAATAATCTCTTAACCTGCAAATGGACGTGCTTTTAGACCACTACAGAGCCTGGTTTTGGCCAGCTTCGTCATGAAAGGGTTCAGGATCGCCAGTCATTTGACCAGAGAATCTATTTACCGTGGCACGTGAGTTGACTTACACCACCTGCTGTCCGTAATAGATATTGACAGTCCACGGTATAAACAGGTTTGAAATCCAGTGAATTGCTTCCTAGCTTCGAGGCTTCAAATCAGCTGAAGGCAAGAAAGAAACTATATCCGTGACGTATTCACGTATCCGATGCGAGGTAATCAATCGGCGCTTGTAATAACGGTATTTCAGATAGTTGGCTTATTTCGGTGACGTTTTCAAGATTGCAGTTCTGATTGGCTGGTCTTCGATATTGATTCCAATGACATCTCATTTCAATCTTAAACTTAAATATAATACAATAGATAGTCACGTCGCGTGTTGACGCTGTATTTTTGTGAGCTTCCTAATAACCGTGTACTGTTGTCTAATAACCGAGTCGGCCCTATAATATATAATGTTACATTTACGGCACCGGGTTAATGGCTGGTGTTTAATATGTTCCTCATGGGAAGTCTGTGATTCTTTTTACACATTTTAATGATAAATGGACAACGTTTGCCAGAGTAGAACAGCCTACAGCCAGAGGTATTGCGGAGCAGATATGTGAGCGCTTGCGTTAACGCTTATCACATTGCATGGCGGTGATAGAGCTGGCTTTATTAACCATTGCCATGGCCAGAACTAATGCCATAATTCTGAAATAAAGATTAGTGTACATTATATAGACGACGTCACTATATGATGTTCCTATCCCTGGCAACAACACATGATAGCGACCTCTTTATTCAAGTCACAATTAAGAATAAACATGTGTGTGTGTGAAAAATGAAATATTCGTGTGATTCCGAGATAATTAGAATTGTTTCCTAAAGGTTTGAACCAGTATGGGATAGATCTATATTATGTTTCCCGATGTTGTTTACGGTGATGTTGTTTACGGGTTGCACGCATGGTGCTGGCTGTCGTGGTGGCTTAAACATCTTAAGGCGATACCGTCCCCGACACACACACACACACACACACACACACACACACACACACACACACACACACACACACACACACACACACACACACACACACACGCACACAAGCGCGCGCACGCACGCACACACACACGCACACACGCACACACGCACACACGCACGTACATCTGCGCATACAACGTGATAGCAAATGGTCGGAAGAAAAATATTAGAGAACGAACCTGTTATAAACACGTGGTTTTTTTACTACTAAGTAAGAACGAGCAATAAGAAAATCATTATCGCGTCAAAGCGTAATATATAGTTTAGTAGCGTAGTTACCGCGGTTGCTTATTACTACACAACTACGGTTAAATAGAAATAAAACGTTAACTGTTATCGCGAGGGAGACCGGCGTAGCCTTTATGATAATCATCTTAGAAAAGAACACCTTACTACAGCAACCATGTTTTCAAACAGTGTAACGCGTATAAAATAAAATATTAATTGACCAGAATTCTGAATTTATTAACGGTAAAATCGCAGTTAACACTTTGAACTAGAAAGACCAAATACGGAAACTCATTTACGATATAAGAACTATTCTGTTGAATATCTTGAATCTAATTTGACTGGGAAGCAACAGTTTAGGATGTCAAATTGGCTTCAAAATATGTAACTGTTTATTTACCAGTTAAGAATTACAGTTACAGTTGAATAGTTATTTTGAACTTGATAGTCTGGGAATTCAACCCTCTGTCACTCTGATGTCAATATTCTGCCTTTTACTGTGTCAATATCAAAGAAACTGATATTCATTTTTCAACAATTTTTATGGAAGATGTTGCTGTCGTAGACAGCAACATCTTCCACCAAATTTACTGAACAATGAACACCAGTTCATCTTTTAGTTTAATTTGAAAATTTAAACTTTTGACACCAGAGCGGTATATTGGTTAAGACAACTGTAAATTGAACAGACGCGCAATTTGCCAATCTCCATGGAATGAGGATATGTATCATGTTGATATTACTGGTAAAAAACCTTATTTATCTGCAAAATGTGTAAATCTAAACTCACTAATGGAACAGAACACAATGCCTTCATCTTTATCAGGAATGGGCTGATAAGCTGGCTCAGCTGTGCCGCTCGGGCTTACCTTGTTAAGAAGGAAACACGAGAGCCAGGGAGTTAATGTAGACATGTAAACATTCCTGACTCAAATAACATAGTACGTTAGTTTAAAGTTAGTCTAATGTATTTATTTATGCACAGCGAAAACAACGTTTAAAGCAAATTAGTAGCAAAGAGAACGGCTCTCCAAGTGTGATACCAGCGATCGAAAAGAAGAAGAAAGTAGCAAATAGTGAAATATTATTAGATGCAGTTAAAATAGCGTGCGTGAATGCGTGCGTGCGTGCGTGCGTGCGTGCGTGCGTGCGTGCGTGCGTGCGTGCGTGCGTGCGTGCGTGCGTGCGTGCGTGCGTGCGTGCGTGCGTGCGTATGTATGTTGCGCTAATGCTATGGCTCATACTATCGCCTCATGTTTCAAAGTCTCGCTATGTAGTCATGCATTGACAATAAATATGTTCAGGCACTGTAAATATAAACATATGTCTAGGTGAACACTTCCCTCTTTCCAATTCAAATGGCTTTTTGGAAAGACACTCTCACTGACCTTTCTGATCCCTCGCGAACCTTCTCATAATCACCCGGCACCTATTAGGCCTACAGCAATTTTACCTGCCACTGTTACACTAAATGTGCAGTGTTAACATTAACACGTGTCTGTAGGGATTAGAGACTAATTGCTTTTACGATACATATTTGTTTATAGCATGTCTCTCACTACAAGCATCCCTCGTCAGCTGAATATGTCGAGGCTGATTTGAAGAGAACAACGCGGGCGTGAACAATTAAATGAATTTTTGTTCAACAAAATGACCCTGTAGTGCCTGGCATGTCGTTCGTACGGA
The DNA here is from genome assembly GCA_034401795.1 of Chaetoderma sp. LZ-2023a. Lineage (NCBI taxonomy): Eukaryota > Metazoa > Mollusca > Caudofoveata > Chaetodermatida > Chaetodermatidae > Chaetoderma > Chaetoderma sp. LZ-2023a. The sequence goes on from CM067371.1 coordinate 118,831,422, forward strand.
AACCTGAAAGGCGTAATCGTATAGAAAATCTAATCAATTATTCAATAACCTTTGGTTAGGCGACCACCTTACGTAGCATAAAGAGTTAGTCACTCGGGTGGTCATTTATGTAGCATGTTATAGGAGAGACCCCTGTTTCTTTTGAAACAGAAACGCTTAGTGCTTTAATCCATCTTGTGTCAACTTTACCATTTAATGGTAAAACGGGTCAAACAGTCTCTTCAGTGGTGTTGAGAAATGTGCATTTGCAGGCCAAAAAATAAAACTATTTTTTGAAAATTTACCACTGGAATGACTGGCTCGGTTACCGAGCCAGTCATTCCAGTGATAAAATTTCAAAAGATAGTCTCATCTTGGCCTGCAAATGGGTACTAATTATGCAGACATTTACATTTTCTTGATAATATAATGTTCAAATAGCCTTCGTTTACAGGACAAACTGAGACTTTTTTTGTTAATTTCATTGGAAAACCTTTAAAAATTGTCTTCTCTTGGCCTGCAAACGGATTGCATTCAATGAGCAACACTTTCTTCTTTTTTACAAATCTTGGCCGGCAATTGTTTAAGTAAGACACGTGGTCTTTCAGTTACCTGTTTTGTGGTTTCTCGAGGAGTTTTGACTGTGTATTATATATATATATATATATATATATATATATATATATATATATATATATATATATATATATATATATATATATATATATATATATATATATATATATATATATATATATATATATATATATATATATATATATATATATATATATATATATATATATATATATATATATATATATATATATCATACTGTCCGTTATTGTGGCCTGTTGGATATTCACTCTGGGCGGGTCATCACCGCCACCCGTCGTCATGACTACTTATGGTGCGTGATGATAACATCGCCATCAAGGGAGCAATCACTGAGTCGCGGCGTGCTTCATCGGTCTCTGTCGCTATAAATGTCAGTCCCTTATACTTTACTGAGGCATCATCCATTGTCTAGGACCATAGACCGTATTGGTCACATACGACTCTGGACACAGCTTCGTAGCGACCAGAAACAGGCCGGGTCTGGTCCATTAAGGACGATAGTGGAGCGTCCTCATTGGGCCAGACCTGGCAGGTTTATGGTCTCTGAGGTTTCTGGCCCAAGGCCGCCGTTCTGATGGTTACGATCATATTGAGGGTGGCGGCGGGTCCGTAGTACATTCAAGCGTACCAGCAGTAATCTATGTTATTTTTTCCTGTGTTCGCGCGTCCATTGCCATACTCTTGGAATCACGCGCCTACAAATCCACGTTAAGCCGATAACAATCGCTTATTTTCATTTACTTTCCGGCTACCTTATTTCGTCCTCGATCTAGCTTCTCAGCCTGCCTACACAACTTAGCTTACCATCTTCATGAGTACTTTTGTTACAAACTAAAGGACATGACAGCTAGCTTACCTATCTGGTTGCGTGTCTATTGTGCATTTAGACACAGGCCTAGACAATCACATTAGCTTTGCTTCATCAGACAGTATCCCAGAATTGTTATACAGATTGCTAGCATAGTTCTAACCCTCACCTCAGAGCAGGTGTTCGAAGGTCGCAGCGTTAGGAAGTATGCGTGCAGAAAGACTAAGCACATGGGTTGCCGTATCTTCAGCACTTGTCCATTGTGTCTGCTCTATAGTCACGGGCTGTCCTCGTTGCGACGGTATAACCGTGAGTGAAGCCTGCCCTTACGCGAAATAATTAGTCAGGTTTACGGGTCCGGTCTATCGTGCTTGTGAATATGGGCCCTGGTGATTCGTCATTCTATCGTATCAGGTTTTACACTCTCATCACAAGAGATCCAATTCCAGGATCCACTCTGTCAGCAAGTATCTAACGTCATAATCAAATATGCCACGTGTTAATTGACATCACAAGAAAATGGCGTATCATATAGCTCTATCACGAAACTCGAAAAGCCTGTCACAATGTGCTACGAATTGTATGATTTGATGAATCTACAATTTAATAAGCATTCTGTTTAATATGTTGCAAATAAGACTTAGGCAGCAACAGCCACCAATCAAATTAGTTTCAAATATTCAACAGCTTACCTCTATATTTACCGTGGTGCTTAAATACTGTGAGTTCAAGTTTTAAAGTTTCAAATCGATTCCCACAATCGTAAACGGTGAGTGAAGCTTAGCTAAAAATGTACGCATCATAGCTAGAAATGTGTGCGTCATAGGTAGAAATGTGCGCGTCATAGCGAGAAATGTGCGCATCAGAGCTAGAAATGTGCGCATCATAGCTAGAAATGTGCGCGTCATAGCTAGAAATGTGCGCGTCATGGCTAGAAATGTGCGCGTCCAAGCTAGGAATGTGCGCATCATGGCTAGAAATGTGCGCGTCATGGCTAGAAATGTGCGCGTCATAGCTAGAAATGTGCGCATCATAACTAGAAATGTGCGCATCATAGCTAGAAATGTGCGCGTCATGGCTAGAAATGTGCGGGCCATAGCTAGATATAGATGCCTCTATTGTCGTGCTTATCTACTCGCCGTGCATCACATTTTGGTATTAGTTGTTTGCACCAGATTGTTCGCAAGTGTACGAAAGCCCAGAAGGCTCATTCGAAATTCATTCAAAATTCAAAATTCAAAATTCAAAATTCAAAATTCAAAATTCAAAATTCAAAATTCAAAATTCAGAATTCAAAATTCAAAATTCAAAATTCAAATTCAAAACTCGACTTCAAAATTCAAAACTCGACTTCGAAATTCAAATCTTAAATCAGCCAATCACGAGCCATTTTACATTTATGTAAATTTATGCTAGCCAATCGGATTTATAGGTCATGCTTTGGTACGTTTATACTAGTGACACAGTGTGTAGATTTGCTATTCTATATTATTTTATTTTCACTTCAACTGAGTTAATTTAATTTGACGGTTCATCTTTAAGCGTTTAGTGTTCGTGACATAGCTGACCAGTGGTCAGCCAATTCATTAAAAGCCATGTCTCCTGTTTGGTCACAGTAGACTTGACTTGTATTATCTTTTGTATCTGCTTGAACAACTCGGTAAATCGGCTATTCCTGTTGCTGATATGTGTTGGCCTATTTACCTATACACCTACTTCGTAGTTAGTTAATGCCTGGATATATAGTCCAGTCAATATAGGGATATACCTAGAACAAATTGCAACAGAAGCTTTTTTGGTTTTATGTAATGCTACTGGTCCTCACTTACCAGAAAAAAAAATTCCTAAAAATTCTATCCCGGTAAAGGACTATTTCACAGAATTTAATAGGACCACTTAAAACCAATTATTAAGCTGAATATCTTACGTATCTTTGACTGGAGACCCATAAAATGTCTTAACTACATAAATAAAAGTGATAGCAAAGAACTGTTATTTCGTGATATGATCGCTATATGACATCCCGCTAACAGTAGATCCGTTACTACGTCTCTTGATGACGCCATCATGACGTCAATTATCAATCTTCCAATATTCAAGTAAATTTAATCCAAGTTTTATGATTTGTTGAATCAGTATGATGAATTTAGTAATGGTTTATTATATACAAACAGTTACATCCGTCATTTTCTCAATGGACGGCAAGGTCCAACATACTCATATTATCTTTACACAAGACCAACGTCTATGTCGTCAAATTCTGCAAGATCTACAGCTTGACAACTTGGAATGTTGCTGCAGTTGGTACCCTTGCATTCACCACATGCATATGTACAATGTAGGCTATGCTTTCTGCAGCTGCATCGCAATGTCGCACATTCTCCTCGGCACTGGCATCGAATAACTTTCAGAATGCAATCAGGAGCTGGTAGCTTATCCATTGTTCTGGGAATAAATTTCCCCTGGTGAATCTGCCATCCGAAATCCTCTGGCTTTAAGATCTCTTGCTCCTTCGTCCATAACTTTACTTGGAAGTAAACGCGAAAACTATGATACTTGGCTGCATCAGACGTTGGTGGCAGATTTTGAATCTGCAGAGATGAAATACTCTTAACCACTTTTTCTCAATGCATCCAATGTATCAGTTTCACTACCACCATACATACATACCAATAGCTTTTCACCAGACACCTGAATTCCGACCTTAGTAGATGTGTGGCAAAATTCCTTTGCATGATTCATGAATGAAGAATTGGACTGCATCTTTCTAAGAGGAACACCTTTGCCTATGCCAAATAAACGTGATGTTGTTTCACATCCACCTATTGCATGAATTAAAGGTAGGTATCGAGCAACATCATCGCCAATTTCAGCTCGCAGAAAATTGATGTCCCAAACGATGCATTTTCCAACCCTGTCTGGCTTCCCTGGCTTATCCGATCTGTAGATAAGTTTGTGGAGACCAGGATCAGCGAAATGGCACAACAACACTAATATGTCTGTGTCTTCCCCAATAACGTGAGTTATGCCTGATTTGGCACACTCAACCCCCGTCAATGCAATCAGAACATCTGCATCATCGACAGCATTCAAAGTTTTAACATTATTTTCTTGGAGTTTTTTGGACATCAATGAAGTGTTGTTTATTGGCTGAATTTGCCAGGAAATGATCCTTGAGAAAATAACTTTTGGCCCCCTGTACCTTGTGTCCGTCTTAGATGAGTCATATCCTTAATCGATGGTCCTGAAATATATCCATCAAACACAACATTTGGGTGGTTGAATGTTTTTACATACTCCACGTACATCGCGGCAATGTCATTGAAGCTGCTACCTTTCTTCCTTAGAAATCGGTGGATTAATGATCCGCCATCAAAAACAGTGTATTCCGGTGTTATTTCTTGGCATTTGGTGCTGCTCGTAGTAGAGGTTGCAGAATTCAATGCCTCTGCTAGCTGCGGCTTATTCGCTTCTTGGAGATGTCCATGTTTGTCAAATAGAGATGGTGGATATGTAGACAGCTCGTGCATTAAAGCAGTGTCTAGATTGCATTCACTTTTATTTACTACAATTAAAAGGCGCTGAAAAAGGAGCTGTGGGTCAAGAGAAAGCTTATCACCATCACTCGATACGACATGTCCTCCCATACATACCACTTGATCTTTTTTCCTGAATGAAAACTCGAATGCATCGTGGCCTTCCATTTTCTGTATTATGGTATTTCCAACTTCCAATGCCTTGTGTTGATTACAAGTGGGATCATCTGTAATTCCAGTGGCAGTATTATAAAATTCATCATTTGACATAAATGGACAGTAATCCTGAAAATATTTTTAAATAGTCAAACAATCTGTGTGATCCCGAACTTTCCTGGCTTCAGACATGTCTTTTTGTTGCTCCGAGACTTGGTATTCTGCTTCTGTTAGCTCCTGCATGGCCTCGTTGATTTCTGCACACACAGGGTGTGCTAAAAGCCAACGTGTCCTTTGTAATTCATCCATCCCCCGCCCACGAATGAGGCCCCCAGTGGTCTTGATGGTCCCATCAATGACTGTTCTATGACAAGGTCACTAGCAAGACCAGCCCAGTACCTATCAGATCTTCGCACTACAAATAGTCCGGTCATGAACTTCTGATAAATGTCTGGCCTTGTACTCTCTAGTTTTACCATGTCCTGCAGATGCAAATATACCGATTTTGTGTAATGGCAATGCCCGGCAGCAGCAAAGAAGGGCAGCATATCTGACAGTGACTTCAAGTACAACTTAAAGTCACCCGTCCTCTGAGCTCTGAGAAAAATCTTTAGCAGGTCTACCATATGCATGTACTGCACCCATAAACGTCCTGTTGGACTACTTACAATCATTGACTTCTCTGATTCTAACTTCTCATTTATCCGCTCAAACACATCATCGGATATCACTGATTCAAGTCTAGAGTCATATTTGATAACAACATCAAAATGGCGTAGAGCTGCTTCAATATCAGCACACGTCACTACTGCATTATCTATATTTCCTTCACTCACCTCTAAGATAGGAATGCCATACGCCGTTGACAGAACCATTGCATTAAGTGCTGCATCAACCAGGAAATGTCCACGTCAAGCTCTGGCATACGCTTTTCCAGTCAACATGTGCGTTACAGCATTTTCAGCATACACCAACTCCAGTACGTCTGTTAACCCCGATGACTGCATGAGGTGACCAATGCAACCAAAGTAGCCCATTGTTGTGTGGAAGCCACCTAGAATCAAGATTATTTGCACTAAATCACTTCTCTCGCCTTCATGAGCCATGATTGTCTTGGCCTTCCACCAAAGTGGCTGATCGAAGGTGACAATGGGTGTTGAACCATGACGTTGGTTTTCCGAAGCAATGAAGTGCAAGGTTGAATAAATACAACTCATGTCAGTTGGATCCATATCTAGCATTTGGAGAAAGTGGATTGATGCTTTTCCCGGATGAACTCCTTTGCAAATGGCTTGCATGGTTCCAGACCAACCGGGGCGATTAGGATGCAACGGCCAGGACACTTTCCACATTACGTCCAGGTGTTTCCAAATGTCAGCCACACTAACAACAGGTAGTTTATCATAAACCAAAGGTACCCTATTGCCCTTTACTGCTTTGTAGTAGTGAATAGCAATTTTTGCATTATGGACATTATTACTGGCTAACTCTAGCCGTGGAATGACATGTTGCTGTGCTAACTCAGGGGTAACGGCTACGACCATGCCCATGCCATGGAAGGTACCATGTCCATCCAACGTACGCAAGTTGTGGTCAACATTATCTGCAATATATTGTCCAAAATGTGCAGACATTGGGATATCAGTCCCTGGAAAGCACGCTGCACTTTTTGAGAAATTGACCACCTCTGAATATGAAACACAAAAGCCATGACTTGCCAAGCATTCAATCAAAAACCTTGACCCAAACTGGTGATGCATTTGTACTCCAAGTCCTAATGGTATTGGTGCAATGACAACCCTCGGTCTGGTCATCTGAATCATGCACTGACCAATAGAAGCAACTTTCACATCCTTTGACTCCCCACTTAAAAGGTTTTCTAGGAGGACGCGAAGTGTCGTTGGCAGATATGCCAAATTATGTTCCAAGGATCTGATATCAGTTGCCCCTGGGTAGACATCTTTTGATGTCTGCATACATTTGATGTCATTTTTTATGAGCGCAGCTGCCGTTCTAATGATCTGATGCTTTCTTATCTCCTCGTCGTCCACCTTTGGTGCATCATGAAATGTCTGCAATATCTTTGCAGCAGTTGTTCGAAAGGTTACAACATCTGGACGACCGTTAATATTAGTTATTACTATGCTTTCCCCTACATGATTCTCAAGCTTTTGTCACATACATTTTACACTGTAAGGTTCAGTGCAGAATTCTGACATTTTGTTAACCAGGTCAACTACAGTTGTCTGTTCATCATCGATTTCCCTCAGATAATTGACTACCTTCAGGAAAGCGTCCTCCCTCGATGTATCTACTGGTCTGCCCAAACGTGGAATTTTGGGTTCATCTACTGGGGTTCTTCTATATCGCATGGGAATCTGTTTGCCAGTTCTAAAATTAACGCTGCACACTTGGTGGTATACAGCTTCCACTGCAAGAAGATCCCTCGCATATATGACCCGTCCTCGAACCTCTTCTGTCCAACTATCGTCTTCAGGCCTTTCATCACATGCAGCAATAATTGATTTCTGGCAATCCCATGTGCGTACCTTGAAAACATCATCATTCTCATCACACCTACTATTTGTCTCAACTGCCGTCCCACATAGAAAGCAGTGGTCTTTGAATCGGAATTCAGGTACCTGTGAGCGGAGAATGGGTGATGGGGTATTTCGCCGGTTGCTTTCTAATTTTCTTTTTATGGCTGCTTCGATCTTAGTTCTATCAATGTGATCTCTCCTACAGGAAACATGTAATCTTTGCCCTTTTACAATAGTCATAGGTGCAATCTCACGGGTCAAACTGGCTTCATTTATTCCAGCAATACCTTTTGATGATATCACAAATGTGGGTTTGCCATTGTCAAGACTCTCCCCACAAATTGCACAGCATGCTACATTTGCTGTTTCGTCCATGACGTTGAAATGGTGAAGTAAAACAATGTAATTAATGATTAATTATCATGGGACACAATGACATACATATTTCAACGGTAATTCATATATGGTAATGGGTAAAGTGTTGTGAATTAATGTATGTGTAGGGTTTTCATATATACATGCGCTCTGGACACCAGGTCCTTGAAAGCGCTCTATAGCGGTTCTGTGTGCATAAAATAAACAAACACTGTTTGTTTCAGCCGATTTGATGAAGAATGACTTGATAAAGCCAAAGCTTGACAAAGAAAAGCGTGACGAAGTGAAAACTTTACAAAATGTGTGGAGAAAACAGAAATGAATATGGAAAACAAGTTTATAAAAAGTTCCGCCCGGAACGTACATTCACGGAAAATAATAGTCAGAAAGTGTTAAATGTCCCTCTGTTCGTTATAAAGGACCTGCTGACAATAAAGAGCACATATGAGACATTCTGCGCATAAATTCCGCCGTTAGCTACAATTTAGCCATAGACTTCCTACAAATGGATGCTTCTAGCGTAATGTATAAATACTTCAATGCCTCCTGTCTACATGTGACGTCACCATTAAGGGCTGGTGACGTAAATACACTAGCAATGAGACAGCACAACACTTTTACTAGTAGATTCAATCACTTAGCATCACATTCTACCATTTCTTACTTTTTAGAAATACATTATATGCGTCTAAAATTAATAGGAAATGTAATCCTTAGCTTGCAACAAAAATGTGGCAGCCATTTTTAATCACATTAATTAGGACCTTTCCCGGTGTGGGATTTTTAAGAATTTTTTATTTTGTGGTACTTGAAGACCAGTAGTATCAAATAAAACCAAAAAAGCTTCTGTTGCAATTTGTTCTAGGTTAAGCTTATTTAAGCGTAGACTGACTGGACTAATAGGCCTAGGTCACACTTGAGCACGGATACCTCTATTGCTGAGGCATTGCGTCCCGCGTCTAAAAATAAATATTAAAAATTGTTAAGAAGAAACTTAATGTGTACGAATGTATGCGTCTGTGGATCTAATCTAGACATAATAACACTAATTAATACCGTCGCCCCTTGCTCTAAAATTCGGGGATGCTCCACTACTCCGATAACCCATAGTCCAACAATTTTATCCACTAGACCGCCAGCACAATAGTCCGACAATTATATCCAGTTAGTCAGACAAACCAGTACAAGGCGCTCACATGTACGCCCACCCAACCGACCTGCCCGTACATCATCATCATCATCATCATCATCATCATCATCATCATCATCATCATCATCATCATCATCACCACCACCACCACCACCACCACCACCACCACCATCATCATCATCGTCGTCGTCGTCGTCCTCGTCGTCGTCGTCGTCGTCGTCGTCGTCGTCGTCGTCGTCGTCGCTACCAGAACCAGTAGCAGCAGCAGCACGACCAGCCCCACCACGACCACCACAACCACCACCGCCACAAGCAGCAGCAGCCCACCACCACCGTCATTGTAGCCGCCACTTCTCTCTATCAAAACGAGCAAGAATATAATCCACATACATATTTCCACAAAAAATGGCGGTTTATCTCTGCATGACCTAGAAATCTGATTGGCTAGCATAAATTTACATAATTGTAAGACTGCTTGTAATTGTCTGATTTAAGATTTGAATTTCGAAATCGAGTTCTGAATTTTGAAGCCGAGTTCTGAATTTCGAAGCCGAGTTTTGAATTTCGAAGTCGAGTTTTGAATTTCGAAGTCGAGTTTTGAATTTTGAAGTCGGGTTTTGAATTTCGAAGTTTGAATTTTGAATTTTGAATTTTGAATTACGAATGAGCCTTCTGGGCTTTCGTACATGTGCGCTTACGTCGTTGGTCATGGTAAGTGATAGGTGATCAAATCTGGCACTACGTCACTGCTGAAATGTGAAAGTTAGCTTAGCTTCAGTACTAAAACGCAATGGTCTGTTCGCTAATGCGATATAGTTACATCGCTACAGAATGGCTAACACCGTGACACTCTAAAGCTGGCAATTCATGAATCCATTCCCTCACTCAATTATATGACGTCATAATCAACTACCTGACGTGTATGCTGACGTCATGTTCATGACATCATGAATAATTCGATATAGTCTTCCTTTAACGCTTAATAGTGCGACCTGTTGTACGAATTATATGTCTTTACCATTTAAAAAAACATTGTTGAATACTTTGAAACTAATTTGTCTGGACGCTGTTGCTGCAGGTGTGGGTAGAGATTATATAGAGATGGGCGGCGCATAGTAAAACTGGAAAGGTCCATTGCGACACCTTTACTCCCAGAATAACGACACTAGCAAATCGTGATTGATTCAGCTGCTGTGTAATTTATTTCAGTGTTTGTCTCTGCTAACTTGTTAGAGGTAATGTATGCAAAGTGGGTATACTCCTGTGCCGATAAGTAAGTACACATATAACCTAATAGAATCTGTAGAATCACGCCAGCTTTTTGTTTTTATGGCGACTGTGCCATCGGCAAATGGAACTCGGCTTAGTGGCGTGGCCTTTCCAAACACGGCACCATTCAAGACTCTTATCCACAAGAAATGAAACAGGTAGCAATTACATTTGCGGTAGGCCTACGGTAATTGGAGTTATCGAAACGAGTAATTCAGCTCCTATATAATTATGTGTTGGTAACCAGTTCGTACTATCAGTACTATCAGTTCAATGACCACCGCAATAATATGACAATATTATGCACAATATGGACAGTTCCATACCATACGGGCCACTGCCAAAGATATGTAGCTACTGTTGTTTGCTCTTAATCCTGAAGACACAGTCCAACGATGCCCATATCTTTCTCTTTACCTTTTTAGTTACTGCTGAAGTTGAACGGATGGTCTTATATCAATAGTTCTCCTTTTAGTAATATGCTGTTCACACCAAAGTTACTCTTTTTTCCTAACTTTCCGTCTGGTGCCAGATTCTAGGGTGGCTATATAGTGCGGGGCAGGTTGGTGAGTGTTCAGTTTTCGAAGCATTACTTAACTATGAGAGGCACAACATATATCTGAAGCTGTGTTCTAACACGATTTTGAGATGTCAAAACGGCAAGACATACCTAAAGTAGTCGCTGGGGCAAAATGCTGTCCGACGTTCGTATAGGATAACCCAACAAAAGCCAGGGAGTGAGCTGGCATGAAGTCTATTGCCAACCAGAAAATCAATTCCTACGTTGCCAAATTATTGCTGCCCAAACCAACATAGTTCGTCGGAATAGTCTCTGATCTCTAGAGGTGCAGGGACTGTCTTCGAAAGAGAACTTATCACATTAGCATTGGACACCAAATGGTCACTAGAGATGTCGGTAGTGCACTATAGTTCTCATGTAAATCTATTCTTCTTTGTCAAACACCTCATAAAACTATAGTGTCTACAACGCATGATATATCTTGAAGTCACATCGAGAAAACCGGAAACAAGTGCCTCCAAACCTATAGCTAAAGGTTTTCTACAGCTATGTAAACTCCAAACAAAAGACAACTTTTGGAATTACAGATCTGGAATGTGAAGATGGATTAATAACGCGATCAGATACTGAGAATGCACAGCAATGGATTAGATATTTTCCAGTGTATTAACCAACGGAAATAGAACATGCAGTCCTCACCTGCCCGACAGCATATCATTAGGCCACTTAGAGAAATCCTCACAAAAGAAAAGGGTGTCATCACACGCATTGAGACAAACTACCAGTCTCCAAATCATCCAAGAGAACAAGAAGAGACCAGCAAAATCATGGTGAGAATATGCTGCTATTCGTAGAAAGACATCGGCCAAGGGGCCACAGTTACAAACTATTAAATTAACGCTTTAAGGGCACTACACGGAAGAGACGACACATCATTCGTGTGCCAAATTACTGGAATGGTCAACCTGAGTCAGTTGTCATGGTATCTATGTTCGACACCTTCAAAGGAAGACTCGACAAGTTCTACACAAATAATATGTTCACAGCTGACATTCCGCTTGAGCTCGTTCGCGCCAACTCAGAAGTACAACAGGTACAATAAGAGGCAAGTGAAGAAGACGGTGAAGATCTGCTAGAAAAGCACAATTATTGTGTGTAGGTGGCCAATAGACTACAATGGACCTTTACATGGTAATGACGTCATGTGATGTCACAATCAGATAAGCGGCATGTAGGATGATGTCATAATCATTACGTCATAAATGATTCAATTAGGCCCGTCTTTAACTCTGAATAGTCCGACACGTTGTAAGAATTGTATGTTTCTAAATTTTAATAAACATCCTGTTGAATATTTTGAAACTAATTTGACTTTACGCTGTTGCTGCCATATGCAGCAACAGCGCCTGGTCAAATTAGTTTCAAAATATTCAAGCGTTTACCTGTATAGCTTTCTGGAAATTGATAGTCAGGGAGTTCAGAGATCGTTCTATCCCAACACGAGCAAGGTGTGGGTGGAGCTTAGCTAGAGATGGGCGGGGCATGGCTAAAAATGGAAAGGTGCAGTATTGCACTTCCAACCGAGTTTCAATGGCGTGCATAGGATGTACCATGCATATTTAGCTCGAACCATATTACACAGAGTCCACACATTTTTCTAACCATGTTAGCCATGGAATTGTGATTATTAATACGCATTGAAGCTCATCTATTTTATGATAGGCTTAGTACTTCTAGTGCTCATCTGTTAGAGGCAGAACCCTACCCCGTGACCTTTGGTGTAAATGCTGAACTCGTTACCCACTGATGTCACATGGTGTGCAGGCGCCCTATAGACTGTGATTAAACAATTTCCGAACCAACCTTGATGATGCGCATAGTAGGTAGAAAGGCATATGCAGCCAACCCCATATCACACAGGAAATACAAATTCATCCAGCCATAATTCTGTATATGTAATTATATATGGTTTAGGGAATTGTGATTAATGAAGTCTTAAGACACCTTGAGATGCATTCACTCCAGGACCAGTGTTACACTTTAACCCACTACCTAATGGTGCATGTATAAACCCCGTTACACGCTGACCCTGGTTGACACATGTTGTATAGGTAGCTGATAGACGGTAAGTACACAACTGCGGAATCAACATTGGTGATACATGTACATAGTATTTGCAGAGTCATCTTTAGCGTGAATGACATCACAGAAACCACACGTTTATCCAGTCGGGTTAGCAATTTTATATAGACCATTTTGTGGTATTACCTAATTATGATTAAGGAAGGGGCCTTTTCATGCTTAGCTATGCCCCGCCCATCTCTAGTTAAGCTACACCCATACCCCGCTCGTGTTGGGATCGATCGATCTCTGCGCTGCCTGACTGACAATTTCCAGAAAACTATACATGTAAGCTGTTGAATATTTTGAAACTAATTTGACTGGATGCTGTTGCTGCCTATGGCAGCAACGGCGCCCAGTCAAATTAGTTTCAAAATATTCAACATGTTTTTTAAATAGTAGAGACATACAACGTGTCGGACTATTAAGAGTTAAAGACGAGCCGGGCCACATAGAATCATTGAAGGTGTAATGATTATGACGTAATCCTACACACCTCTTAGCTGATTATGACGTCATATTACGTCAGATTGATTGATGGATACTCTGGAAAGGTGAATTATTCGCACGGCTTATACAAGGCTCATCCGCGTTACGACAGTTGTAGCAATTTTGGTGTGCATCGGGTAGAGGGCGGCCCATAGCCCTCGTTGTTTGGTGTACGAGTGGACTTGGTTAGCTGAGGACCCACGTGTTATATAGGTGTGGTGTCTGGACTCCAGACTAGGCACCAAAAATGGTGTCCAAAAGTTACACACCTAATGGCTGACTACATGACCTGTTCCCCTATTGCATCATGCACCTTTAAACCATTATCCTAAAAGCTAGGTCTTCACAACCACCGAACCAGCGTCGATGATGCGAATATGATGGTGCTAAGGCATCTCTAGCCTGAAGGACATCACACAGATAACACAGGTCCATCCAGCCATGTTAACGATTGTAAATAGGAAATGTTCTGGTTTTACCGATTTATGCTTCACACCGTGAGACTCATCCCCTCCACGACTGGTGTCACACTTTGGTGATCATTTGGTGGAGGCAGGATTCTCGTCACGCAGCCGTTGTTGCACGAATCAATCTCATTACCTGAGGACCAAGTGTCACACTCGGCATGTAGTTAGCGGATAGACTGTTATTAGAAAACTGTGGAATCAGCATTGATGATGCATGTGCATAGGATGTGCCAGGGCATGTGTAGCCTGAATGATATTACACAGAAACAACATATATATATATATATATATATATATATATATATATATATATATATATATATATATATATATATATATATATATATATATATATATATATATATATATATATATATATATATATATATATATATATATATACACCTGTGCAAAAGTTAAGCACCAGCAAAAACAATAGAACGTAGAAACATGATGGTACAACTAGGCTGCCATACTTTTTGTCCCCGCGTTAGCTGACATAATTCCAAGTACGAAATGCACATGCATGTATGACTTCACGCCGCTTGATGTCCGTGCGTGGCGGGAAACAGCACACGTGTTCAGTTATGTAAAAGTCCAGTTTGAGGTGTAGAACAATACATACAGATTTAGGCGACAAGATTAGGAATCTTGTGTTCATGACCGTGGTTTATTTGTACAGAGAGAATTAGCTCTTGATTGTGAACCGCTATGGCAAGACGAAGGTTAAGTGATCGTGTGAAATGGCAAATCATAGGCATGCATACCACTGGTATGTCATGCAGAGAGATTGGCAGACAGCTGAACATTAACCATACTGTAATCAGTCGTTTGATTGCAAAACATGGGCAAACTAACGAGGTGAAGGACAGGCCTAGATCTGGAAGACCGAAGAAGACTACTGGCCGTGATGATCGAGCCCTAGTACGCCTTGTTAGGAGATCTCCATTCACCAACAGCAGAGTGCTCAGCCAGCAATGGGAAACGCGCAATAGAGTGTCAATGTCTACCGTCAAAAGGAGACTGTATGCTGCTGGCATGAAAGCTAGGAGACCTGTCAGACGTCCTCTCCTCACTGCACACCACAAAGAGGAGCGTCTGAGGTGGTGCAACGAAAGAAGACACTGGAACATGAGATCCTGGAGACGGGTACACTGGTCCGATGAAAGTCGGTTCCTGCTTCATGCCACAGATGGTCGAACTCGTGTATGGAGGTCCAGACGCACGGCGTACGACCAACGTAACATCATGGAAGAAGTTCCATTTGGTGGAGGTTCCGTTATGATATGGGGGTGCATCTCATTTGATTGTAAGCTGGATCTGTTGACTGTACCTGGAACACTAAATGGACAAAGATATCAAGATTCCATACTGGATAGAGTTGTGGTCCCTCATTTTGTAAATCATGCACCTGGAACCCACCCTATATTCATGGATGACAACGCCCGACCACATCGTGCTAGAGCTGTGCATGAATACCTCCGCCAGAATGCCATCGAAACCCTACCATGGGCAGCAAGGAGCCCTGACATGAACCCTATTGAGCATATCTGGGACATTCTGGGAAACTTGGTGAGAAGGAGGGATCCTCCTGTGCAGAACCTACAGGAATTAACAGACGCACTCCATCTTGAATGGCAACGAATACCACAATGGCGTATCAGTCGGTTGGTGACCAGCATGAGACGTCGTGTCCAGGCCGTCATCCAGGCACAAGGTGGATATACCCGGTATTAATAATGACAGTCTCAAACTCGTGCACAGATGTTAAACTTCGTTTTCAGACACCATTAATGACAATCTAGCCACGTGTGTCAACTGTAGGGCAATAGTTGTCAGTTGTGTCAACGTAATCATATTCAGGCCTCGTTTTCAAGTTCAAACAAAAACATACAGTGTTTCCCCACCATCATAATCAGCATTCCTCTAGTTGCATTATTACCTCTTGCACTAAGATGGATGGGTACATAAATGTTTATGCTATTGCTTTCTTCATAGCACATGAATATACCCTCGCATGTGCGTAAAATAGGGTGGTGCTTAACTTTTGCACAGGTGTATATATATATATATATATATATATATATATATATATATATATATATATATATATATATATATATATATATATATATATATATATATATATATATATATATATATATATATATATATATATATATATATTGCACATTTCCATGTTTGTCCTGAAGAGTTAGTTGCTGAGGGTCCCAAACTCTACTTGCATATTCCAAGACTGGTCTAATCGGTCCCATGTATGCTTGAAGTCTGATTTCTTGGAAACAGACTGATACATTTATCCGCAATAATCCTAGGGTGCTGTACGATTTGCTGCAAATCTCAGTGATGTGTTTGTTCCAGCTTAGGTAGCCTGATCTCTGAAGAAATGTCCTGGAGTATATCATTTCTGTGGAAGGAAAACAGTAACGGGCCTAGAGCAACTACTTGCGGCACACCCAGTACAACGTCTACAACGTTGAATTTAGCACAATGGACCTTTCCATTTTAGCCATGCCCCGCCCATCTCTAGCTTACATAAGCACCGCCCATAGTTCTCTCATGTTGGGATCGATCGATCTCTGAACTTCCTGACTATCAATTTTCAGAAAACTATACAGTTAAGCTGTTGAATATTTTGAAACTAATTTGACTGGGCGCTCTTGTTACATATGGCAGCAACAGCGCCCAGTCAAATTAGTTTCAAAATATTCAGCAGCATGTTTATTAAATAGTAGAGACATACAATTCGTGCAATGTGTCGGACTATTAAGAGTTAAAGACAAGACATATAGAGTCATCTATGATATAATGATTATGACGTCATCGTACACGCCGCTTAGCTGAATCTGACGTCATATGACGTCAGACGAGAGATGGCTACTCTGGAAAGGTGAATTGACTACTACCCATTGTCTGTGACCTGTTAAGAATGAGTCAATCCAATTTAGTCTGCCTGTTGACACATCATATTTGTGCAATTTAGATCTCAATTAGGGGGTAAGTCGAGTAAGACAATTGTTAATCTAGCGTCGGTGATGCGCATACTGTCGCATAGGATGTGCGATAACATTTTAAGCCTGGACGATATCACAGAGACCACACGTTTATCCAACCATGTTATCAATTATAAATAGGTAATTGTGTAACTTTGGTTTTCATTTAAAGTAAAACTGATTATAATTGCCATTTAATGAGATGCATAAGTATATTTATATGAGTGTAATAAATTGGGACACATGATTTCAGATTAGACTTAATACTCTGTTCCAACTAGGATAGGTTATACTGAATTCTATATGGTCGTCATGATAGACAATTCGTTACACACGTGCATAATGCTAAGGGAAAAGGAACATATGGACAGTTCTAAGCGCAAATCTCTTTTGTAATAGTTGTCTTTAAACACTATTTAGTCATTATTTCCGACTTCTCTCCACAGTTAGTTTGGATGTATGATTACTGTGATCTTCGGATGTATTTGTAGAAACATCATGCAGCTGCAATCAATTTTGTTTCGCTTCTAACCACTATTTTTTGTCCTTAGCCAAATTCTTTAGCTTCTTCAGGTCCATTCCTGATCTGAGTCTACCGAGTTCACCTTGCTTGACGTCACCTCGCACGTCTATCAGATTTATGCAAAAACGTCCTCTCCTGGCTTTATATTTGTTGGCTCGCTATGTGCTGGTGTGCCTTCTTTCTATCAGTACCTTCGTAGATCAATGATCAATCTTCAGTTACTGGGTTGGTTTATTTGATACGTCTTTCCTAAAGAAACACCATACTATCTATCATATCATACTTGTCTCTCATACAAGGTGGTGGTGGTGGTGGTGGTGGTGGTGGTGGTGGTGGTCCAATGAATCTTTTTATGACATAGTCTACCTGCTTAATCGATGGTCAAGGTGTGGTGCGCACATAGATATAATCAAGTTTCAAGTTTGTTTTATTACTCCCAGGTCACAATGTGACATATGGGGAGCATTTACATACAGTTGCATTGAGTAGGAATCAGTACACATCCATACACATTATTCTCAGTGTTATAGCCATTATTATCATATATCATCATTATTATAAATATTATAGATATTAACGACAATTACAGTCTGAGTTAGAGTTTAAACTCATGACACAAATAGGTTGTTATTTTACTAAATCAATATATGTATAATATTAATGTGTAGTTGTTTCAACATGTTTTGGAAATAGTAGTAGTAGTAGTAGTAGTAGTAGTAGTAGTAGTAGTAGTAGTAGTAGTAGTAGTAGTAGTAGTAGCGGTGGCGAAGGCGGCGGCAGCGGTAGTAGTAGTAGTAGTAGTAGTAGTAGTAGTAGTAGTAGCAGTAGCAGTAGCAGTAGCAGTAGCAGTAGCGGCAACAGCAGCAGCAGCAGCAGTACTAACAGTGATAGTTTGTTACTTGATAAAAGACAGCCAAACTTATAGCAGTTAGGTTTGATCCGGTAGTATTTCGGGAGCAATACAGTTCTATCACTTAGGAAGAAATCACAAAGGAATGGGTAATGATACCCATCACCTATATCATGTTGATTACAGAGGCTACAAAGCCTATGCTCCTTATTTAAACATTCCCATCTCCCGGTTTCTATAGGAAATTTGTGGTTAGCTATGCGGAATCTTGTTAGGGTTATTCTATTCATATAATTTAGTTTACACAAGTAGTGTTAAATTTTGAATATTGTTTTATAGATGGTATAGGGGTTTCCCTTTCATGACACATTAATCTGACCTTGCCAGGAATTGGCATACTGGTCGATATGAATCTGGTTTATATGTTTTGTTGTGGTATGTGTAATGGTTTGCTCTTCCCATAGGTATCACACTCCTACATTATTACGTATCCCCTCGATTACATTGTACATTTTCTTCTCGTGTTGTGTTTTCAGTCATCAAGATTTCATAGCCGTATGTAATAATTGGTGCAATCATCGAATCAAAAAGTTTAATTTGACAGTTTATGGGCAAATTGATATTTTGGCATCTCCTATATAGTGAATAGAGAGCGTTTGGAGCTTGTTCTGCTAGCTGTTTTAATGAATCTCCTATATAGTGAATAGAGGGCTTTTGTCGCTTGCCCACCTAGCTGTTTTAATACAGCTCCTATATAGCGAATATGGGGCGGTTGTAGCTTGCTCTGCTAGCTGCTTTAATGCATCTCCTATACAGTGAATAGAGGGCTTTTGTAGCTTGCTCTGCGAGCTGTTTTAATGCATCTCCTATATAGTGAATAGAGGGCTTTTGTAGCTTGCTCTGCTAGGAGTTTTAATGCATCTCCTATATAGTGATTAGAGGGCGGTTGTAGCTTGCTCTGCTAGCTGTTTTAATTCATCTCCTATATAGTGAATAGAGGGTGTTTGTAGCTTGCGCTGCTAGGAGTTTTAATGCATCTCCTATATAGTGAATAGAGGGCCTTTGTAGCTTGCTCTGCTAGCTGTATTAATGCATCTCATATATAGTGAATAGAGGGCTTTTGTAGCTTGCTCTGCTAGCTGTTTTAATGCATCTCATATATAGTGAATAGAGGGCGTTTGTAGCTTTCTCTTCTAGCTGTTTTAATGCATCTCCTATATAGTGAATAGAGGGCGTTTGTAGCTTGCTCTGCTAGGAGTTTTAATGCATCTCCGATATAGTGAATAGAGGGTGTATGTAGCTTGCTCTGCTAGCTGTTTTAATGCATCTCCTATATAGTGAATAGAGGGCTTTTGTAGCTTGCTCTGCTAGGAGTTTTAATGCATCTCCTATATAGTGAATAGAGGGCGGTTGTAGCTTGCTCTGCTAGCTGTTTTAATGTATCTCCTATATAGTGAATAGAGGGCGTTTGTAGCTTGCTCTGCTAGCTGCTTTAATGCATCTCCTATATAGTGAATAGAGGGCTTTTGTAGCTTGCTCTGCTAGCTGTTTTAATGCATCTCCTATATAGTGAATAGAGGTCGTTTGTAGCTTGCTCTGCTAGCTGTTTTAATGCATCTCCTATATAGTGAATAGAGGGCGTTTGTAGCTTGCTCTGCTAGCTGTTTTAATGCATCTCCTATATAGTGAATAGAGGGCGTTTGTAGCTTGCTCTGCTAGGAGTTTTAATGCATCTAATATATAGTGAATAGAGAGTTTTTGTAGCTTGCTCTGCTAGCTGTTTTAATGCATCTCCTATATAGTGAATAGAGGGCTTTTGTAGCTTGCTCTGGTAGCTGTTTTAATGCGTCTCCTATATGGTGAATAGAGGGCGTTTGTAGCTTGCCCAGCTAGCTGTTTTAATGCGTCTCCTATATAGTGAATAGAGAGTTTTTGTAGCTTGCTCTGCTAGCTGTTTTAATGCATCTCCTATAGAGTGAATAGAGGGCGTGTGTAGCTTGCTCTGCTAGCTGATTTAATGCATCTCCTATATAGTGAATAGAGGGCGTTTGTAGCTTTCTCTGCTAGCTGTTTTAATGCATCTCCTATATAGTGAATAGAGGGCTTTTGTAGCTTGCTCTGCTAGGAGCTTTAATGCATCTCCTATATAGTGAATAGAGGGCGTTTGTAGCTTTCTCTGCTAGCTGTTTTAATGAATCTCCAATATAGTGAATAGAGGGCTTTTGTAGCTTGCTCTGCTAGGAGTTTTAATGCATCTCATATATAGTGAATAGAGGGCGTTTGTAGCTTGTTCTGCTAGCTGTTTTAATGCATCTCATATATAGTGAATAGAGGGCGTTTGTAGCTTTCTCTTCTAGCTGTTTTAATGCATCTCCTATATAGTGAATAGAGGGCGTTTGTAGCTTGCTCTGCTAGGAGTTTTAATGCATCTCCTATATAGTGAATAGAGGGTGTTTGTAGCTTGCTCTGATAGCTGTTTTAATGCATCTCCTATATAGTGAATAGAGGGCGTTTGTAGCTTGCTCTGCTATGAGTTTGAATGAATCTCATATATAGTGAATAGAGGGCGTGTGTAGCTTGCTCTGCTAGCTGTTTTAATGCATCTCCTATATAGTGAATAGAGAGTTTTTGTAGCTTGCTCTGCTAGCTGTTTTAATGCATCTCCTATATAGTGAATAGAGGGCTTTTGTAGCTTGCTCTGCTAGCTGTTTTAATGCATCTCCTATATAGTGAATAGAGGGCTTTTGTAGCTTGCTCTGGTAGCTGTTTTAATGCGTCTCCTATATAGTGAATAGAGGGCGTTTGTAGCTTGCCCAGCTAGCTGTTTTAATACGTCTCCTATATAGTGAATAGAGAGTTTTTGTAGCTTGCTCTGCTAGCTGTTTTAATGCATCTCCTATATAGTGAATAGAGGGCGTGTGTAGCTTGCTCTGCTAGCTGGTTTAATGCATCTCCTATATAGTGAATAGAGGGCTTTTGTAGCTTGCTCTGCTAGCTGTTTTAATGCATCTCCTATATAGTGAATAGAGGGCGTTTGTAGCTTGCTCTGCTAGCTGTTTTAATGCATCTCCTATATAGTGAATAGAGGGCGTTTGTAGCTTGCTCTGCTAGCTGTTTTAATGCATCTCCTATATAGTGAATAGAGGGCGTTTGTAGCTTGCTCTGCTAGGAGTTTTAATGCATCTAATATATAGTGAATAGAGAGTTTTTGTAGCTTGCTCTGCTAGCTGTTTTAATGCATCTCCTATATAGTGAATAGAGGGCTTTTGTAGCTTGCTCTGGTAGCTGTTTTAATGCGTCTCCTATATGGTGAATAGAGGGCGTTTGTAGCTTGCCCAGCTAGCTGTTTTAATGCGTCTCCTATATAGGGAATAGAGAGTTTTTGTAGCTTGCTCTGCTAGCTGTTTTAACGCATCTCCTATATAGTGAATAGAGGGCGTGTGTAGCATGCTCTGCTAGCTGATTTAATGCATCTCCTATATAGTGAATAGAGGGCGTTTGTAGCTTTCTCTGCTAGCTGTTTTAATGCATCTCCTATATAGTGAATAGAGGGCTTTTGTAGCTTGCTCTGCTAGGAGATTTAATGCATCTCCTATATAGTGAATAGAGGGCGTTTGTAGCTTTCTCTGCTAGCTGTTTTGATGCATCTCCAATATAGTGAATAGAGGGCTTTTGTAGCTTGCTCTGCTAGGAGTTTTAATGCATCTCATATATAGTGAATAGAGGGCTTTTGTAGCTTGCTCTGCTAGCTGTTTTAATGCATCTCATATATAGTGAATAGAGGGCGTTTGTAGCTTGCTCTCCTAGGAGTTTTAATGCATCTCCTATATAGTGAATAGAGGGTGTTTGTAGCTTGCTCTGCTAGCTGTTTTAATGCATCTCCCAAATAGTGAATAGAGGGTGTTTGTAGCTTGCTCTGATAGCTGTTTTAATGCATCTCCTATATAGTGAATAGAGGGCGTTTGTAGCTTGCTCTGCTATGAGTTTGAATGCATCTCATATATAGTGAATAGAGGACGTGTGTAGCTTGCTCTGCTAGCTGTTTTAATGCATCTCCTATATAGTGAATAGAGAGTTTTTGTAGCTTGCTCTGCTAGCTGTTTTAATGCATCTCCTATATAGTGAATAGAGGGCTTTTGTAGCTTGCTCTGCTAGCTGTTTTAATGCATCTCCTATATAGTGAATAGAGGGCGTTTGTAGCTTTCTCTTCTAGCTGTTTTAATGCATCTCCTATATAGTGAATAGAGAGTTTTTGTAGCTTGCTCTGCTAGCTGTTTTAATGCGTCTCCTATATGGTGAATAGAGGGCGTTTGTAGCTTGCCCAGCTAGCTGTTTTAATGCGTCTCCTATATAGTGAAGAGAGAGTTTTTGTAGCTTGCTCCGCTAGCTGTTTTAATGCATCTCCTATATAGTGAATAGAGAACGTGTGTAGCTTGCTCTGCTAGCTGGTTTAATGCATCTCCTATATAGTGAATAGAGGGCGTTTGTAGCTTTCTCTGCTAGCTGTTTTAATGCATCTCCTATATAGTGAATAGAGGGCTTTTGTAGCTTGCTCTGCTAGGAGCTTTAATGCATCTCCTATATAGTGAATAGAGGGCGTTTGTAGCTTTCTCTGCTAGCTGTTTTAATGCATCTCCTATATAGTGAATAGAGGGCTTTTGTAGCTTGCTCTGCTAGGAGTTTTAATGCATCTTAAAAAAAAGTGAATAGAGGGCTTTTGTAGCTTGCTCTGCTAGCTGTTTTAATGCATCTCCTATATAGTGAATAGAGGGCGTTTGTAGCTTTCTCTTCTAGCTGTTTTAATGCATCTCCTATATAGTGAATAGAGGGCGTTTGTAGCTTGCTCTGCTAGGAGTTTTAATGCATCTCCTATATAGTGAATAGAGGGTGTTTGTAGCTTGCTCTGATAGCTGTTTTAATGCATGTCCTATATAGTGAATAGAGGGCGTTTGTAGCTTGCTCTGCTATGAGTTTTAATGCATCTCATATATAGTGAATAGAGGGCGTGTGTAGCTTGCTCTGCTAGCTGTTTTAATGCATCTCCTATATAGTGAATAGATAGTTTTTGTAGCT
Organism: Chaetoderma sp. LZ-2023a; assembly: GCA_034401795.1. Classification (NCBI taxonomy): domain Eukaryota; kingdom Metazoa; phylum Mollusca; class Caudofoveata; order Chaetodermatida; family Chaetodermatidae; genus Chaetoderma; species Chaetoderma sp. LZ-2023a. The sequence goes on from CM067371.1 coordinate 118,854,910, forward strand.
TGATCTGCTAGCTGTTTTAATGCATCTCCTATATAGTGAATAGAGGGCGTTTGTAGCTTGCTCTGCTAGCTGTTTTAATGCATCTCCTATATAGTGAATAGAGGGCTTTTGTAGCTTGCTCTAGTAGCTGTTTTAATGCGTCTCCTATATAGTGAATAGAGGGCGTTTGTAGCTTGCCCAGCTAGCTGTTTTAATACGTCTCCTATATAGTGAATAGAGAGTTTTTGTAGCTTGCTCTGCTAGCTGTTTTAATGCATCTCCTATATAGTGAATAGAGGGCGTGTGTAGCTTGTTCTGCTAGCTGGTTTAATGTATCTCCTATATAGTGAATAGAGGGCTTTTGTAGCTTGCTCTGCTAGCTGTTTTAATGCATCTCCTATATAGTGAATAGAGGGCGTTTGTAGCTTGCTCTGCTAGCTGTTTTAATGCATCTCCTATATAGTGAATAGAGGGCGTTTGTAGCTTGCTCTGCTAGCTGTTTTAATGCATCTCCTATATAGTGAATAGAGGGCGTTTGTAGCTTGCTCTGCTAGCTGGTTTAATGCATCTCCTATATAGTGAATAGAGGGCTTTTGTAGCTTGCTCTGCTAGCTGTTTTAATGCATCTCCTATATAGTGAATAGAGGGCGTTTGTAGCTTGCTCTGCTAGCTGTTTTAATGCATCTCCTATATAGTGAATAGAGGGCGTTTGTAGCTTGCTCTGCTAGCTGTTTTAATGCATCTCCTATATAGTGAATAGAGGGCTTTTGTAGCTTGCTCTGCTAGCTGTTTTAATGCATCTCCTATATAGTGAATAGAGGGCTTTTGTAGCTTGCTCTGGTAGCTGTTTTAATGCGTCTCCTATATAGTGAATAGAGGGCGTTTGTAGCTTGCCCAGCTAGCTGTTTTAATACGTCTCCTATATAGTGAATAGAGGGTTTTTGTAGCTTGCTCTGCTAGCTGTTTTAATGCATCTCCTATATAGTGAATAGAGGGCGAGTGTAGCTTGCTCTGCTAGCTGTTTTAATGCATCTCCTATATAGTGAATAGAGGGCGTTTGTAGCTTTCTCTGCTAGCTGTTTTAATGCATGTCCTATATAGTGAATAGAGGGCGTTTGTAGCTTGCTCTGCTATGAGTTTTAATGCATCTCATATATAGTGAATAGAGGGCGTGTGTAGCTTGCTCTGCTAGCTGTTTTAATGCATCTCCTATATAGTGAATAGATAGTTTTTGTAGCTTGATCTGCTAGCTGTTTTAATGCATCTCCTATATAGTGAATAGAGGGCGTTTGTAGCTTGCTCTGCTAGCTGTTTTAATGCATCTCCTATATAGTGAATAGAGGGCTTTTGTAGCTTGCTCTGGTAGCTGTTTTAATGCGTCTCCTATATGGTGAATAGAGGGCGTTTGTAGCTTGCCCAGCTATCTGTTTTAATGCGTCTCCTATATAGTGAATAGAGAGTTTTTGTAACTTGCTCTGCTAGCTGTTTTAATGCATCTCCTATATAGTGAATAGAGGGCGTGTGTAGCTTGCTCTGCTAGCTGATTTAATGCATCTCCTATATAGTGAATAGAGGGCGTTTGTAGCTTTCTCTGCTAGCTGTTTTAATGCATCTCCTATATAGTGAATAGAGGGCTTTTGTAGCTTGCTCTGCTAGGAGCTTTAATGCATCTCCTATATAGTGAATAGAGGGCGTTTGTAGCTTTCTCTGCTAGCTGTTTTAATGCATCTCCAATATAGTGAATAGAGGGCTTTTGTAGCTTGCTCTGCTAGGAGTTTTAATGCATCTCATATATAGTGAATAGAGGGCTTTTGTAGCTTGCTCTGCTAGCTGTTTTAATGCATCTCATATATAGTGAATAGAGGGCGTTTGTAGCTTGCTCTGCTAGGAGTTTTAATGCATCTCCTATATAGTGAATAGAGGGTGTTTGTAGCTTGCTCTGCTAGTTGTTTTAATGCATCTCCCAAATAGTGAATAGAGGGTGTTTGTAGCTTGCTCTGATAGCTGTTTTAATGCATCTCCTATATAGTGAATAGAGGGCGTTTGTAGCTTGCTCTGCTATGAGTTTGAATGCATCTCATATATAGTGAATAGAGGACGTGTGTAGCTTGCTCTGCTAGCTGTTTTAATGCATCTCCTATATAGTGAATAGAGAGTTTTTGTAGCTTGCTCTGCTAGCTGTTTTAATGCATCTCCTATATAGTGAATAGAGGGCTTTTGTAGCTTGCTCTGGTAGCTGTTTTAATGCGTCTCCTATATAGTGAATAGAGGGCGTGTGTAGCTTGCTCTGCTAGCTGTTTTAATGCATCTCCTATATAGTGAATAGAGGGCGTCTGTAGCTTGCTCTGCTAGCTGTTTTAATGCATCTCCTATATAGTGAATAGAGGGCGTTTGTAGCTTGCTCTGCTAGCTGTTTTAATGCATCTCCTATATAGTGAATAGAGGGCGTTTGTAGCTTGCTCTGCTAGCTGTTTTAATGCATCTCCTATATAGTGAATAGAGGGCGTTTGTAGCTTGCTCTGCTAGGAGTTTTAATGCATCTCATATATAGTGAATAGAGAGTTTTTGTAGCTTGCTCTGCTAGCTGTTTTAATGCATCTCCTATATAGTGAATAGAGGGCTTTTGTAGCTTGCTCTGCTAGCTGTTTTAATGCATCTCCTATATAGTGAATAGAGGGCGTTTGTAGCTTGCTCTGCTAGCTGTTTTAATGCATCTCCTATATAGTGAATAGAGGGTTTTTGTAGCTTGCTCTGCTAGCTGTTTTAATGCATCTCCTATATAGTGAATAGAGGGCGTTTGTAGCTTGCTCTGCTAGCTGTTTTAATGCATCTCCTATATAGTGAATAGAGGGCGTTTGTAGCTTGCTCTGCTAGCTGTTTTAATGCATCTCCTATATAGTGAATAGAGGGCGTTTGTAGCTTGCTCTGCTAGCTGTTTTAATGCATCTCCTATATAGTGAATAGAGGGCGTTTGTAGCTTGCTCTGCTAGGAGTTTTAATGCATCTCATATATAGTGAATAGAGAGTTTTTGTAGCTTGCTCTGCTAGATGTTTTAATGCATCTCCTATATAGTGAATAGAGGGCTTTTGTAGCTGGCTCTGCTAGCTGTTTTAATGCATCTCCTATATAGTGAATAGAGGGCTTTTGTAGCTTGCTCTGGTAGCTGTTTTAATGCGTCTCCTATATAGTGAATAGAGGGCTTTTGTAGCTTGCTCTGCTAGCTGTTTTAATGCATCTCCTATATAGTGAATAGAGGGCGTGTGTACCTTGCTCTGCTAGCTGTTTTAATGCATCTCCTATATAGTGAATAGAGGGCGTTTGTAGCTTGCTCTGCTAGCTGTTTTAATGCATCTCCTATATAGTGAATAGAGAGTTTTTGTAGCTTGCTCTGCTAGCTGTTTTAACGCATCTCCTATATAGTGAATAGAGGGCTTTTGTAGCTTGCTCTGCTAGCTGTTTTAATGCATCTCCTATATAGTGAATAGAGGGCGTTTGTAGCTTGCTCTGCTAGCTGTTTTAATGCATCTCCTATATAGTGAATAGAGGGTGTTTGTAGCATGCTCTGCTGGCTGTTTTAATGCATCTCCTATATAGTGAATAGAGGGTGTTTGTAGCTTGCCCTGCTAGCTGTTTTAATGCATCTCCTATATAGTGAATAGAGGGAGTTTGTAGCTTGCTCTGCTAGCTGTTTTAATGCATCTCCTATATATTGAATATAGGGCTTTTGTAGCTTGCTCTGCTAGCTGGTTTAATGCATCTCCTATATAGTGAATAGAGGGCGTTTGTAGCTTTCTCTGCTAGCTGTTTTAATGCATCTCCTATATAGTGAATAGAGGGCTTTTTTAGCTTGCTCTGCTAGGGGTTTTAATGCATCTCCTATATAGTGAATAGAGGGTGTTTGTAGCTTGGTCTGCTAGATGTTTTAATGCATCTCCTATATAGTGAATAGGGGGCTTTTGTAGCTTGCTATGCTAGCTGTTTTAATGCATCTCCTATATAGTGAATAGAGGGCGTTTGTAGCTTGCTCTGCTAGCTGTATTAATGCATCTCCTATATAGTGAATAGAGGGCGTTTGTAGCTTGCTCTGCTGGCTGTTTTAATGCATCTCCTATATAGTGTATAGACGGCTTTTGTAGCTTGCTCTGCTAGGAGTTTTAATGCATCTCCTATATAGTGAATAGAGGGTGTTTGTAGCTTGCTCTGCTAGCTGTATTAATGCATCTCCTATATAGTGAATAGAGGGTGTTTGTAGCTTGCTCTGCTAGGAGATTTAATGCATCTCCTACATAGTGAATAGAGGGGGTTTGTAGCTTGCTCTGCTAGCTGTTTTAATGCATCTCCTATATAGTGAATATAGGGTGTTTGTAGCTTGCTCTGCTAGCTGTTTTAATGCATCTCCTATGTAGTGAATAGAGGGCTTTTGTAGCTTGCTCTGCTAAGAGTTTTAATGCATCTCCTATATAGTGAATAGAGGGCGGTTGTAGCTTGCTCTGCCAGGAGTTTTAATGCATCTCCTATATAGTGAATAGAGGGCGTTTGTAGCTTGCTATGCTAGCTGTTTTAATGCATCTCCTATATAGTGAATAGAGGGCGTTTGTAGCTTGCTCTGCTAGCTGTTTTAATACATCTCCTATAAAGTGAATAGAGAGCGTTTGTAGCTTGCTCGGCTAGGAGTTTTAATGCATCACCTATATAGTGAATAGAGGGCTTTTGTAGCTTGCTCTGCTAGCTGTTTTAATGCATCTCCTATATAGTGAATAGAGGGCTTTTGTAGCTTGCTCTGCTAAGAGTTTTAATGCATCTCCTATATAGTGAATAGAGGGCTTTTGTAGCTTGCTCTGTTAGCTGTTTTAATGCATCTCCTATATAGTGAATAGAGGGCGTTTGTAGCTTGCTCTGCTAGCTGTTTTAATGCATCTCCTATATAGTGAATAGAGGGTGTTTGTAGCTTGCTCTGCTAGGAGTTTTACTGCATCTCCTATGTAGTGAACAGAGAACGTTTGTAGCTTGCTCTGTTAGCTGTTTTAATGCATCTCCTATATAGTGAATAGAGGGCTTTTGTAGGTGGGTCTGCTAGGAGTTTTAATGCATCTCCTATATAGTGAATATAGGGTCTTTGTTGGTTGCTCTGCTAGCTGTTTTAATGCATCTCCTATATAGTGAATAGAGGGTGTTTGTGGCTTGCTCTGCTAGCTGTTGTAATGCATCTCCTATATTGTGAATAGGGGGCTTTTGTAGCTTGCTCTGCTAGCTGTTTTAATGCATCTCCTATATAGTGAATAGAGGGTGTTTGTAGCTTGCTCTGGTAGGAGTTGTCATGCATCTCCTATATAGTGAATGTAGGGTGTATGTAGCTTGCTCTGCTAGCTGTTTTAATGCATCTCCTATATAGTGAATAGAGGGCGTTTGTAGCTTGCTCTGCTAGCTGTTTTAATACATCTCCTATAAAGTGAATAGATAGCGTTTGTAGCTTGCTCTGCTAGGAGTTTTAATGCATCACCTATATAATGAATAGAGGGCTTTTGTAGCTTGCTCTGCTAGCTGTTTTAATGCATCTCCTATATAGTGAATAGAGGGCGTGTGTAGCTTGCTCTGCTAGCTGGTTTAATGCATCTCCTATATAGTGAATAGAGGGCTTTGTGGCTTGCTCTGCTAGGAGTTTTAATGCATCTGCTTTATAGTGAATAGAGGGCATTTGTAGCTTTCTCTGCTAGCTGTTTTAATGCATCTCCTATATAGTGAATAGAAGGCTTTTGTAGCTTGCTCTGCTAGGAGTTTTAATGCATCTCCTATATAGTGAATAGAGGGTGTTTGTAGCATGCTCTGCTGGCTGTTTTAATGCATCTCCTATATAGTGAATAGAGGGTGTGTGTGGCTTGCTCTGCTAGCTGTTTTAATGCATCTCCTATATAGTGAATAGAGGGTGTTTGTAGCTTGCCCTGCTAGCTGTTTTAATGCATCTCCTATATAGTGAATAGAGGGTGTTTGTAGCTTGCTCTGCTAGCTGTTTTAATGCATCTCCTATACAGTAAATAGAGGGCTATTGCAGCTTGCTCTGCTGGCTGTTTTAATGCATCTCCTATATAGTGAATAGAGGGCGTTTGTAGCTTGCTCTGCTAGGTGTTTTAATGCATCTCCTATATAGTGAATAGAGGGAGTTTGTAGCTTGCTCTGCTAGCTGTTTTAATGCATCTCCTATATAGTGAATATAGGGCTTATGTAGCTTGCTCTGCTAGCTGGTTTAATGCATCTCCTATATAGTGAATATAGGGTGTTTGTAGCTTGCTCTGCTAGCTGTTTTAATGCATCTCCTATATAGTGTATAGAGGGAGTTTGTAGCTTGCTCTGCTAGCTGTTTTAATGCATCTCCTATATAGTGAATAGAGGGCTTTTGTAACTTGCTCTGCTAGGAGTTTTAATGCATCTCCTATATAGTGAATAGAGGGTGTTTGTAGCTTGCTCTGCTAGCTGTTTTAATGCATCTCCTATATAGTGAATAGGGGGCTTTTGTAGCTTGCTCTGCTAGCTGTTTTAATGCATCTCCTATATAGTGAATAGAGGGCGTTTGTAGCTTGCTCTGCTAGCTGTATTAATACATCTCCTATAAAGTGAATAGAGAGCGTTTGTAGCTTGCTCTGCTAGCTGTTTTAATGCATCTCCTATATAGTGAATAGAGGGCTTATGTAGCTTTCTCTGCTAGCTGTTTTATTGCATCTCCTACATAGTGAATAGAGGGCTTTTGTAGCTTGCTCTGCTAGGAGTTTTAATGCATCTCCTATATAGTGAATATAGGGTGTTTGTAGCATGCTCTGCTGGCTGTTTTAATGCATCTCCTATATAGTGAATAGAGGGTGTTTGTAGCTTGCCCTGCTAGCTGTTTTAATGCATCTCCTATATAGTGAATAGATGGTGTTTGTAGCTTGCTCTGCTAGCTGTTTTAATGCATCTCCTATACAGTAAATAGAGGGCTTTTGCAGCTTGCTCTGCTGGCTGTTTTAATGCATCTCCTATATAGTGAATAGAGGGCTTATGTAGCTTTCTCTGCTAGCTGTTTTATTGCATCTCCTACATAGTGAATAGAGGGCTTTTGTAGCTTGCTCTGCTAGGAATTTTAATGCATCTCCTATATAGTGAATATAGGGTGTTTGTAGCATGCTCTGCTGGCTGTTTTAATGCATCTCCTATATAGTGAATAGAGGGTGTTTGTGGCTTGCTCTGCTAGCTGTTTTAATGCATCTCCTATATAGTGAATAGAAGGCTTTTGTAGCTTGCTCTGCTAGGAGTTTTAATGCATCTCCTATATAGTGAATATAGGGTGTTTGTAGCATGCTCTGCTGGCTGTTTTAATGCATCTCCTATATAGTGAATAGAGGGTGTGTGTGGCTTGCTCTGCTAGCTGTTTTAATGCATCTCCTATATAGTGAATAGAGGGTGTTTGTAGCTTGCCCTGCTAGCTGTTTTAATGCATCTCCTATATAGTGAATAGAGGGTGTTTGTAGCTTGCTCTGCTAGCTGTTTTAATGCATCTCCTATACAGTAAATAGAGGGCTATTGCAGCTTGCTCTGCTGGCTGTTTTAATGCATCTCCTATATAGTGAATAGAGGGCGTTTGTAGCTTGCTCTGCTAGGTGTTTTAATGCATCTCCTATATAGTGAATAGAGGGAGTTTGTAGCTTGCTCTGCTAGCTGTTTTAATGCATCTCCTATATAGTGAATATAGGGCTTATGTAGCTTGCTCTGCTAGCTGGTTTAATGCATCTCCTATATAGTGAATATAGGGTGTTTGTAGCTTGCTCTGCTAGCTGTTTTAATGCATCTCCTATATAGTGTATAGAGGGAGTTTGTAGCTTGCTCTGCTAGCTGTTTTAATGCATCTCCTATATAGTGAATAGAGGGCTTTTGTAACTTGCTCTGCTAGGAGTTTTAATGCATCTCCTATATAGTGAATAGAGGGTGTTTGTAGCTTGCTCTGCTAGCTGTTTTAATGCATCTCCTATATAGTGAATAGGGGGCTTTTGTAGCTTGCTCTGCTAGCTGTTTTAATGCATCTCCTATATAGTGAATAGAGGGCGTTTGTAGCTTGCTCTGCTAGCTGTATTAATACATCTCCTATAAAGTGAATAGAGAGCGTTTGTAGCTTGCTCTGCTAGCTGTTTTAATGCATCTCCTATATAGTGAATAGAGGGCTTATGTAGCTTTCTCTGCTAGCTGTTTTATTGCATCTCCTACATAGTGAATAGAGGGCTTTTGTAGCTTGCTCTGCTAGGAGTTTTAATGCATCTCCTATATAGTGAATATAGGGTGTTTGTAGCATGCTCTGCTGGCTGTTTTAATGCATCTCCTATATAGTGAATAGAGGGTGTTTGTAGCTTGCCCTGCTAGCTGTTTTAATGCATCTCCTATATAGTGAATAGATGGTGTTTGTAGCTTGCTCTGCTAGCTGTTTTAATGCATCTCCTATACAGTAAATAGAGGGCTTTTGCAGCTTGCTCTGCTGGCTGTTTTAATGCATCTCCTATATAGTGAATAGAGGGCTTATGTAGCTTTCTCTGCTAGCTGTTTTATTGCATCTCCTACATAGTGAATAGAGGGCTTTTGTAGCTTGCTCTGCTAGGAGTTTTAATGCATCTCCTATATAGTGAATATAGGGTGTTTGTAGCATGCTCTGCTGGCTGTTTTAATGCATCTCCTATATAGTGAATAGAGGGTGTTTGTGGCTTGCTCTGCTAGCTGTTTTAATGCATCTCCTATATAGTGAATAGAGGGTGTTTGTAGCTTGCCCTGCTAGCTGTTTTAATGCATCTCCTATATAGTGAATAGAGGGTGTTTGTAGCTTGCTCTGCTAGCTGTTTTAATGCATCTCCTATACAGTAAATAGAGGGCTTTTGCAGCTTGCTCTGCTGGCTGTTTTAATGCATCTCCTATATAGTGAATAGAGGGCGTTTGTAGCTTGCGCTGCTAGGTGTTTTAATGCATCTCCTATATAGTGAATAGAGGGAGTTTGTAGCTTGCTCTGCTAGCTGTTTTAATGCATCTCCTATATAGTGAATATAGGGCTTTTGTAGCTTGCTCTGCTAGCTGTTTTAATGCATCTCCTATACAGTAAATAGAGGGCTTTTGCAGCTTGCTCTGCTGGCTGTTTTAATGCATCTCCTATATAGTGAATATAGGGTGTTTGTAGCTTGTTCTGCTAGCTGTTTTAATGCATCTCCTATAGAGTGTATAGAGGGAGTTTGTAGCTTGCTCTGCTAGCTGTTTTAATGCATCTCCTATATAGTGAATAGAGGGCTTTTGTAACTTGCTCTGCTAGGAGTTTTAATGCATCTCCTATATAGTGAATAGAGGGTGTTTGTAGCTTGCTCTGCTAACTGTTTTAATGCATCTCCTATATAGTGAATAGGGGGCTTTTGTAGCTTGCTCTGCTAGCTGTTTTAATGCATCTCCTATATAGTGAATAGAGGGCGTTTGTAGCTTGCTATGCTAGCTGTATTAATGCATCTCCTATATAGTGAATAGAGGGCGTTTGTAGCTTGCTCTGCTGGCTGTTTTAATGCATCTCCTATATAGTGTATAGAGGGAGTTTGTAGCTTGCTCTGCTAGCTGTTTTAATGCATCTCCTATATAGTGAATAGAGGGCGTTTGTAGCTTGCTCTGCTAGCTGTATTAATGCATCTCCTATATAGTGAATAGAGGGCGTTTGTAGCTTGCTCTGCTGGCTGTTTTAATGCATCTCCTATATAGTGTATAGAGGGAGTTTGTAGCTTGCTCTGCTAGCTGTTTTAATGCATCTCCTATATAGTGCATAGAGGGTTTTTGTAGCTTGCTCTGCTAGCTGTTTTAATGCATCTCCTATATAGTGAATAGAGGGCTTTTGTAACTTGCTCTGCTAGGGGTTTTAATACATCTCCTATATAGTGTATAGAGGGTGTTTGTAGCTTGCTCTGCTAGCTGTTTTAATGCATCTCCTATATAGTGAATAGGGGGCTTTTGTAGCTTGCTCTGCTAGCTGTTTTAATGCATCTCCTATATAGTGAATAGAGGGCGTTTGTAGCTTGCTCTGCTAGCTGTTTTAATGCATCTCCTATATAGTGAATAGAGGGATTTTGTAGCTTGCTCTGCTAGGAGTTTTAATGCATCTCCTATATAGTGAATAGAGGGTGTTTGTAGCTTGCTCTGCTAGCTGTTTTAATGCATCTCCTATATAGTGAATAGAGGGTGTTTGTAGCTTGCTCTGCTAGCTGTTTTAATGCATCTCCTATATAGTGTATAGAGGGCGTTTGTAGCTTGCTCTGCTAGCTGTTTTAATACATCTCCTATAAAGTGAATAGAGAGCGTTTGTAGCTTGCTCTGCTAGGAGTTTTAATGCATCACCTATATAATGAATAGAGGGCTTTTGTAGCTTGCTCTGCTAGCTGTTTTAATGCATCTCCTATATAGTGAATAGAGGGCTTATGTAGCTTTCTCTGCTAGCTGTTTTATTGCATCTCCTACATAGTGAATAGAGGGCTTTTGTAGCTTGCTCTGCTAGGAGTTTTAATGCATCTCCTATATAGTGAATAGAGGGCGTTTGTAGCTTGCTCTGCTAGCTGTTTTAATACATCTCCTATAAAGTGAATAGAGAGCGTTTGTAGCTTGCTCTGCTAGGAGTTTTAATGCATCACCTATATAATGAATAGAGGGCTTTTGTAGCTTGCTCTGCTAGCTGTTTTAATGCATCTCCTATATAGTGAATAGAGGGCTTATGTAGCTTTCTCTGCTAGCTGTTTTATTGCATCTCCTACATGGTGAATAGAGGGCTTTTGTAGCTTGCTCTGCTAGGAGTTTTAATGCATCTCCTATATAGTGAATATAGGGTGTTTGTAGCATGCTCTGCTGGCTGTTTTAATGCATCTCCTATATAGTGAATAGAGGGTGTTTGTAGCTTGCCCTGCTAGCTGTTTTAATGCATCTCCTATATAGTGAATAGATGGTGTTTGTAGCTTGCTCTGCTAGCTGTTTTAATGCATCTCCTATACAGTAAATAGAGGGCTTTTGCAGCTTGCTCTGCTGGCTGTTTTAATGCATCTCCTATATAGTGAATAGAGGGCTTATGTAGCTTTCTCTGCTAGCTGTTTTATTGCATCTCCTACATAGTGAATAGAGGGCTTTTGTAGCTTGCTCTGCTAGGAGTTTTAATGCATCTCCTATATAGTGAATATAGGGTGTTTGTAGCATGCTCTGCTGGCTGTTTTAATGCATCTCCTATATAGTGAATAGAGGGTGTTTGTGGCTTGCTCTGCTAGCTGTTTTAATGCATCTCCTATATAGTGAATAGAGGGTGTTTGTAGCTTGCCCTGCTAGCTGTTTTAATGCATCTCCTATATAGTGAATAGAGGGTGTTTGTAGCTTGCTCTGCTAGCTGTTTTAATGCATCTCCTATACAGTAAATAGAGGGCTTTTGCAGCTTGCTCTGCTGGCTGTTTTAATGCATCTCCTATATAGTGAATAGAGGGCGTTTGTAGCTTGCGCTGCTAGGTGTTTTAATGCATCTCCTATATAGTGAATAGAGGGAGTTTGTAGCTTGCTCTGCTAGCTGTTTTAATGCATCTCCTATATAGTGAATATAGGGCTTTTGTAGCTTGCTCTGCTAGCTGTTTTAATGCATCTCCTATACAGTAAATAGAGGGCTTTTGCAGCTTGCTCTGCTGGCTGTTTTAATGCATCTCCTATATAGTGAATATAGGGTGTTTGTAGCTTGTTCTGCTAGCTGTTTTAATGCATCTCCTATAGAGTGTATAGAGGGAGTTTGTAGCTTGCTCTGCTAGCTGTTTTAATGCATCTCCTATATAGTGAATAGAGGGCTTTTGTAACTTGCTCTGCTAGGAGTTTTAATGCATCTCCTATATAGTGAATAGAGGGTGTTTGTAGCTTGCTCTGCTAACTGTTTTAATGCATCTCCTATATAGTGAATAGGGGGCTTTTGTAGCTTGCTCTGCTAGCTGTTTTAATGCATCTCCTATATAGTGAATAGAGGGCGTTTGTAGCTTGCTATGCTAGCTGTATTAATGCATCTCCTATATAGTGAATAGAGGGCGTTTGTAGCTTGCTCTGCTGGCTGTTTTAATGCATCTCCTATATAGTGTATAGAGGGAGTTTGTAGCTTGCTCTGCTAGCTGTTTTAATGCATCTCCTATATAGTGAATAGAGGGCGTTTGTAGCTTGCTCTGCTAGCTGTATTAATGCATCTCCTATATAGTGAATAGAGGGCGTTTGTAGCTTGCTCTGCTGGCTGTTTTAATGCATCTCCTATATAGTGTATAGAGGGAGTTTGTAGCTTGCTCTGCTAGCTGTTTTAATGCATCTCCTATATAGTGCATAGAGGGTTTTTGTAGCTTGCTCTGCTAGCTGTTTTAATGCATCTCCTATATAGTGAATAGAGGGCTTTTGTAACTTGCTCTGCTAGGGGTTTTAATACATCTCCTATATAGTGTATAGAGGGTGTTTGTAGCTTGCTCTGCTAGCTGTTTTAATGCATCTCCTATATAGTGAATAGGGGGCTTTTGTAGCTTGCTCTGCTAGCTGTTTTAATGCATCTCCTATATAGTGAATAGAGGGCGTTTGTAGCTTGCTCTGCTAGCTGTTTTAATGCATCTCCTATATAGTGAATAGAGGGATTTTGTAGCTTGCTCTGCTAGGAGTTTTAATGCATCTCCTATATAGTGAATAGAGGGTGTTTGTAGCTTGCTCTGCTAGCTGTTTTAATGCATCTCCTATATAGTGAATAGAGGGTGTTTGTAGCTTGCTCTGCTAGCTGTTTTAATGCATCTCCTATATAGAGTATAGAGGGCGTTTGTAGCTTGCTCTGCTAGCTGTTTTAATACATCTCCTATAAAGTGAATAGAGAGCGTTTGTAGCTTGCTCTGCTAGGAGTTTTAATGCATCACCTATATAATGAATAGAGGGCTTTTGTAGCTTGCTCTGCTAGCTGTTTTAATGCATCTCCTATATAGTGAATAGAGGGCTTATGTAGCTTTCTCTGCTAGCTGTTTTATTGCATCTCCTACATAGTGAATAGAGGGCTTTTGTAGCTTGCTCTGCTAGGAGTTTTAATGCATCTCCTATATAGTGAATAGAGGGCGTTTGTAGCTTGCTCTGCTAGCTGTTTTAATACATCTCCTATAAAGTGAATAGAGAGCGTTTGTAGCTTGCTCTGCTAGGAGTTTTAATGCATCACCTATATAATGAATAGAGGGCTTTTGTAGCTTGCTCTGCTAGCTGTTTTAATGCATCTCCTATATAGTGAATAGAGGGCTTATGTAGCTTTCTCTGCTAGCTGTTTTATTGCATCTCCTACATGGTGAATAGAGGGCTTTTGTAGCTTGCTCTGCTAGGAGTTTTAATGCATCTCCTATATAGTGAATATAGGGTGTTTGTAGCATGCTCTGCTGGCTGTTTTAATGCATCTCCTATATAGTGAATAGAGGGTGTTTGTGGCTTGCTCTGCTAGCTGTTTTAATGCATCTCCTATATAGTGAATAGAGGGAGTTTGTAGCTTGCTCTGCTAGCTGTTTTAATGCATCTCCTATATAGTGAATATAGGGCTTATGTAGCTTGCTCTGCTAGCTGGTTTAATGCATCTCCTATATAGTGAATATAGGGTGTTTGTAGCTTGCTCTGCTAGCTGTTTTAATGCATCTCCTATATAGTGTATAGAGGGAGTTTGTAGCTTGCTCTGCTAGCTGTATTAATACATCTCCTATAAAGTGAATAGAGAGCGTTTGTAGCTTGCTCTGCTAGCTGTTTTAATGCATCTCCTATATAGTGAATAGAGGGCTTATGTAGCTTTCTCTGCTAGCTGTTTTATTGCATCTCCTACATAGTGAATAGAGGGCTTTTGTAGCTTGCTCTGCTAGGAGTTTTAATGCATCTCCTATATAGTGAATATAGGGTGTTTGTAGCATGCTCTGCTGGCTGTTTTAATGCATCTCCTATATAGTGAATAGAGGGTGTTTGTGGCTTGCTCTGCTAGCTGTTTTAATGCATCTCCTATATAGTGAATAGAGGGTGTTTGTAGCTTGCCCTGCTAGCTGTTTTAATGCATCTCCTATATAGTGAATAGAGGGTGTTTGTAGCTTGCTCTGCTAGCTGTTTTAATGCATCTCCTATACAGTAAATAGAGGGCTTTTGCAGCTTGCTCTGCTGGCTGTTTTAATGCATCTCCTATATAGTGAATAGAGGGCTTATGTAGCTTTCTCTGCTAGCTGTTTTATTGCATCTCCTACATAGTGAATAGAGGGCTTTTGTAGCTTGCTCTGCTAGGAGTTTTAATGCATCTCCTATATAGTGAATATAGGGTGTTTGTAGCATGCTCTGCTGGCTGTTTTAATGCATCTCCTATATAGTGAATAGAGGGTGTTTGTGGCTTGCTCTGCTAGCTGTTTTAATGCATCTCCTATATAGTGAATAGAGGGTGTTTGTAGCTTGCCCTGCTAGCTGTTTTAATGCATCTCCTATATAGTGAATAGAGGGTGTTTGTAGCTTGCTCTGCTAGCTGTTTTAATGCATCTCCTATACAGTAAATAGAGGGCTTTTGCAGCTTGCTCTGCTGGCTGTTTTAATGCATCTCCTATATAGTGAATAGAGGGCGTTTGTAGCTTGCGCTGCTAGGTGTTTTAATGCATCTCCTATATAGTGAATAGAGGGAGTTTGTAGCTTGCTCTGCTAGCTGTTTTAATGCATCTCCTATATAGTGAATATAGGGCTTTTGTAGCTGCTCTGCTAGCTGGTTTAATGCATCTCCTATATAGTGAATATAGGGTGTTTGTAGCTTGTTCTGCTAGCTGTTTTAATGCATCTCCTATAGAGTGTATAGAGGGAGTTTGTAGCTTGCTCTGCTAGCTGTTTTAATGCATCTCCTATATAGTGAATAGAGGGCTTTTGTAACTTGCTCTGCTAGGAGTTTTAATGCATCTCCTATATAGTGAATAGAGGGTGTTTGTAGCTTGCTCTGCTAACTGTTTTAATGCATCTCCTATATAGTGAATAGGGGGCTTTTGTAGCTTGCTCTGCTAGCTGTTTTAATGCATCTCCTATATAGTGAATAGAGGGCGTTTGTAGCTTGCTCTGCTAGCTGTATTAATGCATCTCCTATATAGTGAATAGAGGGCGTTTGTAGCTTGCTCTGCTGGCTGTTTTAATGCATCTCCTATATAGTGTATAGAGGGAGTTTGTAGCTTGCTCTGCTAGCTGTTTTAATGCATCTCCTATATAGTGAATAGAGGGCGTTTGTAGCTTGCTCTGCTAGCTGTATTAATGCATCTCCTATATAGTGAATAGAGGGCGTTTGTAGCTTGCTCTGCTGGCTGTTTTAATGCATCTCCTATATAGTGTATAGAGGGAGTTTGTAGCTTGCTCTGCTAGCTGTTTTAATGCATCTCCTATATAGTGCATAGAGGGCTTTTGTAGCTTGCTCTGCTAGCTGTTTTAATGCATCTCCTATATAGTGAATAGAGGGCTTTTGTAACTTGCTCTGCTAGGGGTTTTAATACATCTCCTATATAGTGTATAGAGGGTGTTTGTAGCTTGCTCTGCTAGCTGTTTTAATGCATCTCCTATATAGTGAATAGGGGGCTTTTGTAGCTTGCTCTGCTAGCTGTTTTAATGCATCTCCTATATAGTGAATAGAGGGCGTTTGTAGCTTGCTCTGCTAGCTGTTTTAATGCATCTCCTATATAGTGAATAGAGGGATTTTGTAGCTTGCTCTGCTAGGAGTTTTAATGCATCTCCTATATAGTGAATAGAGGGTGTTTGTAGCTTGCTCTGCTAGCTGTTTTAATGCATCTCCTATATAGTGAATAGAGGGTGTTTGTAGCTTGCTCTGCTAGCTGTTTTAATGCATCTCCTATATAGTGTATAGAGGGCGTTTGTAGCTTGCTCTGCTAGCTGTTTTAATACATCTCCTATAAAGTGAATAGAGAGCGTTTGTAGCTTGCTCTGCTAGGAGTTTTAATGCATCACCTATATAATGAATAGAGGGCTTTTGTAGCTTGCTCTGCTAGCTGTTTTAATGCATCTCCTATATAGTGAATAGAGGGCTTATGTAGCTTTCTCTGCTAGCTGTTTTATTGCATCTCCTACATAGTGAATAGAGGGCTTTTGTAGCTTGCTCTGCTAGTAGTTTTAATGCATCTCCTATATAGTGAATAGAGGGCGTTTGTAGCTTGCTCTGCTAGCTGTTTTAATACATCTCCTATAAAGTGAATAGAGAGCGTTTGTAGCTTGCTCTGCTAGGAGTTTTAATGCATCACCTATATAATGAATAGAGGGCTTTTGTAGCTTGCTCTGCTAGCTGTTTTAATGCATCTCCTATATAGTGAATAGAGGGCTTATGTAGCTTTCTCTGCTAGCTGTTTTATTGCATCTCCTACATGGTGAATAGAGGGCTTTTGTAGCTTGCTCTGCTAGGAGTTTTAATGCATCTCCTATATAGTGAATATAGGGTGTTTGTAGCATGCTCTGCTGGCTGTTTTAATGCATCTCCTATATAGTGAATAGAGGGTGTTTGTGGCTTGCTCTGCTAGCTGTTTTAATGCATCTCCTATATAGTGAATAGAGGGAGTTTGTAGCTTGCTCTGCTAGCTGTTTTAATGCATCTCCTATATAGTGAATATAGGGCTTATGTAGCTTGCTCTGCTAGCTGGTTTAATGCATCTCCTATATAGTGAATATAGGGTGTTTGTAGCTTGCTCTGCTAGCTGTTTTAATGCATCTCCTATATAGTGTATAGAGGGAGTTTGTAGCTTGCTCTGCTAGCTGTTTTAATGCATCTCCTATATAGTGAATAGAGGGCTTTTGTAACTTGCTCTGCTAGGAGTTTTAATGCATCTCCTATATAGTGAATAGAGGGCGTTTGTAGCTTGCTCTGCTAGCTGTTTTAATACATCTCCTATAAAGTGAATAGAGAGCGTTTGTAGCTTGCTCTGCTAGGAGTTTTAATGCATCACCTATATAATGAATAGAGGGCTTTTGTAGCTTGCTCTGCTAGCTGTTTTAATGCATCTCCTATATAGTGAATAGAGGGCTTATGTAGCTTTCTCTGCTAGCTGTTTTATTGCATCTCCTACATGGTGAATAGAGGGCTTTTGTAGCTTGCTCTGCTAGGAGTTTTGATGCATCTCCTATATAGTGAATATAGGGTGTTTGTAGCATGCTCTGCTGGCTGTTTTAATGCATCTCCTATATAGTGAATAGAGGGTGTTTGTGGCTTGCTCTGCTAGCTGTTTTAATGCATCTCCTATATAGTGAATAGAGGGTGTTTGTAGCTTGCCCTGCTAGCTGTTTTAATGCATCTCCTATATAGTGAATAGAGGGTGTTTGTAGCTTGCTCTGCTAGCTGTTTTAATGCATCTCCTATACAGTAAATAGAGGGCCTTTGCAGCTTGCTCTGCTGGCTGTTTTAATGCATCTCCTATATAGTGAATAGAGGGCGTTTGTAGCTTGCTCTGCTAGGTGTTTTAATGCATCTCCTATATAGTGAATAGAGGGAGTTTGTAGCTTGCTCTGTTAGCTGTTTTAATGCATCTCCTATATAGTGAATATAGGGCTTTTGTAGCTTGCTCTGCTAGCTGGTTTAATGCATCTCCTATATAGTGAATATAGGGTGTTTGTAGCTTGCTCTGCTAGCTGTTTTAATGCATCTCCTATAGAGTGTATAGAGGGAGTTTGTAGCTTGCTCTGCTAGCTGTTTTAATGCATCTCCTATATAGTGAATAGAGGGCTTTTGTAACTTGCCTGCTAGGAGTTTTAATGCATCTCCTATATTGTGAATAGAGGGTGTTTGTAGCTTGCTCTGCTAGCTGTTTTAATGCATCTCCTATATAGTGAATAGGGGGCTTTTGTAGCTTGCTCTGCTAGCTGTTTTAATGCATCTCCTATATAGTGAATAGAGGGCGTTTGTAGCTTGCTCTGCTAGCTGTATTAATGCATCTCCTATATAGTGAATAGAGGATGTTTGTAGCTTGCTCTGCTAGGAGTTTTAATGCATCTCCTATATAGTGTATAGAGGGAGTTTGTAGCTTGCTCTGCTAGCTGTTTTAATGCATCTCCTATATAGTGAATAGAGGGCTTTTGTAGCTTGCTCTGCTAGGAGTTTTAATGCATCTCCTATATAGTGAATAGAGGGTGTTTGTAGCTTGCTCTGCTTGCTGTTTTAATGCATCTCCTATATAGTGAATAGAGGGCGATTGTAGCTTGCTCTGCTAGCTGTTTTAATACATCTCCTATAAAGTGAATAGAGAGCGTTTGTAGCTTGCTCTGCTAGGAGTTTTAATGCATCACCTATATAGTGAATAGAGGGCCTTTGTAGCTTGCTCTGCTAGCTGTTTTAATGCATCTCCTATATAGTGAATAGAGGGCTTTTGTAGCTTGCTCTGCTAAGAGTTTTAATGCATCTCCTATATAGTGAATAGAGGGCTTTTGTAGCTTGCTCTGCTAGCTGTTTTAATGCATCTCCTATATAGTGAATAGAGGGCGTGTGTAGCTTGCTCTGCTAGGAGTTTTAATGCATCTCCTATATAGTGAATAGAGGGCGTTTGTAGCTTGCTCTGCTAGCTGTTTTAATGCATCTCCGATATAGTGAATAGTGGGCGTTTGTAGCTTGCTCTGCTAGCTGTTTTAATGGATCTCCTATATAGAAAATAGAGGGCGTTTGTAGCTTGCTCTGCTAGCTGTTTTAATGGATCTCCTATATAGTGAATAGAGAGCGTTTGTAACTTGCTCTGCTAGCTGTTTTAATGGATCTCCTATATAGTGAATAGAGAGCGTTTGTAGCTTGCTCTCCTAGCTGTTTTAATGCATCTCCTATATAGTGAATAGAGGGTGTTTGTAGCTTGCTCTGCTAGGAGTTTTACTGCATCTCCTATGTGGTGAACAGAGAACGTTTGTAGCTTGCTCTGTTAGCTGTTTTAATGCATCTCCTATATAGTGAATAGAGGGCTTTTGTAGGTGGGTCTGCTAGGAGTTTTAATGCATCTCCTATATAGTGAATATAGGGTCTTTGTTGGTTGCTCTGCTAGCTGTTTTAATGCATCTCCTATATAGTGAATAGAGGGTGTTTGTGGCTTGCTCTGCTAGCTGTTTTAATGCATCTCCTATATTGTGAATAGGGGGCTTTTGTAGCTTGCTCTGCTAGCTGTTTTAATGCATCTCCTATATAGTGAATAGAGGGTGTTTGTAGTTTGCTCTGCTAGGAGTTGTCATGCATCTCCTATATAGTGAATATAGGGTGAATGTAGCTTGCTCTGCTAGCTGTTTTAATGCATCTCCTATATAGTGAATAGAGGGCGTTTGTAGCTTGCTCTGCTAGGAGTATTAATGCATCACCTATATAGTGAATAGAGGGCTTTTGTAGCTTGCTCTGCTAGCTGTTTTAATGCATCTCCTATATAGTGAATAGAGGGCTTATGTAGCTTTCTCCGCTAGCTGTTTTATTGCATCTCCTACATAGTGAATAGAGGGCTTTTGTACCTTGCTCTGCTAGGAGTTTTAATGCATCTCCTATATAGTGAATATAGGGTGTTTGTAGCATGCTCTGCTGGCTGTTTTAATGCATCTCCTATATAGTGAATAGAGGGTGTTTGTGGCTTGCTCTGCTAGCTGTTTTAATGCATCTCCTATATAGTGAATATAGGGCTTTTGTAGCTTGCTCTGCTAGCTGGTTTAATGCATCTCCTATATAGTGAATAGAGGGTGTTTGTGCCTTGCTCTGCTAGCTGTTTTAATGCATCTCCTATGTAGTGAATAGAGGGCGTTTGTAGCTTACTCTGCTAGGTGTTTTAATGCATCTCCTATATAGTGAATAGAGGGAGTTTGTAGCTTGCTCTGCTAGCTGTTTTAATGCATCTCCTATATAGTGAATATAGGGCTTTTGTAGCTTGCTCTGCTAGCTGGTTTAATGCATCTCCTATATAGTGAATATAGGGTGTTTGTAGCTTGCTCTGCTAGCTGTTTTAATGCATCTCCTATATAGTGTATAGAGGGAGTTTGTAGCTTGCTCTGCTAGCTGTTTTAATGCATCTCCTATATAGTTAATAGAGGGCTTTTGTAGCTTGCTCTGCTAGGAGTTTTAATGCATCTCCTATATAGTGAATAGAGGGTGTTTGTAGCTTGCTCTGCTAGCTGTTTTAATGCATCTCCTATATAGTGAATATAGGGTGTTTGTAGCATGCTCTGCTGGCTGTTTTAATGCATCTCCTATATAGTGAATAGAGGGTGTTTGTGGCTTGCTCTGCTAGCTGTTTTAATGCATCTCCTATATAGTGAATAGAGGGTGTTTGTAGCTTGCCCTGCTAGCTGTTTTAATGCATCTCCTATATAGTGAATAGAGGGTGTTTGTAGCTTGCTCTGCTAGCTGTTTTAATGCATCTCCTATACAGTAAATAGAGGGCTTTTGCAGCTTGCTCTGCTGGCTGTTTTAATGCATCTCCTATGTAGTGAATAGAGGGCGTTTGTAGCTTACTCTGCTAGGTGTTTTAATGCATCTCCTATATAGTGAATAGAGGGAGTTTGTAGCTTGCTCTGCTAGCTGTTTTAATGCATCTCCTATATAGTGAATATAGGGCTTTTGTAGCTTGCTCTGCTAGCTGGTTTAATGGATCTCCTATATAGTGAATATATGGTGTTTGTAGCTTGCTCTGCTAGCTGTTTTGATGCATCTCCTATATAGTGAATATAGGGCTTTTGTAGCTTGCTCTGCTAGCTGGTTTAATGCATCTCCTATATAGTGAATAGAGGGTGTTTGTAGCTTGCTCTGCTAGCTGTTTTAATGCATCTCCTATATAGTGAATAGAGGGCTTTTGTAGCTTGCTCTGCTAGGAGTTTTAATGCATCTCCTATATAATGAATAGAGGATGTTTGTAGCTTGCTCTGCTAGCTGTTTTAATGCATCTCCTATATAGTGAATAGGGGGCTTTTGTAGCTTGATCTGCTAGCTGTTTTAATGCATCTCCTATATAGTGAATAGAGGGCGTTTGTAGCTTGCTCTGCTAGCTGTATTAATGCATCTCCTATATAGTGAATAGAGGGTGTTTGTAGCTTGCTCTGCTAGGAGTTTTAATGCATCTCCTATATAGTGAATAGAGGGCGTTTGTAGCTTGCTCTGCTGGCTGTTTTAATGCATCTCCTATATAGTGTATAGAGGGAGTTTGTAGCTTGCTCTGCTAGCTGTTTTAATGCATCTCCTATATAGTGAATAGAGGGCTTTTGTAGCTTGCTCTGCTAGGAGTTTTAATGCATCTCCTATATAGTGAATAGAGGGTGTTTGTAGCTTGCTCTGCTAGCTGTTTTAATGCATCTCCTATATAGTGAATAGGGGGCTTTTGTAGCTTGCTCTGCTAGCTGTTTTAATGCATCTCCTATATAGTGAATAGAGGGCGTTTGTAGCTTGCTCTGCTAGCTGTATTAATGCATCTCCTATATAGTGAATAGAGGGTGTTTGTAGCTTGCTCTGCTGGGAGTTTTCAGGCATCTCCTATATAGTGAATATAGGGCGTTTGTAGCTTGCTCTGCTAGCTGTTTTAATGCATCGCCTACATTGTGAATAGAGGGTGTTTGTAGCTTGCTCTGCTAGCTGTTTTAATGCATCTCCTATATAGTGAATATAGCGTGTTTGTAGCTTGCTCTGCTAGCTGTTTTAATGCATCTCCTATATAGTGAATATAGGGTGTTTGTAGCTTGCTCTGCTAGGAGATTTAATGCATCTCCTATATAGTGAATAGAGGGGGTTTGTAGCTTGCTCTGCTAGCTGTTTTAATGCATCTCCTATATAGTGAATATAGGGTGTTTGTAGCTTGCTCTGCAAGCTGTTTTAATGCATCTCCTATATCGTGAATAGGGGGCTTTTGTAGCTTGCTCTGCTAGCTGTTTTAATGCATCTCCTATATAGTGAATAGAGGGTGTTTGTAGCGTGCTCTGCTAGCTGTTTTAATGCATCTCCTATATAGTGAATAGGGGGCTTTTGTAGCTTGCTCTGCTAGCTGTTTTAATGCATTTCCTATATAGTCAATAGAGGGCGTTTGTAGCTTGCTCTGCTAGCTGTTTTCAGGCATCTCCTATATAGTGAATATAGGGCATTTGTAGCTTACTCTGCTAGCTGTTTTAATGCATCTCCTATATTGTGAATAGAGGGTGTTTGTAGCTTGCTCTGTTAGTTGTTTTAATGCATCTCCTATATAGTGCATAGAGGGTCTTTGTTGGTCGCTCTGCTAGCTGTTTTAATGCATCTCCTATATAGTGAATAGAGGGTGTTTGTGGCTTGCTCTGCTAGCTGTTTTAATGCATCTCCTATATTGTGAATAGGGGGCTTTTGTAGCTTGCTCTGCTAGCTGTTTTAATGCATCTCCTATATAGTGAATAGAGGGTGTTTGTAGCTTGCTCTGCTAGGAGTTGTCATGCATCTCCTATATAGTGAATATAGGGTGTATGTAGCTTGCTCTGCTAGCTGTTTTAATGCATCTCCTATATAGTGAATAGAGGGCGTTTGTAGCTTGCTCTGCTAGCTGTTTTAATACATCTCCTATAAAGTGAATAGAGATCGTTTGTAGCTTGCTCTGCTAGGAGTTTTAATGCATCACCTATATAGTGAATAGAGGGCTTTTGTAGCTTGCTCTGCTAGCTGTTTTAATGCATCTCCTATATAGTGAATAGAGGGCTTATGTAGCTTTCTCCGCTAGCTGTTTTATTGCATCTCCTACATAGTGAATAGAGGGCTTTTGTAGCTTGCTCTGCTAGGAGTTTTAATGCATCTCCTATATAGTGAATATAGGGTGTTTGTAGCATGCTCTGCTGGCTGTTTTAATGCATCTCCTATATAGTGAATAGAGGGTGTTTGTGGCTTGCTCTGCTAGCTGTTTTAATGCATCTCCTATATAGTGAATAGAGGGTGTTTGTAGCTTGCCCTGCTAGCTGTTTTAATGCATCTCCTATATAGTGAATAGAGGGTGTTTGTAGCTTGCTCTGCTAGCTGTTTTAATGCATCTCCTATACAGTAAATAGAGGGCTTTTGCAGCTTGCTCTGCTGGCTGTTTTAATGCATCTCCTATGTAGTGAATAGAGGGCGTTTGTAGCTTGCTCTGCTAGGTGTTTTAATGCATCTCCTATATAGTGAATAGAGGGAGTTTGTAGCTTGCTCTGCTAGCTGTTTTAATGCATCTCCTATATAGTGAATATAGGGCTTTTGTAGCTTGCACTGCTAGCTGGTTTAATGCATCTCCTATATAGTGAATATATGGTGTTTGTAGCTTGCTCTGCTAGCTGTTTTAATGCATCTCCTATATAGTGTTAGAGGGAGTTTGTAGCTTGCTCTGCTAGCTGTTTTAATGCATCTCCTATATAGTGAATAGAGGGCTTTTGTAGCTTGCTCTGCTAGGAGTTTTAATGCATCTCCTATATAGTGAATAGAGGGTGTTTGTAGCTTGCTCTGCTAGCTGTTTTAATGCATCTCCTATATAGTGAATAGGGGGCTTTTGTAGCTTGCTCTGCTAGCTGTTTTAATTCATCTCCTATATAGTGAATAGAGGGCGTTTGTAGCTTGCTCTGCTAGCTGTATTAATGCATCTCCTATATAGTGAATAGAGGTTGTTTGTAGCTTGCTCTGCTAGGAGTTTTAATGCATCTCCTATATAGTGAATAGAGGGCGTTTGTAGCTTGCTCTGCTGGCTGTTTTAATGCATCTCCTATATAGTGTATAGAGGGAGTTTGTAGCTTGCTCTGCTAGCTGTTTTAATGCATCTCCTATATAGTGAATAGAAGGCTTTTGTAGCTTGCTCTGCTAGCTGTTTTAATGCATCTCCTATATAGTGAATAGAGGGCGTTTGTAGCTTGCTCTGCAAGGTGTATTAATGCATCTCCTATATAGTGAATAGAGGGTGTTTGTAGCTTGCTCTGCTAGGAGTTTTCAGGCATCTCCTATATAGTGAACATAGGGCGTTTGTAGCTTGCTCTGATAGCTGTTTTATTGCATCGCCTACATTGTGAATAGAGGGTGTTTGTAGCTTGCTCTGCTAGCTGTTTTAATGCATCTCCTATATAGTGAATATATGGTGTTTGTAGCTTGCTCTGCTAGCTGTTTTAATGCATCTCCTATATAGTGTTAGAGGGAGTTTGTAGCTTGCTCTGCTAGCTGTTTTAATGCATCTCCTATATAGTGAATAGAGGGCTTTTGTAGCTTGCTCTGCTAGGAGTTTTAATGCATCTCCTATATAGTGAATAGAGGGTGTTTGTAGCTTGCTCTGCTAGCTGTTTTAATGCATCTCCTATATAGTGAATAGG
The DNA here is from genome assembly GCA_034401795.1 of Chaetoderma sp. LZ-2023a. Classification (NCBI taxonomy): domain Eukaryota; kingdom Metazoa; phylum Mollusca; class Caudofoveata; order Chaetodermatida; family Chaetodermatidae; genus Chaetoderma; species Chaetoderma sp. LZ-2023a. The sequence continues at coordinate 118,879,193 of CM067371.1, forward strand.
GGGCTTTTGTAGCTTGCTCTGCTAGCTGTTTTAATTCATCTCCTATATAGTGAATAGAGGGCGTTTGTAGCTTGCTCTGCTAGCTGTCTTAATGCATCTCCTATATAGTGAATAGAGGTTGTTTGTAGCTTGCTCTGCTAGGAGTTTTAATGCATCTCCTATATAGTGAATAGAGGGCGTTTGTAGCTTGCTCTGCTGGCTGTTTTAATGCATCTCCTATATAGTGTATAGAGGGAGTTTGTAGCTTGCTCTGCTAGCTGTTTTAATGCATCTCCTATATAGTGAATAGAAGGCTTTTGTAGCTTGCTCTGCTAGGAGTTTTAATGCATCTCCTATATAGTGAATAGAGGGTGTTTGTAGCTTGCTCTGCTAGCTGTTTTAATGCATCTCCTATATAGTGAATAGGGGGCTTTTGTAGCTTGCTCTGCTAGCTGTTTTAATGCATCTCCTATATAGTGAATAGAGGGCGTTTGTAGCTTGCTCTGCTAGGTGTATTAATGCATCTCCTATATAGTGAATAGAGGGTGTTTGTAGCTTGCTCTGCTAGGAGTTTTCAGGCATCTCCTATATAGTGAACATAGGGCGTTTGTAGCTTGCTCTGATAGCTGTTTTATTGCATCGCCTACATTGTGAATAGAGGGTGTTTGTAGCTTGCTCTGCTAGCTGTTTTAATGCATCTCCTATATAGTGAATATAGGGTGTTTGTAGCTTGCTCTGCTAGCTGTTTTAATGCATCTCCTATATAGTGAATATAGGGTGTTTGTAGCCTGCTCTGCTAGGAGATTTAATGCATCTCCTATATAGTGAATAGAGGGGGTTTGTAGCTTGCTCTGCTAGCTGTTTTAATGCATCTCCTATATAGTGAATATAGGGTGTTTGTAGCTTGCTCTGCAAGCTGTTTTAATGCATCTCCTATATAGTGAATAGGGGGCGTTTGTAGCTTGCTCTGCTAGCTGTTTTAATGCATCTCCTATATAGTGAATAGAGGGTGTTTGTAGCGTGCTCTGCTAGCTGTTTTAATGCATCTCCTATATAGTGAATAGGGGGCTTTTGTAGCTTCCTCTGCTAGCTGTTTTAATGCATTTCCTATATAGTGAATAGAGGGCGTTTGTAGCTTGCTCTGCTAGCTGTTTTCAGGCATCTCCTATATAGTGAATATAGGGCGTTTGTAGCTTGCTCTGCTAGCTGTTTTAATGCATCTCCTATATTGTGAATAGAGGGTGTTTGTAGCTTGCTCTGCTAGCTGTTTTAATGCATCTCCTATATAGTGAATAGAGGGCTTATGTAGCTTTCTCCGCTAGCTGTTTTATTGCATCTCCTACATAGTGAATAGAGGGCTTTTGTAGCTTGCTCTGCTAGGAGTTTTAATGCATCTCCTATATAGTGATTATAGGGTGTTTGTAGCATGCTCTGCTGGCTGTTTTAATGCATCTCCTATATAGTGAATAGAGGGTGTTTGTGCCTTGCTCTGCTAGCTGTTTTAATGCATCTCCTATATAGTGAATAGAGGGTGTTTGTAGCTTGCCCTGCTAGCTGTTTTAATGCATCTCCTATATAGTGAATAGAGGGTGTTTGTAGCTTGCTCTGCTAGCTGTTTTAATGCATCTCCTATACAGTAAATAGAGGGCTTTTGCAGCTTGCTCTGCTGGCTGTTTTAATGCATCTCCTATGTAGTGAATAGAGGGCGTTTGTAGCTTGCTCTGCTAGGTGTTTTAATGCATCTCCTATATAGTGAATAGAGGGAGTTTGTAGCTTGCTCTGCTAGCTGTTTTAATGCATCTCCTATATTGTGAATATAGGGCTTTTGTAGCTTGCTCTGCTAGCTGGTTTAATGCATCTCCTATATAGTGAATATAGGGTGTTTGTAGCTTGCTCTGCTAGCTGTTTTAATGCATCTCCTATATAGTGATAGAGGGAGTCTGTAGCTTGCTCTGCTAGCTGTTTTAATGCATCTCCTATATAGTGAATAGAGGGTGTTTGTAGCTTGCTCTGCTAGCTGTTTTAATGCATCTCCTATATAGTGAATAGAGGGTGTTTGTAGCTTGCTCTGCTAGCTGTTTTAATGCATCTCCTATATAGTGAATAGAGGGCGTTTGTAGCTTGCTCTGCTAGCTGTTTTAATGCATCTCCTATATAGTGAATAGAGGGCGTTTGTAGCTTGCTCTGCTAGCTGTTTTAATGCATCTCCTATATAGTGAATAGAGGGTGTTTGTAGCTTGCTCTGCTAGCTGTTTTAATGCATCTCCTATATAGTGAATAGAGGGCGTTTGTAGCTTGCTCTGCTGGCTGTTTTAATGCATCTCCTATATAGTGTATAGAGGGAGTTTGTAGCTTGCTCTGCTAGCTGTTTTAATGCATCTCCTATATAGTGAATAGAGAGCGTTTGTAGCTTGCTCTGCTAGCTGTTTTAATGCATCTCCTATATAGTGAATAGAGGGTGTTTGTAGCTTGCTCTGCTAGCTGTTTTAATGCATCTCCTATATAGTGAATAGAGGGCGTTTGTAGCTTGCTCTGTTAGCTGTTTTAATGCATCTCCTATATAGTGAATAGAGGGTGTTTGTGGCTTGCTCTGCTAGCTGTTTTAATGCATCTCCTATATTGTGAATAGGGGGCTTTTGTAGCTTGATCTGCTAGCTGTTTTAATGCCTCTCCTATATAGTGAATAGAGTGTGTTTGTAGCTTGCTCTGCTAGGAGTTGTCATGCATCTCCTATATAGTGAATATAGGGTGTATGTAGCTTGCTCTGCTAGCTGTTTTAATGCATCTCCTATATAGTGAATAGAGGGCGGTTGTAGCTTGCTCTGCCAGGAGTTTTAATGTATCTCCTATATAGTGAATAGAGGGCGTGTGTAGCTTGCTCTGCGAGCTGTTTTAATGCGTCTCCTATATGGTGAATAGAGAGTTTTTGTAGCTTGCTCTGCTAGCTGTTTTAATGCGTCTCCTATATAGTGAATAGAGGGCGTTTGTAGCTTGCAAAGCTAGCTGTTTTAACGCATCTCCTATAAAGTGAATATAGGGTGTTTGTAGCTTGCTCTGCTAGCTGTTTTAATGCATCTCCTATATAGTGAATAGAGGGCGTTTGTAGCTTGCTCTGCTAGCTGTTTTAATGCATCTCCTATATAGTGAATATAGGGTGTTTGTAGCTTGCTCTGCTAGCTGTTTTAATGCATCTCCTATATAGTGAATAGAGGGCGTTTGTAGCTTGCTCTGCTAGCTGTTTTAATGCATCTCCTATATAGTGAATATAGGGTGTTTGTAGCTTGCTCTGCTAGCTGTTTTAATGCATCTCCTATATAGTGAATAGAGGGCGTTTGTAGCTTGCTCTGCTAGCTGTTTTAATGCATCTCCTATATAGTGAATAGAGGGCGGTTGTAGCTTGCTCTGCTAGCTGTTTTAATGCATCTCCTATATAGTGAATAGAGGGCGTTTGTAGCTTGCTGTGCTAGCTGTTTTAATGCATTTCCTATATAGTGAATAGAGGGCTTTTGTAGCTTGCTCTCCTAGGAGTTTTTATGCATCTCCTATATAGTGAATATAGGGCGTTTGTAGCTTGCTCTGCTAGCTGTTTTAATGCATCTCCTATATTGTGAATAGAGGGTGTTTGTAGCTTGCTCTGCTATCTGTTTTAATGCATCTCCTATATAGTGAATAGAGGGCGTTTGTAGCTTGCTCTGCTAGCTGTTTTAATGCTTCTCCTATATGGTGAATAGAGGGCTTTTGTAGCTTGCTCTGCTAGGAGTTTTAATGCATCTCCTATATAGTGAATATAGGGTGTTTGTAGCTTGCTCTGCTAGCTGTTTTAATGCATCTCCTATATAGTGAATAGAGGGCGTTTGTAGCCTGCCCTGCTAGCTGTTTTAATGCATCTCCTATATAGTAAATAGAGGGTGTTTGTAGCTTGCTCTGCTAGCTGTTTTAATGCATCTCCTATATAGTGAATAGAGGGCGTTTGTATCTTGCTCTGCTAGCTGTTTTAATGCATCTCCTATATAGTGAATAGGGAGCTTTTGTAGCTTGCTCTGCTGGCTGTTTTAATGCATCTCCTATATAGTGAATAGAGGGCGTTTGTAGCTTGCTCTGCTAACTGTTTTAATGCATCTCCTATATAGTGAATAGAGGGCTTTTGTAGCTTGCTCTGCTAGGAGTTTTCATGCATCTCCTATATAGTGAATATAGGGCGTTTGTAGCTTGCTCTGATAGCTGTTTTAATGCATCTCCTATATTGTGAATAGAGGGTCTTTGTAGCTTGCTCTGTTAGCTGTTTTAATGCATCCCTATATAGTGAATAGAGGGCGGTTGTAGCTTGCTCTGCCAGGAGTTTTAATGCATCTCCTATATAGTGAATAGAGGGCGTTTGTAGCTTGCTGTGCTAGCTGTTTTAATGCATTTCCTATATAGTGAATAGAGGGCTTTTGTAGCTTGCTCTCCTAGGAGTTTTTATGCATCTCCTATATAGTGAATATAGGGCGTTTGTAGCTTGCTCTGCTAGCTGTTTTAATGCATCTCCTATATTGTGAATAGAGGGTGTTTGTAGCTTGCTCTGCTATCTGTTTTAATGCATCTCCTATATAGTGAATAGAGGGCGTTTGTAGCTTGCTCTGCTAGCTGTTTTAATGCTTCTCCTATATGGTGAATAGAGGGCTTTTGTAGCTTGCTCTGCTAGGAGTTTTAATGCATCTCCTATATAGTGAGTAGAGGGCTTATATAGCTTGCTCTGCTAGCTGTTTTAATGCATCTCCTATATAGTGAATAGAGGGCGTTTGTAGCTTGCTCTGCTAGCTGTATTAATGCATCTCCTATATAGTGAATAGAGGGTGTTTGTAGCTTGCTCTGCTAGGAGTTTTAATGCATCTCCTATATAGTGAATAGAGGGCGTTTGTAGCTTGCTCTGCTGGCTGTTTTAATGCATCTCCTATATAGTGTATAGAGGGAGTTTGTAGCTTGCTCTGCTAGCTGTTTTAATGCATCTCCTATATAGTGAATAGAGGGCTTTTGGAGCTTGCTCTGCTAGGAGTTTTAATGCATCTCCTATATAGTGAATAGAGGGTGTTTGTAGCTTGCTCTGCTAGCTGTTTTAATGCATCTCCTATATAGTGAATAGGGGGCTTTTGTAGCTTGCTCTGCTAGCTGTTTTAATGCATCTCCTATATAGTGAATAGAGGGCGTTTGTAGCTTGCTCTGCTAGCTGTATTAATGCATCTCCTATATAGTGAATAGAGGGTGTTTGTAGCTTGCTCTGATAGGAGTTTTCAGGCATCTCCTATATAGTGAACATAGGGCGTTTGTAGCTTGCTCTGCTAGCTGTTTTAATGCATCGCCTACATTGTGAATAGAGGGTGTTTGTAGCTTGCTCTGCTAGCTGTTTTAATGCATCTCCTATATAGTGAATATAGGGTGTTTGTAGCTTGCTCTGCTAGCTGTTTTAATGCATCTCCTATATAGTGAATATAGGGTGTTTGTAGCTTGCTCTGCTAGGAGATTTAATGCATCTCCTATATAGTGAATAGAGGGGGTTTGTAGCTTGCTCTGCTAGCTGTTTTAATGCATCTCCTATATAGTGAATATAGGGTGTTTGTAGCTTGCTCTGCAAGCTGTTTTAATACATCTCCTATATAGTGAATAGGGGGCTTTTGTAGCTTGCTCTGCTAGCTGTTTTAATGCATCTCCTATATAGTGAATAGAGGGTGTTTGTAGCGTGCTCTGCTAGCTGTTTTAATGCATCTCCTATATAGTGAATAGGGGGCTTTTGTAGCTTGCTCTGCTAGCTGTTTTAATGCATTTCCTATATAGTGAATAGAGGGCGTTTGTAGCTTGCTCTGCTAGCTGTTTTCAGGCATCTCCTATATAGTGAATATAGGGCGTTTGTAGCTTGCTCTGCTAGCTGTTTTAATGCATCTCCTATATTGTGAATAGAGGGTGTTTGTAGCTTGCTCTGTTAGCTGTTTTAATGCATCTCCTATATAGTGAATAGAGGGTGTTTGTAGCTTGCTCTGCTAGCTGTTTTAATGCATCTCCTATATAGTGAATAGGGGGCTTTTGTAGCTTGCTCTGCTAGCTGTTTTAATGCATCTCCTATATAGTGAATAGAGGGCGTTTGTAGCTTGCTCTGCTAGCTGTATTAATGCATCTCCTATATAGTGAATAGAGGGTGTTTGTAGCTTGCTCTGATAGGAGTTTTCAGGCATCTCCTATATAGTGAACATAGGGCGTTTGTAGCTTGCTCTGCTAGCTGTTTTAATGCATCGCCTACATTGTGAATAGAGGGTGTTTGTAGCTTGCTCTGCTAGCTGTTTTAATGCATCTCCTATATAGTGAATATAGGGTGTTTGTAGCTTGCTCTGCTAGCTGTTTTAATGCATCTCCTATATAGTGAATATAGGGTGTTTGTAGCTTGCTCTGCTAGGAGATTTAATGCATCTCCTATATAGTGAATAGAGGGGGTTTGTAGCTTGCTCTGCTAGCTGTTTTAATGCATCTCCTATATAGTGAATATAGGGTGTTTGTAGCTTGCTCTGCAAGCTGTTTTAATGCATCTCCTATATAGTGAATAGGGGGCTTTTGTAGCTTGCTCTGCTAGCTGTTTTAATGCATCTCCTATATAGTGAATAGAGGGTGTTTGTAGCGTGCTCTGCTAGCTGTTTTAATGCATCTCCTATATAGTGAATAGGGGGCTTTTGTAGCTTGCTCTGCTAGCTGTTTTAATGCATTTCCTATATAGTGAATAGAGGGCGTTTGTAGCTTGCTCTGCTAGCTGTTTTCAGGCATCTCCTATATAGTGAATATAGGGCGTTTGTAGCTTGCTCTGCTAGCTGTTTTAATGCATCTCCTATATTGTGAATAGAGGGTGTTTGTAGCTTGCTCTGTTAGCTGTTTTAATGCATCTCCTATATAGTCAATAGAGGGCGGTTGCAGCTTGCTCTGCCAGGAGTTTTAATGCATCTCCTATATAGTGAATAGAGGGCGTTTGTAGCTTGCTCTGCTAGCTGTTTTAATGCATCTCCTATATAGTGAATAGAGGGCGTTTGTAGCTTGCTCTGCTAGCTGTTTTAATACATCTCCTATAAAGTGAATAGAGAGCGTTTGTAGCTTCCTCTGCTAGGAGTTTTAATGCATCACCTATATAGTGAATAGAGGGCTTTTGTAGCTTGCTCAGCTAGCTGTTTTAATGCATCTCCTATATAGTGAATAGAGGGCTTTTGTAGCTTGCTCTGCTAGCTGTTTTAATGCATCTCCTATATAGTGAATAGAGGGCGTGTGTATCTTGCTCTGCTAGGAGTTTTTATGCATCTCCTATATAGTGAGTAGAGGGCGTTTGTAGCTTGCTCTGCTAGCTGTTTTAATGCATCTCCGATATAGTGAATAGAGGGCGTTTGTAGCTTGCTCTGCTAGCTGTTTTAATGGATCTCCTATATAGTGAATAGAGAGCGTTTGTAACTTGCTCTGCTAGCTGTTTCAATGGATCTCCTATATAGTGAATAGAGAGCGTTTGTAGCTTGCTCTGCTAGCTGTTTTAATGCATCTCCTATATAGTGAATAGAGTGTGTTTGTAGCTTGCTCTGCTAGGAGTTTTACTGCATCTCCTATGTTGTGAACAGAGAAAGTTTGTAGCTTGCTCTGTTAGCTGTTTTAATGCATCTCCTATATAGTGAATATAGGGTGTTTGTGGCTTGCTCTGCTAGCTGTTTTAATGCATCTCCTATATTGTGAATAGGGGGCTTTTGTAGCTTGATCTGCTAGCTGTTTTAATGCCTCTCCTATATAGTGAATAGAGTGTGTTTGTAGCTTGCTCTGCTAGGAGTTGTCATGCATCTCCTATATAGTGAATATAGGGTGTATGTAGCTTGCTCTGCTAGCTGTTTTAATGCATCTCCTATATAGTGAATAGAGGGCGGTTGTAGCTTGCTCTGCCAGGAGTTTTAATGTATCTCCTATATGGTGAATAGAGGGCGTGTGTAGCTTGCTCTGCGAGCTGTTTTAATGCGTCTCCTATATGGTGAATAGAGAGTTTTTGTAGCTTGCTCTGCTAGCTGTTTTAATGCGTCTCCTATATAGTGAATAGAGGGCGTTTGTAGCTTGCAAAGCTAGCTGTTTTAACGCATCTCCTATAAAGTGAATATAGGGTGTTTGTAGCTTGCTCTGCTAGCTGTTTTAATACATCTCCTATATAGTGAATAGAGGGCGTTTGTAGCTTGCAAAGCTAACTGTTTTAATGCATCTCCTATATAGTGAATATAGGGTGTTTGTAGCTTGCTCTGCTAGCTGTTTTAATGCATCTCCTATATAGTGAATAGAGGGCGTTTGTAGCCTGCCCTGCTAGCTGTTTTAATGCATCTCCTATATAGTAAATAGAGGGTGTTTGTAGCTTGCTCTGCTAGCTGTTTTAATGCATCTCCTATATAGTGAATAGAGGGCGTTTGTATCTTGCTCTGCTAGCTGTTTTAATGCATCTCCTATATAGTGAATAGGGAGCTTTTGTAGCTTGCTCTGCTGGCTGTTTTAATGCATCTCCTATATAGTGAATAGAGGGCGTTTGTAGCTTGCTCTGCTAACTGTTTTAATGCATCTCCTATATAGTGAATAGAGGGCTTTTGTAGCTTGCTCTGCTAGGAGTTTTCATGCATCTCCTATATAGTGAATATAGGGCGTTTGTAGCTTGCTCTGATAGCTGTTTTAATGCATCTCCTATATTGTGAATAGAGGGTCTTTGTAGCTTGCTCTGTTAGCTGTTTTAATGCATCCCTATATAGTGAATAGAGGGCGGTTGTAGCTTGCTCTGCCAGGAGTTTTAATGCATCTCCTATATAGTGAATAGAGGGCGTTTGTAGCTTGCTGTGCTAGCTGTTTTAATGCATTTCCTATATAGTGAATAGAGGGCTTTTGTAGCTTGCTCTCCTAGGAGTTTTTATGCATCTCCTATATAGTGAATATAGGGCGTTTGTAGCTTGCTCTGCTAGCTGTTTTAATGCATCTCCTATATTGTGAATAGAGGGTGTTTGTAGCTTGCTCTGCTATCTGTTTTAATGCATCTCCTATATAGTGAATAGAGGGCGTTTGTAGCTTGCTCTGCTAGCTGTTTTAATGCTTCTCCTATATGGTGAATAGAGGGCTTTTGTAGCTTGCTCTGCTAGGAGTTTTAATGCATCTCCTATATAGTGAGTAGAGGGCTTATATAGCTTGCTCTGCTAGCTGTTTTAATGCATCTCCTATATAGTGAATAGAGGGCGTGTGTAGCTTGCTCTGCTAGGAGTTTTAATGCATCTCCTATATAGTGAATAGAGGGCGTTTGTAGCTTGCTCTGCTAGCTGTTTTAATGCATCTCCTAAATAGTGAATAGAGGGCTTTTGTAGCTTGGTCTGCTAGGAGTTTTCATGCATCTCCTATATAGTGAATATAGGGCGTTTGTAGCTTGCTCTGCTAGCTGTTTTAATGCATCTCCTATATTGTGAATAGAGGGTGTTTGTAGCTTGCTCTGCTAGCTGTTTTAATGCATCTCCTATATAGTGAATAGAGGGCGTGTGTAGCTTGCTCTGCTAGGAGTTTTAATGCATCTCCTATATAGTGAATAGAGGGCGGTTGTAGCTTGCTCTGCTAGCTGTTTTAATGCATCTCCTATATAGTGAATAGAGGGCGGTCGTAGCTTGCTCTGCCAGGAGTTTTAATGCATCTCCTATATAGTGAATAGAGGGCGTTTGTAGCTTGCTGTGCTAGCTGTTTTAATGCATCTCCTATATAGTGAATAGAGGGCTTTTGTAGCCTGCTCTGCTAGGAGTTTTTATGCATCTCCTATATAGTGAATATAGGGCGTTTGTAGCTTGCTCTGGTAGCTGTTTTAATGGATCTCCTATATAGTGAATAGAGGGTGTTTGTAGCTTGCACTTCTAGCTGTTTTAATGCATCTCCTATATAGTGAATAGAGGGCGGTTGTAGCTTGCTCTGCCATGAGTTTTAATGCATCTCCTATATAGTGGATAGAGGGCGTTTGTAGCTTGCTCTGCTAGCTGTTTTAATGCTTCTCCTATATGGTGAATAGAGGGCTTTTGTAGCTTGCTCTGCTAGGAGTTTTAATGCATCTCCTATATAGTGAGTAGAGGCCTTTTGTAGCTTGCTCTGCTAGCTGTTTTAATGCATCTCCTATATACTGAAAATAGGGCGTGTGTAGCTTGCTCTGCTAGGAGTTTTAATGCATCTCCTATATAGTGAATAGAGGGCGGTTGTAGATTGCTCTGCTAGCTGTTGTAATGCATCTCCTATATAGTGAATAGAGGGCGCGTGTAGCTTGCTCTGCTAGCTGTTTTAATGCATCTCCTATATAGTGAATAGAGGACTTTTGTAGCTTGCTCTGCTAGCTGTTTTAATGCAACTCCTATATTGTGAATATAGCGTGTTTGTAGCTTGCTTTTCTAGCTGTTTTAATGCATCTCCTATATAGTGAATAGAGGGCGCTTGTAGCTTGCTCTGCTAGCTGTTTTAATGCATCTCCTATATAGTGAATAGAGGGCTTTTGTAGCTTGCTCTGCTAGCTGTTTTAATGCAACTCCTATATTGTGAATATAGCGTGTTTGTAGCTTGCTCTGCTAGCTGTTTTAATGCATCTCCTATATAGTGAATAGAGGGCTTTTGTAGTTTGCTCTGCTAGCTGCTTTAATGCATCTCCTATATTGTGAATATAGCGTGTTTGTAGCTTGCTTTGCTAGCTGTTTTAATGCATCTCCTATATAGTGAATAGAGGGCGGTTGTAGCTTGCTCTGCCAGGAGTTTTAATGTATCTCCTATATAGTGAATAGAGGGCGTCTGTAGCTTGCTCTGCTAGCTGTTTAATGCATCTCCTATATAGTGAATGGAGGGCGTGTGTAGCTTGCTCTGCTAGGAGTTTTAATGCATCTCCTATATAGTGAATAGGGGGCTTTTGTAGCTTGCTCTGCTAGCTGTTTTAATGCATCTCCTATATGGTGAATATAGATCGTTTGTAGCTTGCTCTGCTAGGAGTTTTAATGCATCTCCTATATAGTGAATAGAGGGCGTTTGTAGCTTGCTCTTCTAGCTGCTTTAATGCATCTCCTATATAGTGAATAGAGGGCTTTTGTAGTTTGCTTTGCTAGGAGTTTTACTGCATCTCCTATATAGTGAATCGAGGGTTTATGTAGCTTGCTCTGATAGCTGTTTTACTGCATCTCCTATATAGTGAATAGAGGGCTTTTGTAGCTTGCTCTTCTAGCTGTTTTAATGCATCTCCTATATAGTGAATAGAGGGTGTTTGTAGCTTGCTCTTCTAGCTGCTTTTATGCATCCCCTATATAGTGAATAGAGGGCTTTTGTAGCTTGCTCTGCTAGGAGTTTTAATGCATCGCCTATATAGTGAATAGAGGGCGTTTGTGGCTTGCTCTTCTAGCTGTTTTAATGCATCGCCTATATAGTGAATAGAGGGCTTTTGTAGCTTGCTCTGCTGGGGGTTTTAATGCATCTCCTATATAGTGAATAGAGGGCGTTTGTAGCTTGCTCTTCTAGCTGCTTTAATGCATCTCCCATATAGTGAATGGAGGGCGTTTGTAGCTTGCTCTGCTAGGAGTTTTAATGCATCTCCTATATAGTGAATAGAGGGCGTTTGTAGCTTGCTCTTCTAGCTGCTTTAATGCATCTCCTATATAGTGAATAGAAGGCTTTTGTAGCTTGCTCTGCTAGGAGTTTTACTGCATCTCCTATATAGTGAATGGAGGGCTTTTGTAGGTTGCTCTGCCACCTGTTTTAATGCATCTCCTACATAGTGAATAGAAGGTTTTGTAGCTTGCTCTGCTAGGAGTTTTAATGTATCTCCTATATAGTGAATATAGGGCTTTTGTAGCTTGCTCTGCTAGCTGTTTTACTGCATCTCCTATATAGTGAATAGAGGGCTTTTGTAGCTTGCTCTGCTAGCTGTTTACTGCATCTACTATATAGTGAATAGAGGGCTTTTGTAGCTTGCTCTGCTAGCTGTTTTAATGCATCTCCAATATAGTGAATAGATGGCTTTTGTATCTTGCTCAGCTAGCTGTTTTAATGCATCTCCTATATAGTGAATAGAGGGTGTTTGTGGCTTGCGCTGCTAGCTGTTTTACTGCATCTCCTATATAGTGAATAGAGGGCTTTTGTATCTTGCTCAGCTAGCTGTTTTAATGCATCTCCTATATAGTGAATAGAGGGCGTTTGTAGCTTGCTCTGCTAGCTGATTTAATGCATCTCCTATATAGTGAATAGAGGGCTTTTGTATCTTGCTCTGCTAGCTGTTTTAATGCATCTCCTATATAGTGAATAGAGGGCTTTTGTAGCTTGCTCTGCTAGCTGTTTTAATGCATCTCCTATATAGTGAATAGAGGGCGTTTGTAGCTTGCTCTGCTAGCTATTTTAATGCATCTCCTATATAGTGAATAGAGGGCTTTTGTAGCTTGCTCTGGTAGCTGTTTTAATGCGTCTCCTATATAGTCAATAGAGGGCTTTTGTAGCTTGCTCTGCTAGCTGTTTTAATGCATCTCCTATATAGTGAATAGAGGGCTTTTGTAGCTTGCTCTGCTAGCGGTTTTAATGCATCTCCTATATAGTGAATAGAGGGCGTTTGTAGCTTGCTCTGCTGGGAGTTTTAATGCATCTCCTATATAGTGAATAGAAGGCTTTTGTAGCTTGCTCTGCTAGCTGTTTTAATGCATCTCCTATATTGTGAATAGAGGGATTTTGTAGCTTGCTCTGCTAGCTGTTTTACTGCATCTCCTTTAAAGTGAATAGAGAGCGTTTGTAGCTTGCTCTGCTAGGAGTTTTAATGCATCTCCTATATAGTGAATAGAGGGCTTTTGTAGCTTGCTCTGCTAGCTGTTTAATGCATCTACTATGTAGTGAATAGAGGGCTTTTTAAGCTTGCTCTGCTAGTTGTTTTAATGCATCTCCTATATTGTGAATAGAGGGATTTTGTAGCTTGCTCTGCTAGCTGTTTTACTGCATCTCCTATAAAGTGAATAGAGAGCGTTTGTAGCTTGCTCTGCTAGGAGTTTTAATGCATCTCCTATATAGTGAATAGAGGGCTTTTGTAGCTTGCTCTTCTAGCTGTTTTAATGCATCTCCTATATAGTGAATAGAGGGTGTTTGTAGCTTGCTCTTCTAGCTGCTTTTATGCATCCCCTATATAGTGAATAGAGGGCTTTTGTAGCTTGCTCTGCCAGCTGTTTTAAGGCATCGCCTATATAGTGAATAGAGGGCTTTTGTAGCTTGCTCTGCTGGGGGTTTTAATGCATCTCCTATATAGTGAATAGAGGGCGTTTGTAGCTTGCTCTGCTAGCCGCTTTAATGCATCTCCCATATAGTGAATGGAGGGCGTTTGTAGCTTGCTCTGCTAGGAGTTTTAATGCATCTCCTATATAGTGAATAGAGGGCGTTTGTAGCTTGCTCTTCTAGCTGCTTTAATGCATCTCCTATATAGTGAATAGAAGGCTTTTGTAGCTTGCTCTGCTAGGAGTTTTAATGTATCTCCTATATAGTGAATATAGGGCTTTTGTAGCTTGCTCTGCTAGCTGTTTTACTGCATCTCCTATATAGTGAATAGAGGGCTTTTGTAGCTTGCTCTGCTAGCTGTTTAATGCATCTACTATATAGTGAATAGAGGGCTTTTGTAGCTTGCTCTGCTAGCTGTTTTAATGCATCTCCTATATAGTGAATAGAGGGCTTTTGTATCTTGCTCAGCTAGCTGTTTTAATGCATCTCCTATATAGTGAATAGAGGGCGTTTGTAGCTTGCTCTGCTAGCTGTTTTAATGCATCTCCTATATAGTGAATAGAGGGCATTTGTAGCCTGCTCTGCTAGCTGTTTTAATGCATCTCCTATATAGTGAATAGAGGGCTTTTGTATCTTGCTCAGCTAGCTGTTATAATGCATCTCCTAGATAGTGAATAGAGGGCTTTTGTAGCTTGCTCTGTTAGCTGTTTTAATGCATCTCCTATATAGTGAATAGAGGGCGTTTGTAGCTTGCTCTGCTAGCTGTTTTAATGCGTCTCCTATATAGTCAATAGAGGGCTTTTGTAGCTTGCTCTGCTAGCTGTTTTAATGCATCTCCTATATAGTGAATAGAGGGCTTTTGTAGCTTGCTCTGCTAGCTGTTTTAATGCATCTCCTATATAGTGAATAGAGGGCGTTTGTAGCTTGCTCTGCTAGCTGTTTTAATGCATCTCCTATATAGTGAATAGAGGGCTTTTGTAGTTTGCTCTGCTGGGAGTTTTAATGCATCTCCTATATAGTGAATAGAAGGCTTTTGTAGCTTGCTCTGCTAGCTGTTTTAATGCATCTCCTATATTGTGAATAGAGGCATTTTGTAGCTTGCTCTGCTAGCTGTTTTACTGCATCTCCTATAAAGTGAATAGAGAGCGTTTGTAGCTTGCTCTGCTAGGAGTTTTAATGCATCTCCTATATAGTGAATAGAGGGCTTTTGTAGCTTGCTCTGCTAGCTATTTAATGCATCTACTATGTAGTGAATAGAGGGCTTTTGTAGCTTGCTCTGCTAGTTGTTTTAATGCATCTCCTATATAGTGAATAGAGGGCTTTTGTATCTTGCTCAGCTAGCTGTTTTAATGCATCTCCTATATAGTGAATAGAGGGCTTTTGTAGCTTACTCAGCTAGCTGTTTTAATGCATCTCCTATATAGTGAATAGAGGGCTTTTGTAGCTTGCTCTGCTAGCTGTTTTAATGCATCTCCTATATAGTGAAAAGAGGGCGTTTGTAGCTTGCTCTGCTAGCTGTTTTACTGCATCTCCTATATGGTGAATAGAGCGCGTTTGTAGCTTGCTCTGCTAGCTGTTTTAATGCATCTCCTATATAGTGAATAGAGGGCTTTTGTAGCTTGCTCTGCTAGCTGTTTTAATGCATCTACTATATAGTGAATAGAGAGCGTTTGTAGCTTGCTCTCTTAGCTGTTTTAATGCATTTCCTATATAGTGAATAGAGGGCATTTGTAGCCTGCTCTGCTAGCTGTTTTAATGCATCTCCTATATAGTGAATAGAGGGCTTTTGTATCTTGCTCAGCTAGCTGTTATAATGCATCTCCTATATAGTGAATAGAGGGCTTTTGTAGCTTGCTCTGCTAGCTGTTTTAATGCATCTCCGATATAGTGAATAGAGGGTCTTGTAGCTTGCTCTGCTAGGAGTCTTAATGTATCTCCTATATAGTGAATATAGGGCTTTTGTAGCTTGCTCTGCTAGCTGTTTTACTGCATCTCCTATATAGTGAATAGAGGGCTTTTGTGGCTTCTTCTGCTAGCTGTTTAATGCATCTACTATATAGTGAATAGAGGGCTTTTGTAGCCTGCTCTGCTAGCTGTTTTAATGCATCTCCTATATAGTGAATAGAGGGCTTTTGTATCTTGCTCAGCTAGCTGTTTTAATGCATCTCCTATATAGTGAATAGAGGGCGTTTGTAGCTTGCTCTGCTAGCTGTTTTAATGCATCTCCTATATAGTGAATAGAGGGCTTTTGTATCTTGCTCTGCTAGCTGTTTTAATGCATCTCCTATATAGTGAATAGAGGGCATTTGTAGCCTGCTCTGCTAGCTGTTTTAATGCATCTCCTATATAGTGAATAGAGGGCTTTTGTATCTTGCTCAGCTAGCTGTTATAATGCATCTCCTAGATAGTGAATAGAGGGCTTTTGTAGCTTGCTCTGTTAGCTGTTTTAATGCATCTCCTATATAGTGAATAGAGGGCGTTTGTAGCTTGCTCTGCTAGCTGTTTTAATGCATCTCCTATATAATGAATAGAGGGCGTTTGTAGCTTACTCTGCTAGCTGTTTTAATGCATCTCCTATATAGTGAATAGAGGGCGATTGTAGCTTGCTCTGCTAGCTGTTTTAATGCATCTCCTATATAGTGTATAGAGGGCTTTTGTAGCTTGCTCTGTTAGCTGTTTTAATGCACCTCCTATATAGTGAATAGAGAGCGTTTGTAGCTTGCTCTGTTAGCTGTTTTATTGCATCTCCTATATAGTGAATAGATTGCATTTGTAGCCTGCTCTGCTAGCTGTTTTAATGCATCTCCTATATAGTGAATAGAGGGCTTTTGTATCTTGCTCAGCTAGCTGTTATAATGCATCTCCTATATAGTGAATAGAGGGCTTTTGTAGCTTGCTCTGCTTGCGGTTTTAATGCATCTCCGATATAGTGAATAGAGGGTTTTGTAGCTTGCTCTGCTAGGAGTTTTAATGTATCTCCTATATAGTGAATATAGGGCTTTTGTAGCTTGCTCTGCTAGCTGTTTTACTGCATCTCCTATATAGTGAATAGAGGGCTTTTGTGGCTTCCTCTGCTAGCTGTTTAATGCATCTACTATATAGTGAATAGAGGGCTTTTGTAGCTTGCTCTGCTAGCTGTTTTAATGCATCTCCTATATAGTGAATAGAGGGCTTTTGTATCTTGCTCAGCTAGCTGTTTTAATGCATCTCCTATATAGTGAATAGAGGGCGTTTGTATCTTGCTCTGCTAGCTGTTTTAATGCATCTCCTATATAGTGAATAGAGGGCTTTTGTAGCTTGCTCTGCTAGCTGTTTTAATGCATCTCCTATATTGTGAATAGAGGGCTTTTGTAGCTTGCTCTGCTAGCTGTTTCAATGCATCTCCTATATAGTGAATAGAGAGCGTTTGTAGCTTGCTCTGTTAGCTGTTTTAATGCATCTCCTATATAGTGAATAGAGGGCATTTGTAGCCTGCTCTGCTAGCTGTTTTAATGCATCTCCTATATAGTGAATAGAGGGCTTTTGTATCTTGCTCAGCTAGCTGTTATAATGCATCTCCTATATAGTGAATAGAGGGCTTTTGTAGCTTGCTCTGCTAGCTGTTTTAATGCATCTCCGATATAGTGAATAGAGGGTTTTGTAGCTTGCTCTGCTAGGAGTTTTAATGTATCTCCTATATAGTGAATATAGGGCTTTTGTAGCTTGCTCTGCTAGCTGTTTTACTGCATCTCCTATATAGTGAATAGAGGGCGTTTGTATCTTGCTCTGCTAGCTGTTTTAATGCATCTCCTATATAGTGAATAGAAGGCTTTTGTAGCTTGCTCTGCTAGGAGTTTTACTGCATCTCCTATATAGTGAATAGAGGGCTTTTGTAGCTTGCTCTGCTAGCTGTTTTATGGCATCTCCTATATAGTGAATAGAGGGCTTTTGTAGCTTGCTCTGCTAGCTGTTTTAATGCATCTCCTATATAGTGAATAGAGGGTTTTGTAGCTTGCTCTGCTAGGAGTTTTAATGTATCACTTATATAGTGAATAGAGGGCTTTTGTAGCTTGCTCTGCTAGGGGTTTTAATGCATCTCCTATATAGTGCATAGAGGGCTTTTGTAGCTTGCTCTGCTAGCTGTTTTAATGCATCTCCTATATGGTGAATATAGAGCGTTTGTAGCTTGCTCTGCTAGGAGTTTTAATGCATCTCCTATATAGTGAATAGATGGCGTTTGTAGCTTGCTCTTCTAGCTGCCTTAATGCATCTCCTATATAGTGAATAGAGGGCTTTTGTAGTTTGCTTTGCTAGGAGTTTTACTGCATCTCCTATATAGTGAATAGAGGGTTTTTGTAGCTTGCTCTGATAGCTGTTTTACTGCATCTCCTATATAGTGAATATAAGGCTTTTGTAGCTTGCTCTTCTAGCTGTTTTAATGCATCTCCTATATAGTGAATAGAGGGTGTTTGTAGCTTGCTCTTCTAGTTGCTTTTATGCATCCCCTATATAGTGAATAGAGGGCTTTTGTAGCTTGCTCTGCTAGCTGTTTTAATGCATCGCCTATATAGTGAATAGAGGGTGTTTGTAGCTTGCTCTGCTGGGGGTTTTAATGCATCTCCTATATAGTGAATAGAGGGCGTTTGTAGCTTGCTCTTCTAGCTGCTTTAATGCATCTCCCATATAGTGAATGGAGGGCGTTTGTAGCTTGCTCTGCTAGGAGTTTTAATGCATCTCCTATATAGTGAATAGAGGGCGTTTGTAGCTTGCTCTTCTAGCTGCTTTAATGCATCTCCTATATAGTGAATAGAAGGCTTTTGTAGCTTGCTCTGCTAGGAGTTTTACTGCATCTCCTATATAGTGAATGGAGGGCTTTTGTAGGTTGCTCTGCCAGCTGTTTTAATGCATCTCCTACATAGTGAATAGAAGGTTTTGTAGCTTGCTCTGGTAGGAGTTTTAATGTATCGCCTATATAGTGAATATAGGGCTTTTGTAGCTTTGCTCTGCTAGCTGTTTTACTGCATCTCCTATATAGTGAATAGAGGGCTTTTGTAGCTTGCTCTGCTAGCTGTTTTAATGCATCTCCTATATAGTGAATAGATGGCTTTTGTATCTTGCTCAGCTAGCTGTTTTAATGCATCTCCTATATAGTGAATAGAGGGTGTTTGTGGCTTGCGCTGCTAGCTGTTTTACTGCATCTCCTATATAGTGGATAGAGGGCTTTTGTAGCTTGCTCTGCTAGCTGTTTTAATGCATCTCCTATATAGTGAATAGAGGGCTTTTGTAGCTTGCTCTGCTAGCGGTTTTAATGCATCTCCTATATAGTGAATAGAGGGCTTTTGTATCTTGCTCTGCTGGGAGTTTTAATGCATCTCCTATATAGTGAATAGAAGGCTTTTGTAGCTTGCTCTGCTAGCTGTTTTAATGCATCTCCTATATTGTGAATAGAGGGATTTTGTAGCTTGCTCTGCTAGCTGTTTTACTGCATCTCCTATAAAGTGAATAGAGAGCGTTTGTAGCTTGCTCTGCTAGGAGTTTTAATGCATCTCCTATATAGTGAATAGAGGGCTTTTGTAGCTTGCTCTGCTAGCTGTTTTAATGCATCTCCTATATAGTGAATAGAGGGCTTTTGTAGCTTGCTCTGCTAGCTGTTTTAATGCATCTCCTATATAGTGAATAGAGGGCTTTTGTAGCTTGCTCTGCTAGCGGTTTTAATGCATCTCCTATATAGTGAATAGAGAGCGTTTGTAGCTTGCTCTGCTAGGAGTTTTAATGCATCTCCTATATAGTGAATAGAAGGCTTTTGTAGCTTGCTCTGCTAGCTGTTTTAATGCATCTCCTATATAGTGAATAGAGGGCTTTTGTAGCTTGCTCTGCTAGCTGTTTTAATGCATCGCCTATATAGTGAATAGAGGGCTTTTGTAGCTTGCTCTGCTGGGGGTTTTAATGCATCTCCTATATAGTGAATAGAGGGCGTTTGTAGCTTGCTCTGCTAGCCGCTTTAATGCATCTCCCATATAGTGAATGGAGGGCGTTTGTAGCTTGCTCTGCTAGGAGTTTTAATGCATCTCCTATATAGTGAATAGAGGGCGTTTGTAGCTTGCTCTTCTAGCTGCTTTAATGCATCTCCTATATAGTGAATAGAAGGCTTTTGTAGCTTGCTCTGCTAGGAGTTTTAATGTATCTCCTATATAGTGAATATAGGGCTTTTGTAGCTTGCTCTGCTAGCTGTTTTAATGCATCTCCTATATAGTGAATAGAGGGCTTTTGTAGCTTGCTCTGCTAGGAGTTTTAATGCATCTCCTATATAGTGAATAGAGGGCTTTTGTAGCTTGCTCTTCTAGCTGTTTTAATGCATCTCCTATATAGTGAATAGAGGGCTTTTGTAGCTTGCTCTGCTAGCTGTTTTAATGCATCGCCTATATAGTGAATAGAGGGCTTTTGTAGCTTTATCTGCTGGGGGTTTTAATGCATCTCCTATATAGTGAATAGAGGGCGTTTGTAGCTTGCTCTGCTAGCCGCTTTAATGCATCTCCCATATAGTGAATGGAGGGCGTTTGTAGCTTGCTCTGCTAGGAGTTTTAATGCATCTCCTATATTATGAATAGTGGGTGTTTGTAGCTTGCTCTGCTAGCTGTTTTAATGCATCTCCTATATAGTGAATAGAGGGCTTTTGTAGCTTGCTCTGCTGGGAGCTTTAATGCATCTCCTGTATAGTGAATAGAAGGCTTTTGTAGCTTGCTCTGCTAGCTGTTTTAATGCATCTCCTAAATTGTGAATAGAGGGATTTTGTAGCTTGCTCTGCTAGCTGTTTTACTGCATCTCCTATGAAGTGAATAGAGAGCGTTTGTAGTTTGCTCTGCTAGGAGTTTCAATGCATCTCCTATAAAGTGAATAGAGGGCTTTTGTAGCTTGCTCTGCTAGCTGTTTTAATGCATCTCCTATATAGTGAATAGGGGACTTTTGTAGCTTGCTCTGCTAGGAGTTTTATGGCATCTCCTATATTGTGAACATAGGGCGTTTGTAGCTTGCTCTGCTAGCTGTTTTAATGCATCTCCTATATTGTGAATAGAGGGTGTTTGTAGCTTGCTCTGCTAGGAGTTTTAATGCATCTCCTATATAGTGAATAGAGGGCTTTTGTAGCTTGCTCTGCTAGCTCTTTTAATGCATCTCCTATATAGTGAATATAGGGCTTTTGTAGCTTGCTCTGCTAGGAGTTTTATGGCATCTCCTATATAGTGAATAGAGGGCATTTGTAGCTTGCTCTGCTAGCTGTTTTAATGCATCTCGTATATAGTGAATAGAGGGTTTTGTAGCTTGCTCTGCTAGGAGTTTTAATGTATCACTTATATAGTGAATAGAGAGCTTTGGTAGCTTGCTCTGCTAGGGGTTTTAATGCATCTCCTATATAGTGAATAGTGGGCTTTTGTAGCTTGCTCTGCTAGGAGTTTTAATGCATCCCCTATCTAGTGAATAGAGGGCGTTTGTAGCTTGCTCTGCTAGCTGTTTTAATGCATCTCCTATATAGTGAATAGAGGGCGTTTGTAGCTTGCTCTGCTACGAGATTTAATGCATCTCCTATATAGTGAATAGAAGGCTTTTGTAGCTTGCTCTGCTAGCTGTTTTAATGCATCTCCTATATAGTGAATAGAGGGCGTTTGTAGCTAGCTCTGGTAGCTGTATTAATGCATCTCCTATATAGTGAATAAAGGGCGTTTGTAGCTTGCTCTGGTAGCTGTTTTAATGCATCTCCTATATAGTGAATAGAGTGCGTTTGTAGCTTGCTCTGCTAGGAGATTTAATACATCTCCTATATAGTGAATAGAAGGCTTTTGTAGCTTGCTCTGCTAGCTGTTTTAATGCATCTCCTATATTGTGAATAGAGGGATTTTGTAGCTTGCTCTGCTAGCTGTTTTACTGCATCTCCTATAAAGTGAATAGAGAGCGTTTGTAGCTTGCTCTGCTAGGAGTTTTAATGCATCTCCTATATAGTGAATAGAGGGCATTTGTAGCTTGCTCTGCTAGCTGTTTTAATGCATCTCGTATATAGTGAATAGAGGGTTTTGTAGCTTGCTCTGCTAGGAGTTTTAATGTATCACTTATATAGTGAATAGAGGGCTTTGGTAGCTTGCTCTGCTAGGGGTTTTAATGCATCTCCTATATAGTGAATAGAGGGTGTTTGTAGCTAGCTCTGGTAGCTGTATTAATGCATCTCCTATATAGTGAATAAAGGGCGTTTGTAGCTTGCTCTGGTAGCTGTTTTAATGCATCTCCTATATAGTGAATAGAGTGCGTTTGTAGCTTGCTCTGCTAGGAGATTTAATACATCTCCTATATAGTGAATAGAAGGCTTTTGTAGCTTGCTCTGCTAGCTGTTTTAATGCATCTCCTATATTGTGAATAGAGGGATATTGTAGCTTGCTCTGCTAGCTGTTTTACTGCATCTCCTATAAAGTGAATAGAGAGCGTTTGTAGCTTGCTCTGCTAGGAGTTTTAATGCATCTCCTATATAGTGAATAGAGGGCTTTTGTAGCTTGCTCTGCTAGCTGTTTTAATGCATCTCCTATATAGTGATTAGAGGGCTTTTGTAGCTTGCTCTGCTAGCTGTTTTAATGCATCTCCTATATAGTGAATAGAGGGTTTTGTAGCTTGCTCTGCTAGGAGTTTTAATGTATCACTTATATAATGAATAGAGGGCTTTTGTGGCTTGCTCTGCTAGGGGTTTTAATGCATCTCCTATAGAGTGAATAGAGGGCTCTTGTAGCTTGCTCTGCTAGGAGTTTTAATGCATTTCCTATATAGTGAATATAGTTATTTTGTAGCTTGCTCTGCTAGCTGTTTTAATGAATCTCCTATATAGTGAATAGAGGGCTTTTGTATCTTGCTCTGCGAGGAGTTTTAATGTATCACTTTTATAGTGAATAGAGGGCTTTTGTAGCTTGCTCTGCTAGGAGTTTTAATGTATCACTTATATAGTGAATAGAGGGCTTTTGTAGCTTGCTCTGCTAGGAGTTTTAATGCATCTCCTATATAGTGAATAGAGGATTTTTGTAGCTTGCTCTGCTAGGAGTTTTAAAGCATCTCCTATATAGTGAATAGAGGACTTTGTATCTTGATCTGCGAGGAGTTTTAATGCATCTCCTATATAGTGAATAGAGGGCTTTTGTAGCTTCCTCTGCTAGCTGTTTTCATGCATCTCCTACATAGTGAATAGAGGGATTTTGTAGCTTGCTCTGCCAGCTGTTTTAATGCATCTCCTATATAGTGAATATAGGGCTTTTGTATCTTGCTCAGCTAGCTGTTTTAATGCATCTCCTATATAGTGAATAGAGAGCTTTTGTAGCTTGCTCTGCTAGCTGTTTTAATGTATCTCCTATATAGTGAATAGAGGGCGTTTGTAGCTTGCTCTGCTAGGAGTTTTAATGCATCTCCTATATATTGAAAAGAGGGCTTTTGTAGCTTGCTCTGCTAGCTGTTTTAATGCATCTCCTCTATAGTGAATAGAGGGCTTTTGTAGCTTGCTCTGCTAGGAGTTTTAATGCATCTCCTATATAGTGAATAGAGAGCGTCTGTAGCTTGCTCTGCTAGCTGTTTAATGCATCTCCTATATAGTGAATGGAGGGCTTTTATAGCTTGCTCTGCTCGGAGTTTTACTGCATCTCCTACATATTGAATAGAGGGCTTTTGTAGCTTACTCTGATAGCTGTTTTACTGCATCTCCTATATAGTGACTAGAGGGCTTTTGTAGCTTGCTCTGCTAGCTGTTTTAATGCATCTCCTATATAGTGAATAGAGGGTGTTTGTAGCTTGCTCTGCTAGCTGTTTTAATGCATCTCCTATATAGTGAATAGAGGGTGTTTGTAGCTTACTCTGCTGGCTGTTTTAATGCATCTCCTATATAGTGAATAGAGGGCGTTTGTAGCTTGCTCTGCTAGCTGTTTCAATGCATCTCCTATATAGTGAATAGAGGGCGTTTGTAGCTTGCTCAGCTAGCTGTTTTAATGCATCTCCTATATAGTGAATAGAGGGCGTTTGTAGCTTGCTCAGCTAGCTGTTTTAATGCATCTCCTATATAGTGAATAGAGGGCGTTTGTAGCTTGCTCAGCTAGCTGTTTTAATGCATCTCCTATATAGTGAATAGAGGTCTTTTGTAGCTTGCTCTGCTAGGAGTTTTAATGCATCTCCTATATAGTGAATAGAGGGCGTTTGTAGCTTGCTCTGCTAGCTGCTTTAATGCATCTCCTATATGGTGAATAAAGAGCGTTTGTAGCTTGCTCTGCTAGGAGTTTTAATACATCTCCTATATAGTGAATAGAGGGCGTTTGTAGCTTGCTCTTCTAGCTGCATTAATGCATCTCCTATATAGGGAATAGAGGGCGTTTGTAGCTTGCTCTGCTAGGAGTTTTAATGCATCTCCTAAATAGTGAATAGAGGGCTTTTGTAGCTTGCTCTGCTAGCTATTTTAAAGAATAGAGGGATTTTGTAGCTTGCTCTGCTAGGAGTTTTAATGCATCTTCTATATAGTGAATAGAGGGCGTTTGTAGCTTGCTCTGCTAGGAGTTTTAATGCATCTTCTATATAGTGAATAGAGGGCGTTTGTAGCTTGCTCTTCTAGCTGCTTTAATCCATCTCCTATATAGTGAATAGAGGGCTTTTGTAGCTTGCTCTGCTAGGAGTTTTACTGCATCTCCTATATAGTGAATAGAGGGCTTTTGTAGCTTGCTCTGATAGCTGTTTTACTGCATCTCCTATATAGTGTATAGAGGGCTTTTGTAGCTTGCTCTTCTAGCTGTTTAATGCATCTCCTATATAGTGAATAGAGGGTGTTTGTAGCTTGCTCTTCTAGCTGCTTTTATGCATCTCCTATATAGTGAATAGAGGGCTTTTGCAGCTTGCTCTGCTAGCTGTTTTGATGCATCTCCTATATAGTGAATAGAGAGCTTTTTTAGTTTGCTCTGTTAGCTATTTTAATGCATCTCCTACATAGTGAATAGAGGGCTTTTGTAGCTTGCTCTGCTAGCTGTTTTATTGCATCTCCTATAGAGTGAATAGAGGGCGTTTGTAGCTTGCTCTTCTAGCTGCTTTAATGCATCTCCTATATAGTGAATAGAGGGCGTTTGTAGCTTGCTCTGTGAGCTGTTTTAATGCATCTCCTATATAGTGAATAGAGGGATTTTGTAGCTTGCTCTGCTAGGAGTTTTAATGCATCTCCTATATAGTGAATAGAGGGTGTTTGTAGCTTGCTCTGCGAGCTGTTTTAATGCATCTCCTATATCTTGAATGGAGGGCGTTTGTAGCTTACTCTGCTAGGAGTTTTAATGCATCTCCTATATAGTGAATAGAGGGCGTTTGTAGCTTGCTCTGCTAGCTGTTTTAATGCATCTCCTATATAGTGAATAGAGGGTGTTTGTAACTTGCTCTGCCAGGAGTTTTAATGCATCTCCTATATAGTGAATAGAGTGCATTTGTAGCTTGCTCAGCTAGCTGTTTTAATGCATCTCCTATAAAATGAATAGAGGGCTTTTGTAGCTTGCTCTGCTGGCTGTTTTAATGCATCTCCTATATAGTGAATAGAGGGCTTTTGTAGCTTGCTCTGCTAGGAGTTTTAATGCATCTCCTCTATAGTGAATAGAGGGTGTTTGTAACTTGCTGTGCTAGCTGTTTTAATGCATCTCCTATATAATGAATAGTGGGCTTTTGTAGCTTGCTCAGCTAGCTGTTTCAATGCATCTCCTATATAGTGAATAGAGGGCTTTTGTAGCTTGCTCAGCTAGCTGTTTTAATGCATCTCCTCTATAGTGAATAGAGGGTGTTTGTAGCTTGCTCTGCTAGCTGTTTTAATGCATCTCCTATATAGTGAATAGAGGGCTTTTGTAGCTTGCTCTGCTGGCTGTTTTAATGCATCTCCTATATAGTGAATAGAGGGCTTTTGTAGCTTGCTCTGCCAGCTGTTTTAATGCATCTCCTATGTAGTGAATAGAGGGCTTTTGTAGGGTGCTCTGCTGGCTGTTTTAATGCATCTCCTATATAGTGAATGGAGGGATTTTGTAGCTTGCTCTGATAGGAGTTTTAATGCATCTCATATAGAGTGAATAGAGGGCGTTTGCAGCTTGCTCTGCTAGCTGCTTTAATGCATCTCCTATATAGTGGATAGAGGGTGTTTGTAGCATGCTCTGCTAGCTGTTTTAATGCATCTCCTATATAGTGAATAGAGGGTGTTTGTAACTTGCTCTGCCAGGAGTTTTAATGCATCTCCTATACAGTGAATAGAGAGCGTCTGTAGCTTGCTCTGCTAGCTGTTTAATGCATCTCCTATATAGTGAATGGAGGGCTTGTGTAGCTTGCTTTGCTAGCTGTTTTAATGCATCTCCTATATGGTGAATATAGAGCGTTTGTAGCTTGCTCTGCTAGGAGTTTTAATGCATCTCCTATATAGCGAATAGAGGGCGTTTGTAGCTTGCTCTTCTAGCTGCTTTAATGCATCTCCTATATAGTGAATAGAGGGCGTTTGTAGCTTGCTCTGCCAGGAGTTTTAATGCATCTCCTATATAGTGAATAGAGGGCATCTGTAGCTTGTTCTGCTAGCTGTTTAATGCATCTCCTATATAGTGAATGGAGGGCTTGTATAGCTTGCTCTGCTAGGAGTTTTAATGCGTCTCCTATATAGTGAATAGAGGGCGTTTATAGCTTGCTCAGCTAGTTGTTTTAATGCACCTCCTATAAAATGAATAGAGGGCTTTTGTAGCTTGCTCTGCTAGGAGTTTTAATGCATCTCCTATATAGTGAATAGAGGGCGTTTGTAGCTTGCTCTGCTAGCTGCTTTATTGCATCTCCTATATAGTGAATAGAGGGTGTTTGTAGCTTGCTCTGCTAGCTGTTTTAATGCATCTCCTATATAGTGAATAGAGGGTGTTTGTAACTTGCTCTGCCAGGAGTTTTAATGCATCTCCTATATAGTGAATAGAGAGCGTCTGTAGCTTGCTCTGCTGGCTGTTTAATGCATCTCCTATATAGTGAATGGAGGGCTTGTGTAGCTTGCTCTGCTAGGAGTTTTAATGCATCTTCTATATAGTGAATAGAGAGCTTTTTTAGTTTGCTCTGTTAGCTGTCTTAATGCATCTCCTATATAGTGAATAGAGGGCTTTTGTAGCTTGCTCTGCTAGCTGTTTTATTGCATCTCCAATATATTGCATAGAGGGCGTTTGTAGCTTGCTCTTCTAGCTGCTTTAATGCATCTCCCATATAGTGAATAGAGGGCTTTTGTAGCTTGCTCAGCTGGCTGTTTTAATGCATCTCCTATATAGTGAATAGAGGGCTTTTGTAGTTTGCTCTGCTAGCTGTTTTAAGGCTTCTACTATATGGTGAATAGAGGCATTTTGTAACTTGCTCTGCTAGGAGTTTTAATGCATCTCCTATTTAGTGAATAGAGGGTGTTTGTAGCTTGCTCTGCGAGCTGTTTTAATGCATCTCCTATATATTGAATAGAGGGCGTTTGTAGCTTACTCTGCTAGGAGTTTTAATGCATCTCCTATATAGTGAATAGAGGGCTTTTGTAGCTTGCTCTGCTAGCTGTTTTAATGCATCTTCCCTATAGTGAATAGAGGGCGTTTGTAGATTGCTCTGCTAGGAGTTTTAATGAATCTCCTATAAAGTGAATAGAGGGATTTTGTCGCTTGCCCTGCTAGCTGTTTTAATGCATCTCCAATATAGTGAATAGATGACTTTTGTAGCTTGCTCAGCTAGCTGTTTTAATACATCTCCTATATAGTGAATAGAGGGCGTTTCTAGCTTGCTCTGCTAGTTGTTTTAATGCATCTCCAATATAGTGAATAGAGGACTTGTGTAGCTTGCTCTGCTAGCTGTTTTAATGCATCTCCTATATAGTGAATAGAGGGCGTTTGTAGCTTGCTCGGCTAGCTGTTTCAATGCATCTCCTATATAGTGAATATATGGCTTTTGTAGCTTGCTCTGCTAGCTGTTTCAATGCATCTCCTATATAGTGAATAGACGGCGTTTGTAGCTTGCTCTGCTAGCTGTTTTAATGCATCTCCTATATAGTGAATAGAGGGCTTTTGTAGCTTGCTCTGCTAGCTGTTTTAATGCATCTTCCCTATAGTGAATAGAGGGCGTTTGTAGATTGCTCTGCTAGGAGTTTTAATGAATCTTCTATATAGTGAATATAGGGTGTTTGTAGGTTGCCCTTCTAGCTGTTTTAATGCATCTCCTATATAGTGAATAGGGGGCTTTTGTAGCTTGCTCTGCTAGCTGTGTTAATGCATCTCCTATATAGTGAATAGGGGTCTTTTGTAGCTTGCTCTGCTAGTTGTTTTAATGCATCTCCTCTATAGTGAATAGAGGGCTTTTGTAGCTTGCTCTGCTAGCTGTTTTAATACATCTCCTATATAGTGAATAGAGGGCGTTTGTAGCTTGCTCTGCTGGCTGTTTTAATGCATCTCCTATATCGTGAATAGAGGGCTTTTGTAGCTTGCTCTGCTAGCTATTTTAATGCATCTCCTACATAGTGAATAGATGGCTTTTGTAGCTTGCTCTGCTAGCTGTTTTATTGCATCTCCTATAGAGTGAATAGAGGGCGTTTGTAGCTTGCTCTTCTAGCCGCTTTAATGCATCTCCTATATAGTGAATAGAGGGCGTTTGTAGCTTGCTCTGCTAGCTGTTTTAATGCATCTCCTATATAGTGAATAGAGGGATTTTGTAGCTTGCTCTGCTAGGAGTTTTAATGCATCTCCTATATAGTGAATAGAGGGTGTTTGTAGCTTGCTCTGCGAGCTGTTTTAATGCATCTCCTATATATTGAATGGAGGGCGTTTGTAGCTTACTCTGCTAGGAGTTTTAATGCATCTCCTATATAGTGAATAGAGGGCGTTTGTAGCTTGCTCTGCTAGCTGTTTTAATGCATCTCCTATATAGTGAATAGAGGGTGTTTGTAACTTGCTCTGCCAGGAGTTTTAATGCATCTCCTATATAGTGAATAGAGTGCGTTTGTAGCTTGCTCAGCTAGCTGTTTTAATGCATCTCCTATAAAATGAATAGAGGGCTTTTGTAGCTTGCTCTGCTGGCTGTTTTAATGCATCTCCTATATAGTGAATAGAGGGCTTTTGTAGCTTGCTCTGCTAGGAGTTTTAATGCATCTCCTATATAGTGAATAGAGGGTGTTTATAACTTGCTGTGCTAGCTGTTTTAATGCATCTCCTATATAATGAATAGTGGGCTTTTGTAGCTTGCTCAGCTAGCTGTTTCAATGCATCTCCTATATAGTGAATAGAGGGCTTTTGTAGCTTGCTCAGCTAGCTGTTTTAATGCATCTCCTATATAATGAATAGAGGGCGTTTGTAGCTTGCTCTGCTAGCTGTTTTAATGCATCTCCCATATATTGAATAGAGGGTGTGTGTAGCTTGCTGTGCTAGCTGTTTTAATGCATCTCCTATATAGTGAATAGAGGGATTTTGTAGCTTGCTCTGCTGGCTGTATTAATGCATCTCCTATATAGTGAATAGAGGGCTTTTGTAGCTTGCTCTGCTAGTTGTTTTAATGCATCTCCTCTATAGTGAATAGAGGGCTTTTGTAGCTTGCTCTGCTAGCTGTTTTAATACATCTCCTATATAGTGAATAGAGGGCGTTTGTAGCTTGCTCTGCTGGCTGTTTTAATGCATCTCCTATATCGTGAATAGAGGGCTTTTGTAGCTTGCTCTGCTAGCTATTTTAATGCATCTCCTAAATAGTGAATAGAGGGCTTTTGTACCTTGCTCTGCTAGCTGTTTTATTGCATCTCCTATAGAGTGAATAGAGGGCGTTTGTAGCTTGCTCTTCTAGCTGCTTTAATGCATCTCCTATATAGTGAATAGAGGGCGTTTGTAGCTTGCTCTGCTAGCTGTTTTAATGCATCTCCTATATAGTGAATAGAGGGATTTTGTAGCTTGCTCTGCTAGGAGTTTTAATGCATCTCCTATATAGTGAATAGAGGGTGTTTGTAGCTTACTCTGCTAGCTGTTTTAATGCATCTCCTATATAGTGAATAGAGGGTGTTTGTAACTTGCTCTGCCAGGAGTTTTAATGCATCTCCTATATAGTGAATAGAGTGCGTTTGTAGCTTGCTCAGCTAGCTGTTTTAATGCATCTCCTATAAAATGAATAGAGGGCTTTTGTAGCTTGCTCTGCTGGCTGTTTTAATGCATCTCCTATATAGTGAATAGAGGGCTTTTGTAGCTTGCTCTGCTGGGAGTTTTAATGCATCTCCTATATAGTGAATAGAGGGTGTTTGTAACTTGCTGTGCTAGCTGTTTTAATGCATCTCCTATATAATGAATAGTGGGCTTTTGTAGCTTGCTCAGCTAGCTGTTTCAATGCATCTCCTATATAGTGAATAGAGGGCTTTTGTAGCTTGCTCAGCTAGCTGTTTTAATGCATCTCCTATATAATGAATAGAGGGCGTTTGTAGCTTGCTCTGCTAGCTGTTTTAATGCATCTCCCATATAGTGAATAGAGGGTGTTTGTAGCTTGCTCTGCTAGCTGTTTTAATGCATCTCCTATATAGTGAATAGAGGGATTTTGTAGCTTGCTCTGCTGGCTGTTTTAATGCATCTCCTATATAGTGAATAGAGGGCTTTGGTAGCTTGCTCTGCCAGCTGTTTTAATGCATCTCCTATGTAGTGAATAGAGGGCTTTTGTAACGTGCACTGCTGGCTGTTTTAATGCATCTCCTATATAGTTAATGGAGGGATTTTGTAGCTTGCTCTGATAGGAGTTTTAATGAATCTCATATAGAGTGAATAGAGGGCGTTTGCAGCTTGCTCTGCTAGCTGCTTTAATGCATCTCCTATATAGTGAATAGAGGGTGTTTGTAGCTTGCTCTGCTAGCTGTTTTAATGCATCTCCTATATAGTGAATAGAGGGTGTTTGTAACTTGCTCTGCCAGGAGTTTTAATGCATCTCCTATACAGTGAATAGAGAGCGTCTGTAGCTTGCTCTGCTAGCTGTTTAATGCATCTCCTATATAGTGAATGGAGGGCTTGTGTAGCTTGCTCTGCTAGCTGTTTTAATGCATCTCCTATATGGTGAATATAGAGCGTTTGTAGCTTGCTCTGCTAGGAGTTTTAATGCATCTCCTATATAGCGAATAGAGGGCGTTTGTAGCTTGCTCTTCTAGCTGCTTTAATGCATCTCCTATATAGTGAATAGAGGGAGTTTGTAGCTTGCCCTGCCAGGAGTTTTAATGCATCTCCTATATAGTGAATAGAGGGCATCTGTAGCTTGTTCTGCTAGCTGTTTAATGCATCTCCTATATAGTGAATGGAGGGCTTGTATAGCTTGCTCTGCTAGGAGTTTTAATGTGTCTCCTATATAGTGAATAGAGGGCGTTTATAGCTTGCTCAGCTAGTTGTTTTAATGCACCTCCTATAAAATGAATAGAGGGCTTTTGTAGCTTGCTCTGCTAGGAGTTTTAATGCATCTCCTATATAGTGAATAGAGGGCGTTTGTAGCTTGCTCTGCTAGCGGCTTTATTGCATCTCCTATATAGTGAATAGAGGGTGTTTGTAGCTTGCTCTGCTAGCTGTTTTAATGCATCTCCTATATAGTGAATAGAGGGTGTTTGTAACTTGCTCTGCCAGGAGTTTTAATGCATCTCCTATATAGTGAATAGAGAGCGTCTGTAGCTTGCTCTGCTGGCTGTTTAATGCATCTCCTATATAGTGAATGGTGGGCTTGTGTAGCTTGCTCTGATAGGAGTTTTAATGCATCTTCTATATAGTGAATAGAGGGCGTTTGTAGCTTGCTCTTCTAGCTGCTTTAATCCATCTCCTATATAGTGAATAGAGAGCTTTTTTAGTTTGTTCTGTTAGCTGTCTTAATGCATCTCCTATATAGTGAATAGAGGGCTTTTGTAGCTTGCTCTGCTAGCTGTTTTATTGCATCTCCAATATATTGCATAGAGGGCGTTTGTAGCTTGCTCTTCTAGCTGCTTTAATGCATCTCCCATATAGTGAATAGAGGGCTTTAGTAGCTTGCTCAGCTGGCTGTTTTAATGCATCTCCTATATAGTGAATAGAGGGCTTTTGTAGCTTGCTCTGCTGGCTGTTTTAATGCATCTACTATATGGTGAATAGAGGCATTTTGTAACTTGCTCTGCTA
The DNA here is from genome assembly GCA_034401795.1 of Chaetoderma sp. LZ-2023a. Classification (NCBI taxonomy): domain Eukaryota; kingdom Metazoa; phylum Mollusca; class Caudofoveata; order Chaetodermatida; family Chaetodermatidae; genus Chaetoderma; species Chaetoderma sp. LZ-2023a. The sequence continues at coordinate 118,910,552 of CM067371.1, forward strand.
GGAGTTTTAATGCATCTCCTATATAGTGAATAGAGGGTGTTTGTAGCTTGCTCTGCGAGCTGTTTTAATGTATCTCCTATATATTGAATAGAGGGCGTTTGTAGCTTACTCTGCTAGGAGTTTTAATGCATCTCCTATATAGTGAATAGAGGGCTTTTGTAGCTTGCTCTGCTAGCTGTTTTAATGCATCTTCCCTATAGTGAATAGAGGGCGTTTGTAGCTTGCTCTGCTAGGAGTTTTAATGAATCTCCTATAAAGTGAATAGAGGGATTTTGTCGCTTGCCCTGCTAGTTGTTTTAATGCATCTCCAATATAGTGAATAGAGGACTTGTGTAGCTTGCTCTGCTAGCTGTTTTAATGCATCTCCTATATAGTGAATAGAGGGCGTTTGTAGCTTGCTCGGCTAGCTGTTTCAATGCATCTCCTATATAGTGAATATATGGCTTTTGTAGCTTGCTCTGCTAGCTGTTTCAATGCATCTCCTATATAGTGAATAGAGGACGGTTGTAGCTTGCTCTGCTAGGAGTTTTAATGAATCTTCTATATAGTGAATATAGGGTGTTTGTAGGTTGCCCTTCTAGCTGCTTTAATGCATCTCCCATATAGTGAATAGAGGGCTTTAGTAGCTTGCTCAGCTGGCTGTTTTAATGCATCTCCTATATAGTGAATAGGGGGCTTTTGTAGCTTGCTCTGCTAGCTGTGTTAATGCATCTCCTATATAGTGAATAGGGGTCTTTTGTAGCTTGCTCTGCTAGTTGTTTTAATGCATCTCCTCTATAGTGAATAGAGGGCTTTTGTAGCTTGCTCTGCTAGCTGTTTTAATACATCTCCTATATAGTGAATAGAGGGCGTTTGTAGCTTGCTCTGCTGGCTGTTTTAATGCATCTCCTATATCGTGAATAGAGGGCTTTTGTAGCTTGCTCTGCTAGCTGTTTTAATACATCTCCTATACAGTGAATATAGGGCGTTTGTAGCTTGCTCTGCTAGCTGTTTTAATGCATCTCCTATATAGTGAATAGGGGGCTTTTGTAGCTTGCTCTGCTAGTTGTTTTAATGCATCTCCTCTATAGTGAATAGAGGGCTTTTGTAGCTTGCTCTGCTTGCTGTTTTAATACATCTCCTATATAGTGAATAGAGGGCGTTTGTAGCTTGCTCTGCTAGCTGTTTTAATGCATCTCCTATATCGTGAATAGAGGGCTTTTGTAGCTTGCTCTGCTAGCTGTTTTAATACATCTCCTATATAGTGAATAGAGGGCGTTTGTAGCTTGCTCTGCTAGCTGTTTTAATGCATCTCCTATATAGTGAATAGAGGACGGTTGTAGCTTGCTCTGCTAGGAGTTTTAATGAATCTTCTATATAGTGAATAGAGGGTGTTTGTAGCTTTCTCTGCTAGGAATTTTAATGCATCTCCTATGCAGTGAATAGAGGGCTTTTGCAGCTTGCTCTGCTAGCTGTTTTAATGCATCTCCTATATCGTGAATTGAGGGCTTGTATAGCTTGCTCTGCTAGGAGTTTTAATGCGTCTCCTATATAGTGAATAGAGGGCGTTTATAGCTTGCTCAGCTAGTTGTTTTAATGCACCTCCTATAAAATGAATAGAGGGCTTTTGTAGCTTGCTCTGCTAGGAGTTTTAATGCATCTCCTATATAGTGAATAGAGGGCGTTTGTAGCTTGCTCTGCTAGCGGCTTTATTGCATCTCCTATATAGTGAATAGAGGGTGTTTGTAGCTTGCTCTGCTAGCTGTTTTAATGCATCTCCTATATAGTGAATAGAGGGTGTTTGTAACTTGCTCTGCCAGGAGTTTTAATGCATCTCCTATATAGTGAATAGAGAGCGTCTGTAGCTTGCTCTGCTGGCTGTTTAATGCATCTCCTATATAGTGAATGGTGGGCTTGTGTAGCTTGCTCTGATAGGAGTTTTAATGCATCTTCTATATAGTGAATAGAGGGCGTTTGTAGCTTGCTCTTCTAGCTGCTTTAATCCATCTCCTATATAGTGAATAGAGAGCTTTTTTAGTTTGTTCTGTTAGCTGTCTTAATGCATCTCCTATATAGTGAATAGAGGGCTTTTGTAGCTTGCTCTGCTAGCTGTTTTATTGCATCTCCAATATATTGCATAGAGGGCGTTTGTAGCTTGCTCTTCTAGCTGCTTTAATGCATCTCCCATATAGTGAATAGAGGGCTTTAGTAGCTTGATCAGCTGGCTGTTTTAATGCATCTCCTATATAGTGAATAGAGGGCTTTTGTAGCTTGCTCTGCTGGCTGTTTTAATGCATCTACTATATGGTGAATAGAGGCATTTTGTAACTTGCTCTGCTAGGAGTTTTAATGCATCTCCTATATAGTGAATAGAGGGTGTTTGTAGCTTGCTCTGCGAGCTGTTTTAATGTATCTCCTATATATTGAATAGAGGGCGTTTGTAGCTTACTCTGCTAGGAGTTTTAATGCATCTCCTATATAGTGAATAGAGGGCTTTTGTAGCTTGCTCTGCTAGCTGTTTTAATGCATCTTCCCTATAGTGAATAGAGGGCGTTTGTAGCTTGCTCTGCTAGGAGTTTTAATGAATCTCCTATAAAGTGAATAGAGGGATTTTGTCGCTTGCCCTGCTAGCTGTTTTAATGCATCTCCAATATAGTGAATAGATGACTTTTGTAGCTTGCTCTGCTAGCTGTTTTAATACATCTCCTATATAGTGAATAGAGGGCGTTTGTAGCTTGCTCGGCTAGCTGTTTCAATGCATCTCCAATATAGTGAATAGAGGACTTGTGTAGCTTGCTCTGCTAGCTGTTTTAATGCATCTCCTATATAGTGAATAGAGGGCGTTTGTAGCTTGCTCGGCTAGCTGTTTCAATGCATCTCCTATATAGTGAAAATATGGCTTTTGTAGCTTGCTCTGCTAGCTGTTTCAATGCATCTCCTATATAGTGAATAGACGGCGTTTGTAGCTTGCTCTGCTAGCTGTTTTAATGCATCTCCTATATAGTGAATAGAGGACGGTTGTAGCTTGCTCTGCTAGCTGTTTTAATGCATCTCCTATATCGTGAATAGAGGGCTTTTGTAGCTTGCTCTGCTAGCTGTTTTAATACATCTCCTATATAGTGAATAGAGGGCGTTTGTAGCTTGCTCTGCTAGCTGTTTTAATGCATCTCCTATATAGTGAATAGAGGGACGGTTGTAGCTTGCTCTGCTAGCTGTTTTAATGCATCTCCTATATAGTGAATAGAGGGCGTTTGTAGCTTGCTCTGCTAGGAGGTTTAATGCATCTCCTATATAGTGAATAGAGGGCTTTTGTAGCTTGCTCTGCTAGCTGTTTTAATGCATCTCCTATATAGTGAATAGAGGGCTTTTGTAGCTTGCTCTGCTTAGCTGTTTTAATGCGTCTCCTATATAGTGAATAGAGGGCGTCTATAGCTTGCTCTGCTAGCTGTTTTAATGCATCTCCTATATCGTGAATAGAGGGCTTTTGTAGCTTGCTCTGCTAGCTGTTTTAATGCATCTCCTATATAGTGAATAGAGGGCGTTTGTAGCTTGCTCTGCTAGCTGTTTTAATTGCATCTCCTATATAGTGAATAGAGGGTGTTTGTAGCTTGCTCTGCTAGCTGTTTTAATGCATCTCCTATATAGTGAATAGAGGGTGTTTGTAACTTGCTCTGCCAGGAGTTTTAATGCATCTCCTATATAGTGAATAGAGAGCGTCTGTAGCTTGCTCTGCTAGCTGTTTAATGCATCTCCTATATAGTGAATGAGGACGGCTTGTGTAGCTTGCTCTGCTAGGAGTTTTAATGCATCTTCTATATAGTGAATAGAGGGCGTTTGTAGCTTGCTCTTCTAGCTGCTTTAATCCATCTCCTATATAGTGAATAGAGAGCTTTTTTAGTTTGCTCTGTTAGCTGTCTTAATGCATCTCCTATATAGTGAATAGAGGGCTTTTGTAGCTTGCTCTGCTAGCTGTTTTATTGCATCTCCAATATATTGCATAGAGGGCGTTTGTAGCTTGCTCTTCTAGCTGCTTTAATGCATCTCCCATATAGTGAATAGAGGGCTTTTGTAGCTTGCTCAGCTGGCTGTTTTAATGCATCTCCTATATAGTGAATAGAGGGCTTTTGTAGCTTGCTCTGCTGGCTGTTTTAATGCATCTACTATATGGTGAATAGAGGCATTTTGTAACTTGCTCTGCTAGGAGTTTTAATGCATCTCCTATATAGTGAATAGAGGGTGTTTGTAGCTTGCTCTGCGAGCTGTTTTAATGCATCTCCTATATATTGAATAGAGGGCGTTTGTAGCTTACTCTGCTAGGAGTTTTAATGCATCTCCTATATAGTGAATAGAGGGCTTTTGTAGCTTGCTCTGCTAGCTGTTTTAATGCATCTCCTATATAGTGAATAGAGGGCGTTTGTAGCTTGCTCTGCTAGCTGTTTTAATGCATCTCCTATATAGTGAATAGAGGGCGTTTTAGCTTGCTCTGCTAGTTGTTTTAATGCATCTCCAATATAGTGAATAGAGGACTTTTGTAGCTTGCTCTGCTAGCTGTTTTAATGCATCTCCTATATAGTGAATAGAGGGCGTTTGTAGCTTGCTCTGCTAGCTGTTTTAATGCATCTCCTATATAGTGAATAGAGGGTGTTTGTAGCTTGCTCTGCTAGCTGTTTTAATGCATCTCCTATATAGTGAATAGAGGGCGTTTGTAGCTTGCTCTGCTAGCTGTTTTAATGCATCTCCTATATAGTGAATAGAGGGCTTTTGTAGCTTGCTCTGCTAGCTGTTTTAATGCATCTCCTATATAGTGAATAGAGGGCGTTTGTAGCTTGCTCTGCTAGGAGTTTTAATGAATCTTCTATATAGTGAATATAGGGTGTTTGTAGGTTGCCCTTCTAGCTGTTTTAATGCATCTCCTATATAGTGAATAGGGGGCTTTTGTAGCTTGCTCTGCTAGCTGTGTTAATGCATCTCCTATATAGTGAATAGGGGTCTTTTGTAGCTTGCTCTGCTAGTTGTTTTAATGCATCTCCTCTATAGTGAATAGAGGGCTTTTGTAGCTTGCTCTGCTAGCTGTTTTAATACATCTCCTATATAGTGAATAGAGGGCGTTTGTAGCTTGCTCTGCTAGCTGTTTTAATGCATCTCCTATATCGTGAATAGAGGGCTTTTGTAGCTTGCTCTGCTAGCTGTTTTAATGCATCTCCTATATAGTGAATAGAGGGCGTTTGTAGCTTGCTCTGCTAGCTGTTTTAATGCATCTCCTATATAGTGAATAGAGGGCTTTTGTAGCTTGCTCTGCTAGCTGTTTTAATGCATCTCCTATATAGTGAATAGAGGGCGTTTGTAGCTTGCTCTGCTAGCTGTTTTAATGCATCTCCTATATAGTGAATAGAGGGATTTTGTAGCTTGCTCTGCTAGGAGTTTTAATGCATCTCCTATATAGTGAATAGAGGGTGTTTGTAGCTTGCTCTGCGAGCTGTTTTAATGCATCTCCTATATATTGAATAGAGGGCGTTTGTAGCTTGCTCTGCTAGGAGTTTTAATGCATCTCCTATATAGTGAATAGAGGGCGTTTGTAGCTTGCTCTGCTAGCTGTTTTAATGCATCTCCTATATAGTGAATAGAGGGTGTTTGTAACTTGCTCTGCCAGGAGTTTTAATGCATCTCCTATATAGTGAATAGAGGCGTTTGTAGCTTGCTCAGCTAGCTGTTTTAATGCATCTCCTATATAGTGAATAGAGGGCTTTTGTAGCTTGCTCTGCTGGCTGTTTTAATGCATCTCCTATATAGTGAATAGAGGGCTTTTGTAGCTTGCTCTGCTAGGAGTTTTAATGCATCTCCTATATAGTGAATAGAGGGTGTTTGTAGCTTGCTCTGCTAGCTGTTTTAATGCATCTCCTATATAGTGAATAGTGGGCTTTTGTAGCTTGCTCAGCTAGCTGTTTCAATGCATCTCCTATATAGTGAATAGAGGGCTTTTGTAGCTTGCTCTGCTAGCTGTTTTAATGCATCTCCTATATAGTGAATAGAGGGCGTTTGTAGCTTGCTCTGCTAGCTGTTTTAATGCATCTCCCATATATTGAATAGAGGGTGTTTGTAGCTTGCTCTGCTAGCTGTTTTAATGCATCTCCTATATAGTGAATAGAGGGATTTTGTAGCTTGCTCTGCTAGCTGTATTAATGCATCTCCTATATAGTGAATAGAGGGCTTTTGTAGCTTGCTCTGCTAGTTGTTTTAATGCATCTCCTCTATAGTGAATAGAGGGCTTTTGTAGCTTGCTCTGCTAGCTGTTTTAATACATCTCCTATATAGTGAATAGAGGGCGTTTGTAGCTTGCTCTGCTAGCTGTTTTAATGCATCTCCTATATCGTGAATAGAGGGCTTTTGTAGCTTGCTCTGCTAGCTATTTTAATGCATCTCCTAAATAGTGAATAGAGGGCTTTTGTAGCTTGCTCTGCTAGCTGTTTTATTGCATCTCCTATATAGTGAATAGAGGGCGTTTGTAGCTTGCTCTGCTAGCTGTTTTAATGCATCTCCTATATAGTGAATAGAGGGCGTTTGTAGCTTGCTCTGCTAGCTGTTTTAATGCATCTCCTATATAGTGAATAGAGGGATTTTGTAGCTTGCTCTGCTAGGAGTTTTAATGCATCTCCTATATAGTGAATAGAGGGTGTTTGTAGCTTACTCTGCTAGCTGTTTTAATGCATCTTCTATATAGTGAATAGAGGGTGTTTGTAGCTTGCTCTGCTAGGAATTTTAATGCATCTCCTATACAGTGAATAGAGGGCTTTTGTAGCTTGCTCTGCCAGGAGTTTAATGCATCTCCTATATAGTGAATAAAGGGTGTTTGTAGCTTGCTCTGCTATGAGTTTTAATGCGTCTCCTATATAGTGAATAGAGAGCGTTTGTAGCTTGCTCTGCTATGAGTTTTAATAATTCTCCTATATAGTGAATAGAGGGTGTTTGTAGTTTGCTCTGCTATGAGTTTTAATGCATCTCCTATATAGTGATTAGACGGCGTTTGCAGCTTGCTCTGCTAGCTGTTTTATTGCATCTCCTATATAGTGAATAGAGGGTGTTTGTAGCTTGCTCTGCTAGCTGTTTTAATGCATCTCCTATATAGTGAATAGAGGGCGTTTGTAGCTTGCTCTGCTAGCTGTTTTAATGCATCTCCTATATAGTGAATAGAGGGTGTTTGTAGTTTGCTCTGCTATGAGTTTTAATGCATCTCCTATATAGTGAATAGAGGGTGTTTGTAGCTTGCTCTGCTAGCTGTTTTAATACATCTCCTATATAGTGAATAGAGGGTGTTTGTAGCTTGCTCTGCTTTGAGTTTTAATGCATCTCCTATATAGTGAATAGAGGGCGTTTCTAGCTTGCTCTGCTAGCTGTTTAATGCATCTCCTATATAGTGAATGGAGGGCTTGTATAGCTTGCTCTGCTAGGAGTTTTAATGCATCTCCTATATAGTGAATAGAGGGCGTTTGTAGCTTGCTCTGCTAGCTGTTTTAATGCATCTCCTATAAAATGAATAGAGGGCTTTTGTAGCTTGCTCTGCTAGGAGTTTTAATGCCTCTCCTATATAGTGAATAGAGGGCGTTTGTAGCTTGCTCTGCTAGCTGTTTTAATGCATCTCCTATATAGTGAATAGAGGGTGTTTGTAACTTGCTCTGCCAGGAGTTTTAATGCATCTCCTATATAGTGAATAGAGAGCGTATGTAGCTTGCTCTGCTAGCTGTTTAATGCATCTCCTATATAGTGAATGCAGGGCTTGTGTAGCTTGCTCTGCTAGCTGTTTTTAATGCATCTCCTATGTGGTGAATAGAGGGCGTTTGTAGCTTGCTCTGCTAGGAAATTTAATGCATCTTCTATATAATGAATAGAGGGCGTTTGTAGCTTGCTCTTCTAGCTGCTTTAATCCATCTCCTATATAGTGAATAGAGGGCTTTTTTAGCTTGCTCTGCTAGGAGTTTTACTGCATCTCCTATATAGTGAATAGAGGGCTTTTGTAGCTTGCTCTGCGAGCTGTTTTAATGGATCTCCTATATATTGAATAGAGGGCGTTTGTAGCTTGCTCTGCTAGGTGTTTTAATGCATCTCCTATATAGTGAATAGAGGGCTTTTGTAGCTTGCTCTGCTAGCTGTTTTAATGCATCTCCTATATAGTGAATAGAGGGCGTTTGTAGCTTGCTCTGCTAGGAATTCTAATGAATCTCCTATAAAGTGAATAGAGGGATTTTGTCGCTTGCTCTGCTAGCTGTTTTAATGCATCTCCAATATAGTGAATACAGGACTTTTGTAGGTGGCTCAGCTAGCTGTTTTAATACATCTCCTATATAGTGAATAGAGGGCGTTTGTAGCTTGCTCTGCTAGTTGTCGTAATGCATCTCCAATATAGTGAATATAGGACTTGTGTAGCTTGCTCTGCTAGCTGTTTCAATGCATCTCCTATATAGTGAATAGAGGGTTTTTGTAGCTTGCTCTACTATGAGTTTTAATGCATCTCCTATATAGTGAATAAAGGGCGTTTGTAGCTTGCTCTGCTAGCTGTTTTAATGCATCTCCTATATAGTGAATATATGGCTTTTGTAGCTTGCTCTGCTAGCTGTTTTAATGCATCTCCTATATAGTGAATAGACGGCGTTTGTAGCTTGCTCTGCTAGCTGTTTTAATGCATCTCCTATATACTGAATAGAGGACGGTTGTAGCTTGCTCTGCTACGAGTTTTAATGAATCTTCTATATAGTGAATAGAGGGTGTTTGTAGCTTGCTCTGCTAGGAATTTTAATGCATCTCCTATACAGTGAATAGAGGGCTTTTGCAGCTTGCTCTGCCAGCTGTTTTAATGCATCTCCTATATAGTGAATTGAGGGCGTTTGTAGCTTGCTCTGCTAGCTGTTTTAATGCATCTCCTATATAGTGAATAGAGGGTGTTTGTAACTTGCTCTGCCAGGAGTTTTAATGCATCTCCTATATAGTGAATAGAGAGCATCTGTAGCTTGCTCTGCTAGCTGTTTTAATGCATCTCCTATATGGTGAATATAGAGCGTTTGTAGCTTGCTCTGCTAGGAGTTTTAATGCATCTCCTATAGAGCGAATAGAGGCCGTTTGTAGATTGCTCTTCTAGCTGCTTTAATGCATCTCCTATATAGTGCATAGAGGGCGTTTGTAGCTTGCTCTGCCAGGAGTTTTAATGCATCTCCTATATAGTGAATAGAGGGCGTCTGTAGATTGTTCTGCTAGCTGTTTAATGCATCTCCTATATAGTGAATGGAGGGCTTGTATAGCTTGCTCTGCTAGGAGTTTTAATGCGTCTCCTATATAGTGAATAGAGGGCGTTTGTAGCTTGCTCAGCTAGCTGTTTTAATGCATCTCCTATAAAATGAATAGAGGGCTTTTGTAGCTTGCTCTGCTAGGAGTTTTAATGCATCTCCTATATAGTGAATAGAGGGCGTCTGTAGCTTGCTCTGCTAGCTGCTTTATTGCATCTCCTATATAGTGAATAGAGGGTGTTTGTAGCTTGCTCTGCTAGCTGTTTTAATGCATCTCCTATATAGTGAATAGAGGGTGTTTGTAACTTGCTCTGCCAGGAGTTTTAATGCATCTCCTATATAGTGAATAGAGGACGGTTGTAGCTTGCTCTGCTAGGAGTTTTAATGAATCTTCTATATAGTGAATAGAGGGTGTTTGTAGGTTGCTCTGCTAGCTGTTTTAATCCATCTCCTATATAGTGAATAGGGGGCTTTTGTAGCTTGCTCTGCTAGCTGTGTTAATGCATCTCCTATATAGTGAATAGGGGTCTTTTGTAGCTTGCTCTGCTAGTTGTTTTAATGCATCTCCTCTATAGTGAATAGAGGGCTTTTGTAGCTTGCTCTGCTAGCTGTTTTAATACATCTCCTATATAGTGAATAGAGGGCGTTTGTAGCTTGCTCTGCTAGCTGTTTTAATGCATCTCCTATATAGTGAATAGTGGACGGTTGTAGCTTCCTCTGCTAGGAGTTTACTGAATCTTCTATATAGTGAATAGAGGGTGTTTGTAGCTTGCTCTGCTAGGAATTTTAATGCATCTCCTATACAGTGAATAGAGGGCTTTTGCAGCTTGCTCTGCCAGGAGTTTAATGCATCTCCTATATAGTGAATAAAGGGTGTTTGTAGCTTGCTCTGCTATGAGTTTTAATGCGTCTCCTATATAGTGAATAGAGAGCGTTTGTAGCTTGCTCTGCTATGAGTTTTAATAAGTCTCCTATATAGTGAATAGAGGGTGTTTGTAGTTTGCTCTGCTATGAGTTTTAATGCATCTCCTATATAGTGATTAGACGGCGTTTGCAGCTTGCTCTGCTAGCTGTTTTATTGCATCTCCTATATAGTGAATAGAGGGTGTTTGTAGCTTGCTCTGCTAGCTGTTTTAATGCATCTCCTATATAGTGAATAGAGGGCGTTTGTAGCTTGCTCTGCTAGCTGTTTTAATGTATCTCCTATATAGTGAATAGAGGGTGTTTGTAGTTTGCTCTGCCATGAGTTTTAATGCATCTCCTAAATAGTGAATAGAGGGTGTTTGTAGCTTGCTCTGCTAGCTGTTTTAATGCATCTCCTATATAGTGAATAGAGGGTGTTTGTAGTTTGCTCTGCTATGAGTTTTAATGCATCTCCTATATAGTGAATAGAGGGCGTTTGTAGCTTGCTCTGCTAGCTGTTTAATGCATCTCCTATATAGTGAATGGAGGGCTTGTATAGCTTGCTCTGCTAGGAGTTTTAATGCATCTCCTATATAGTGAATAGAGGGCGTTTGTAGCTTGCTCAGCTAGCTGTATTAATGCATCTCCTATAAAATGAATAGAGGGCTTTTGTAGCTTGCTCTGCTAGGAGTTTTAATGCATCTCCTATATAGTGAATAGAGGGCGTTTGTAGCTTGCTCTGCTAGCTGTTTTAATGCATCTCCTATATAGTGAATAGAGGGTGTTTGTAACTTGCTCTGCCAGGAGTTTTAATGCATCTCCTATATAGTGAATAGAGACCGTATGTAGCTTGCTCTGCTAGCTGTTTAATGTATCTCCTATATAGTGAATGCAGGGCTTGTGTAGCTTGCTCTGCTAGCTGTTTTTAATGCATCTCCTATATGGTGAATAGAGGGCGTTTGTAGCTTGCTCTGCTAAGAGTTTTAATGCATCTTCTATATAGTGAATAGAGGGCGTTTGTAGCTTGCTCTTCTAGCGGCTTTAATTCATCTCCTATATAGTGAATAGAGGGCTTTTGTAGCTTGCTCTGCTGGGAGTTTTACTGCATCTCCTATATAGTGAATAGAGGGCTTTTGTAGCTTGCTCTGATAGCTGTTTTACTGCATCTCCTATATAGTGAATAGAGGGCTTTTGCAGCTTGCTCTGCTAGCCGTTTTGATGCATCTCCTATATAGTTTATAGAGAGCTTTTTTAGTTTGCACTGTTAGCTGTTTTAATGCATCTCCTGTATAGTGAATAGAGGGCTTTTGTAGCTTGCTCTGCTAGCTGTTTCATTGCATCTCCTATATAGTGAATAGAGGGCGTTTGTAGCTTGCTCTTCTAGCTGTTTTAATGCATCTCCTATATATTGAATAGAGGGCGTTTGTAGCTTACTCTGCTAGGTGTTTTAATGCATCTCCTATATAGCGAATAGAGGGCTTTTGTAGCTTGCTCTGCTAGCTGTTTTAATGCATCTCCCCTATAGTGAATAGAGGGCGTTTGTAGCTTGCTCTGCTAGGAATTCTAATGAATCTCCTATAAAGTGAATAGAGGGATTTTGTCGCTTGCTCTGCTAGCTGTATTAATGCATCTCCAATATAGTGAATACAGGACTTTTGTAGGTTGCTCAGCTAGCTGTTTTAATACATCTCCTATATAGTGAATAGAGGGCGTTTGTAGCTTGCTCTGCTAGTTGTTGTAATGCATCTCCAATATAGTGAATATAGGAATTGTGTAGCTTGCTCTGCTAGCTGTTTTAATGCATCTCCTATATAGTGAATAGATGGTTTTTGTAGCTTGCTCTACTATGAGTTTTAATGCATCTCCTATATAGTGAATAGAGGGCGTTTGTAGCTTGCTCGGCTAGCTGTTTTAATGCATCTCCTATATAGTGAATATATGGCTTTTGTAGCTTGCTCTGCTAGCTGTTTTAATGCATCTCCTATATAGTGAATAGACGGCGTTTGTAGCTTGCTCTGCTAGCTGTTTTAATGCATCTCCTATATAGTGAATAGAGGACGGTTGTAGCTTGCTCTGCTAGGAGTTTTAATGAATCTTCTATATAGTGAATAGAGGGTCTTTGTAGGTTGCCCTTCTAGCTGTTTTAATGCATCTCCTATATAGTGAATAGGGGGCATTTGTAGCTTGCTCTGCTAGCTGTTTTAATACATCTCCTATATAGTGAATAGAGGGCGTTTATAGCTTGCTCTGCTAGCTGTTTTAATGCATCTCCTATATAGTGAATATATGGCGTTTGTAGCTTGCTCTGCTAGGAGTTTTAATGCATCTTCTATATAGTGAATAGAGGGCGTTTGTAGCTTGCTCTTCTAGCTGCTTTAATTCATCTCCTATATAGTGAATAGAGGGCTTTTGTAGCTTGCTCTGCTGGGAGTTTTACTGCATCTCCAATATAGTGAATAGAGGGCTTTTGTAGCTTGCTCTGATAGCTGTTTTACTGCATCTCCTATATAGTGAATAGAGGGCTTTTGCAGCTTGCTCTGCTAGCCGTTTTGATGCATCTCCTATATAGTGTATAGAGAGCTTTTTTAGTTTGCTCTGTTAGCTGTTTTAATGCATCTCCTGTATAGTGAATAGAGGGCTTTTGTAGCTTGCTCTGCTAGCTGTTTCATTGCATCTCCTATATAGTGCATAGAGGGCGTTTATAGCTTGCTCTTCTAGCTGCTTTAATGCATCTCCCATATAGTGAATAGAGGGCGTTTGTAGCTTGCTCTGCTAGCTGTTTTAATGCATCTCCTATATAGTGAATAGAGGGCTTTTGTAGCTTGCTCTGCTAGGAGTTTTAATGCATCTCCTATATAGTGAATAGAGGGTGTTTGTAGCTTGCTCTGCGAGCTGTTTTAATGCATCTCCTATATATTGAATAGAGGGCGTTTGTAGCTTACTCTGCTAGGTGTTTTAATGCATCTCCTATATAGCGAATAGAGGGCTTTTGTAGCTTGCTCTGCTAGCTGTTTTAATGCATCTCCCCTATAGTGAATAGAGGGCGTTTGTAGCTTGCTCTGCTAGGAATTCTAATGAATCTCCTATAAAGTGAATAGAGGGATTTTGTCGCTTGCTCTGCTAGCTGTATTAATGCATCTCCAATATAGTGAATACAGGACTTTTGTAGGTTGCTCAGCTAGCTGTTTTAATACATCTCCTATATAGTGAATAGAGGGCGTTTGTAGCTTGCTCTGCTAGTTGTTGTAATGCATCTCCAATATAGTGAATATAGGAATTGTGTAGCTTGCTCTGCTAGCTGTTTTAATGCATCTCCTATATAGTGAATAGATGGTTTTTGTAGCTTGCTCTACTATGAGTTTTAATGCATCTCCTATATAGTGAATAGAGGGCGTTTGTAGCTTGCTCGGCTAGCTGTTTTAATGCATCTCCTATATAGTGAATATATGGCTTTTGTAGCTTGCTCTGCTAGCTGTTTTAATGCATCTCCTATATAGTGAATAGACGGCGTTTGTAGCTTGCTCTGCTAGCTGTTTTAATGCATCTCCTATATAGTGAATAGAGGACGGTTGTAGCTTGCTCTGCTAGGAGTTTTAATGAATCTTCTATATAGTGAATAGAGGGTCTTTGTAGGTTGCCCTTCTAGCTGTTTTAATGCATCTCCTATATAGTGAATAGGGGGCATTTGTAGCTTGCTCTGCTAGCTGTTTTAATACATCTCCTATATAGTGAATAGAGAGCGTGTGTAGCTTGCTCTGCTAGCTGTTTTAATACATCTCCTATATAGTGAATAGAGGGCGTTTGTAGCTTGCTCTGCTAGCTGTTTTAATGCATCTCCTATATAGTGAATATATGGCGTTTGTAGCTTGCTCTGCTAGCTGTTTTAATGCATCTCCTATATAGTGAATAGAGGGCTTTTGTAGCTTGCTCTGCTAGCTGTTTTAATGCATCTCCTATATAGTGAATAGGGGGCTTTTGTAGCTTGCTCTGCTAGTTGTTTTAATGCATCTCCTCTATAGTGAATAGAGGGCTTTTGTAGCTTGCTCTGCTAGCTGTTTTAATACATCTCCTATATAGTGAATAGAGGGCGTTTGTAGCTTGCTCTGCTAGCTGTTTTAATGCATCTCCTATATCGTGAATAGAGGGCTTTTGTAGTTTGCTCTGCTAGCTGTTTTAATACATCTCCTATATAGTGAATAGAGAGCGTGTGTAGCTTGCCCTGCTAGCTGTTTTAATGCATCTCCTATATAGTGAATGGAGGGCGTTTGTAGCTTGCTCTGCTAGGAATTCTAATGCATCTCCTATATAGTGAATAGAGGGTGTTTGTAGCTTGCTCTGCTAGGAGTTTTAATGCATCTCCTATACAGTGAATAAAGGGTGTTTGTAGCTTGCTCTGCTAGGAGTTTTAATGTGTCTCCTATATAGTGAATAGAGAGCGTTTGTAGCTTGCTCTGCTAGGAGTTTTAATGCATCTCCTATATAGTGAATAGAGGGCGTTTGTAGCTTGCTCTGCTAGGAGTTTTAATGCATCTCCTATATAGTGAATAGAGAGCGTGTGTAGCGTGCTCTGCTAGCTGTTTTAATACATCTCCTATATAGTGAATAGAGGGCGTTTGTAGCTTGCTCTGCTAGCTGTTTTAATGCATCTCCTATATAGTGAATATATGGCGTTTGTAGCTTGCTCTGCTAGCTGTTTTAATGCATCTCCTATATAGTGAATAGAGGGCTTTTGTAGCTTGCTCTGCTAGCTGTTTTAATGCATCTCCTATATAGTGTATAGGGGGCTTTTGTAGCTTGCTCTGCTAGTTGTTTTAATGCATCTCCTCTATAGTGAATAGAGGGCTTTTGTAGCTTGCTCTGCTAGCTGTTTGAATACATCTCCTATATAGTGAATAGAGGGCGTTTGTAGCTTGCTCTGCTAGCTGTTTTAATGCATCTCCTATATCGTGAATAGAGGGCTTTTGTAGTTTGCTCTGCTAGCTGTTTTAATACATCTCCTATATAGTGAATAGAGAGCGTGTGTAGATTGCCCTGCTAGCTGTTTTAATGCATCTCCTATATAGTGAATGGAGGGCGTTTGTAGCTTGCTCTGCTAGGAATTCTAATGCATCTCCTATATAGTGAATAGAGGGTGTTTGTAGCTTGCTCTGCTAGGAGTTTTAATGCATCTCCTATACAGTGAATAGAGGGCTTTTGCAGCTTGCTCTGCCAGGAGTTTTAATGCATCTCCTATATAGTGAATAAAGGGTGTTTGTAGCTTGCTCTGCTAGGAGTTTTAATGCGTCTCCTATATAGTGAATAGAGAGCGTTTGTAGCTTGCTCTGCTAGGAGTTTTAATGCATCTCCTATATAGTGAATAGAGGGCGTTTGTAGCTTGCTCTGCTAGGAGTTTTAATGCATCTCCTATATAGTGAATAGAGGGTGTTTGTAGCTTGCTCTGCTAGCTGTTTTAATGCATCTCCTATATAGTGAATAGAGGGCTTTTGTAGCTTGCTCTGCTAGGAGTTTTAATGCATCTCCTATATAGTGAATAGAGGGCGTTTGTAGTTTGCTCTGCTAGGAGTTTTAATGCATCTCCTATATAGTGAATAGAGGGTGTTTGTAGTTTGCTCTGCTGGGAGTTTTCAGGCATCTCCTATATAGTGAATATAGGGCGTTTGTAGGTTGCTCTGCTAGCTGTTTTCAGGCATCTCCTATATAGTGAATATAGGGCGTTTGTAGCTTGCTCTGCTAGCTGTTTTAATGCATCTCCTATATAGTGAATAGAGGGTGTTTGTAGCTTGCCCTGCTAGCTGTTTTAATGCATCTCCTATATAGTGAATAGAGGGCGTTTGTAGTTTGCTCTGCTATGAGTTTTAATGCATCTCGTATATAGTGAATAGAGGGCGTTTGTAGCTTGCTCTGCTAGCTGGTTTAATGCATCTCCTATATAGTGAATAGAGGGTGTTTGTAGTTTGCTCTGCTGGCTGTTTTAATGCATCTCCTATGTAGTGAATAGAGGGATTTTGTAGCTTGCTCTGCTAGCTGTTTTAATTCATCTCCTATAAAGTGAATAGAGGGATTTTGTAGCTTGCTCTGCTAGCTGGTTTAATGCATCTCCTATATAGTGAATAGAGAGGGTCTGTAGCTTGCTCTGCTGGCTGTTTTAATGTATCTCCTATATAGTGAATAGAGGGTGTTTGTAGTTTGCTCTGCTAGGAGTTTTAATGCATCTCCTATATAGTGAATAGAGGACTTGTGTAGCTTGCTCTGCTAGCTGTTTTAATGCATCTACTATATAGTGAATAGAGGGCGTTTGTAGTTTGCTCTGCTAGGAGTTTTAATGCATCTCCTATATAGTGAATAGAGGGCGTTTGTAGTTTGCTCTGCTAGGAGTTTTAATGCATCTCCTATATTGTGAATAGAGGGCGTGTGTAGCTTGCTCTGCTAGGAGTTTTAATGCATCTCATATATAATGAATAGAGGGCCTTCGTCGCTTGCTCTGCTAGCTGTTTCAATGCTTCAAACTACTGTTTCAATGTGTGCAAAAATAAGTACTGTTGACTTATAAAAAATTATCTCTCGCTCTGAAACTGGATATTTTGTATGAAAATATTTAAGCTTTCTTTCATTAATTGGAGCATTATTTAAAGTGTTTATAAATGTAGTCCAATACGAATTTTATGTAATGTTAGTCACTCCATTTGCTCCTTGCGGTATTAAACTTCCCATTAACCACTGTAATACTTAAGTACAGACATTATGTCTGTTCACGAAACTATGGATTAATCAACGGTTTAAATCAATTCAATTGTCCCGCTCTTGCTGATGTACAATGTATACACAATCATATATGCCCTCAATGCAAAATTATTGACTAACCGACTGAAGAAATTAGTGAATGAACGGACAGATGGATGGATGGATTAAAATATAAATAAACAAGAAACATATATGTATGAATGAACACACGCATAAATACGAACAGACGTGTCCAAACAGCTGAATGAATAGCTGAAATGATTAGTAAGACGGAATTGATGAATGTATGGATATATTGCTTATTTCCGCAGGTATGATATTGACGTATGCGAAGTGCGCCGTTTACAAATGGGTGCGCCGATAAGCAATTTGCACATGCGCCTGCGCTATTTACAAACGGGTGCGTTGATACCCAATTTGCATATGGGTCTGTGCCGTTTACAAACGCTCCTGCATCATTTACAAATGGGCCAAATTGGCTGCTGGGTCGCTATATCATTACTGGATTCGGTGACGATTATTTACCTTTTTGAATCCTCAATTACAAAAAATCTCATTTTCAAGGTAACAATGTAGCTGTTTCACCACCATGGTCGCGAAATCCTCTATCGCAAACATGGTCATAATCGGGCATCATATTCATCACCTGTTTTCGCCGATGTTTTTAGCCATTGCTCAACATCCATGGCGTACGCATGCATATTATTGTGTACGTGTCTCTAGGGTCGGGATAGGGGTCTGTTTTTGACAACGCGGAATCAGGTCGCAATTAGCTTCATTATCTTTCGAGTGTGATAACTCCGGGCGTACATAACACATCCGCGGAGAAAGACGAGACATACACACTTTAATTATTTAACTATTTGCTATCGGACACGGGCCAACAATACGCCCTCTTAATTATGTTTGGCTAGAGACCTTGTTCAAACAGCAACTATCTAAAACATTAGTAGCTCATGGTAGCGTCATCTGAAAATCTTACCAGTGGCCGTCGCCGTCGCAGTCGTTGTTGCCTTTGCCGCCACCGTGGCAGTAGTAGTAGTAGTAGTAGTAGTAGTAGTAGTAGTAGTAGTAGTAGTAGTAGTAGTAGTAGTAGTAGTAGTAGTAGTAGTAGTTTTTAACGCACTGGCAACGCGATGACTTCAATTTCCGTGCTAATCCCGCCTCGGAGTGCACCTACTAGTTTACTTTGTTGATCATCATTTCCCCGGTCGCGGATCGAACCGCCATCCTGCAATTCCGCATAGCATCAGCAACCTAGACATCTTTCCACTGGACCACCGCGCCAAGACAGTAGTAGTAGTAGTAGTAGTAGTAGTAGTAGTAGTAGTAGTAGTTGTTGTTGTTGTTGTTGTTGTTGTTGTTGTTGTTGTTGTTGTTGTTGTTGTTGTTGTTGTAGCAGTAGCAGTAGCAGTGGCAGTATCAGCTGTAGCAGCAGTAGCAGCAGTAGCAGCAGTAGCAGCAGTAGCAGCAGTAGCAGCAGTAGCAGCAGTAGCAGTAGCAGCAGCAGCAGTAGCGGTAGCAGCAGTATCAGTAGAAGCAGCAGCAACAGCAACAGCAACAGCAACAGCAACAGCAGCAACAGACATTTTCCTTTAATGTTTAAACAAGTTATTTTACAGTTAGTGTAGTAGTAGTGGTAGTGGAAGTAGTAGTAGTAGTAGTAGTAGTAGTAGTAGTAGTAGTAGTAGTAGTAGTAGTAGTAGTAGTAGTAGTAGTAGTAGTAGTAGTAGTAGTAGTAGTAGTAGTAGTAGTAGTAGTAGTAGTAGTAGTAGTAGTAGTAGTAGTAGTAGTAGTAGTAGTAGTAGTAGTAGTAGTAGTAGTAGTAGTAGTAGTAGTAGTAGTAGTAGTAGTAGTAGTAGTAGTAGTAGTAGTAGTAGTAGTAGTCGAAGTAAACGCACGCGTTTATTTAGCTCTGCAATTGCTGCCCGAATTTGCTAGTTTCTAGCACGATTTTGTAGATAAATTTTATACATATATTTCGTATTAGTATTTCCTTTCAAACTTCATATTTAATTTGTAAATTCTTGTCTTGGTTGGAGCGGATTTTGTGTCTCCATTTTCTAAAGGCACTGCTCTTAGTTGGCGGTTTCCGCCATTTAATAGGTCTCCTCTTATTCTGGTCAATGCAATACATTTCTCCCCGCGCCAGTATGCTATTTCTATAGATCGTTGGCTAGATCATTATATTTGGCAAGATCGCTTGAGTGAGTAGATTTAATTCCTTTGTCATTTGTAAGCGCAAGCTTAGTTCTTTGATTGTATAAATCTTCATAGTCAGTAGGCTGTCCCCGGTCAACTCGAACAGACTAACAAATATATGACTGTACTATCTATTCATATATTTGTTAGTATACTTTAATCGGTTATATGTTAGTGAACCACTTAATAAGTGGTTCAAACTAACAAATATACGACTGTACTATCTATTCGCATATTTGTTGGTAGGCGTCAGGGTTTCAAAAGGGACACTATTTATTTAGTGTTTAGCTCTTTCCCTGGCTTCTTGGTATTATATGTTTTTATTATTCCCCATTATATATTGTAGTAGTAGGGTTTTCCTGTTTTTGTAAAGACACCATGGCAACCTCCTATAAGCGTACCCTGAGTCTTAAAATCACGACAAATGCTTTGGGGTGTTTCGGCAATTGAGGTGTATCATGGGTTGAAGGACGTAGTTGGGGCAGGCCCACGGGTCCTTCAAGGTCTCATTAACGTTTCCAAATCTATATGGAATGTCACCGTGGTTAATGAAAGTGTGATAGGTTGCTCGACGAGGTCCTTGTCGTGAAGGGCGAGGTGTGTAATGTGGAGGAAATAGATTTTGATCGTCTATTAGTCAAGATGAAGGTTCCATTAGAGATCCCAGATGAACGGGTTATCAGTGAATTGATCAAGTATGGCAAAGTAGAAAAATTAGAACACGAGACATATCCATTTGATCGAACCTTAGAAAATGGCATCAGAAGAATTTGGTTCGAAAAGGTAGAACAACCTCACCGTAGATGGTCGATCTATCTTGCCATTATGGTACAGGGGGCAAATCAAAGAGTGTAGAATCTGCTTAAGCAAAGAACATCTTGCAACAGATTGCCCTAACAAAAACAAATGTATATTTTGTGGGTCATCTGGTCATTTTAAGTGGCGATGCCCGCAGAACAAATCTGTCAAAAAGGGTGCTGATAAAAGTGCAGAGCAAGTTGTTTCTGAAGAAAATGTCATAGAACCGGTAATTGCTGAGATTGTAGCTGAAGCCCATGTTAATGTTAATAAGCATGGTGAAAAAACTAAGAATCCAATCGCTTTACTTGCAGGCGATGAAATAGAGGTTCTAGATGAGGGGCTAAGTCTTACTCCAGTAACAAGTCAATCCAAGTCTGATGTCAGAGAGGTTAATTCCACACAAGTTGAAGATGATGATCAATACCCTCTGGAAGAAAGTTTTAATTTAGGACAAGTAAAATTCACGTCGCAAGATACTGAAACTAACTTTGATTTTCCACTGAGTACACTCAATCTAGACGATTTAAATAATATAGAGAAAGTAATTGGTGTCTCGGATCGATTGAGTGGAACAAAGCGACAGAAAGATGAAGACAGGTCTGTATCAGAAATAGAGGAAAGTGATATCCATTCAAACACAGCGTTCTAAATCACCCGATGAAATGGTCATGTATAGGTCAGAGGCAGGAGAGGTGTTAGTTCCATATGTGATAGCAAAAGGGGTTAAATATAAGCATCTGCGTCATGATTCATATACATTAAAATATAAGCATTTGAAAAAAGTTGAACTAAGTAGTACAGCGTTTGAGAGTAAAATAGGTAAATGGTCTAAGAGAAGGTCGAAAACAACAAAATCTAGTTAGCTTAATAATGGCGGTTGTACACATCATTTTATTACTTTTTATGCTAATTTGTACACTCAATTGTAGAGGCTTAAATAGTGGCATAAAGCAGCGCCACTTACTAGAGACTCTAAAAATGAGTAGATTGACATTGCTTTGATACAGGAAACAAAAATTCAGAAGTCAGAATTATACGATAATTTAGAAAGGATTTCTGGATCCAGAATATTCTATTCGTTATCTCAAGATAATAACACTGGTGCAGCAATTTTTATACTCCCTCGTTATTCAGCCTATGTAAATATAATCTCTTCAGTATCAGATGCAAATGGTCGGTGGGTGAGAGTCACAATAGATAAACAACAAACACGTTTCACGTTGCTTTGTATATATACACCTGCATCTCATCAACAACGTCGCAATTTTTTTCATTGAGATGTCTGCATCAGCACTAGATAACATCCCTGAGAACTTAGTAATGAGTGGTGAATTTAATTGTGTCGTAGATAAAGAAAATGGCAGGAATGCAACTTCAACTTATACTGATACATCATATAGACTCTTAAAACAAATACAATTTAGTTGACACCTATATAATATTAAAAGCCCGAGGTAAAGATCTTACGTTTTTCTCAGCAGATGGTAAAATTGGTTCAAGGATCGACAGAATTCATGTGAATAGTTCGTTGACAGCGTACTGGAGAGATGTTAATATTAAGCCAGTTGCATTCTCCGATCATAACATGGTTTGTGTAACCTTTGCCAATGCTGACTGGGTAACAAAAGGGGTCGGGTTTTGGAAATTAAACACAACACTGTTGGGAGAAGAATGTTATAAGAATAATATAGAGAGTTGTTGGCAACATTGGATTAATAGGAAAGCATCATATAAGAGCACATTGCAATGGTGGGAGGATGTAAAACTGGATTTAAAGTATGTTTCCCGAAAGTATGCTATTAGAAAAGCACGGGAAATACGCAAACGCAAGAAAACACATCATCGATCACTGATGAAAATTAATGCTAAAGTAAATAATGGTGAAGATAATTATTATGAATTACTGGTTAAAATTAAAAGTAAAATCAGAGATATAGAACAATATGAGTTTGAGGGTGCAAAGATTAGAGCAAGAGCCCAGATGCACGCAGAAGGGGAAAAGCCAACCCGATATTTTTGCACATTAGAAAAAGCATGGGCAATAGATAATGTGATGTGCTCATTAAACATGCTGGATGGTTCAACCGTCTTTACCAACAATGAAATAAGTACCATTGCATGCAATTACTATGAGTCATTGTACAAGTCAGAGGGAATTGATAAAGATGCAAAATTGGATTTGCAAGCACATGTAGACAAAAAGGTGTCAGACACAGGCAGTGAATTTTGTGGTCAACCCCTAACAATAGAAGATTTGACTAAATCCCTTAAAGGTATGAAACTAGAAAAATCACCTGGGTGTGATGACCTTCCAGTTGAATTTTACCAAACGTTTTGCCACCGAGTTAGCCGCTGAAACCTTTGAGAAAGGCCATTTACCACGAACTATGGCTAGGGCATACGTAAGACTAATATATAAACGAGATGACAGACGTCTAATTCAGAATTACAGACCAATTTCTCTACTATGTGTAGACTACAAAATAATATCCAGAGCACTAGCATTGAAACTTGGTAGTGTTTTAGGAGAAATTATTGGAACAGAGCAGACATGTGCTGTACCTAGGATGACAATTTTAACCAATACCATGTTAATAAGAGACCTTATACAATTGGTTGAGAAGGATAGCATCCCTTCAGCTGTGATTGCCTTGGACAACGAAAATGCATTTGTCCGCGTGGAATGGGATTTTCTTTTTAATTATTTGCAATCGTTTGGGTTAGGCACAACATTTATTAAATGGGTTCAGATTTTATATACGGATATCAAGAATAGCTATTTAGTGAACAATCAATTATCCAGAAAAATTGTCTTAGAACGTGGTGTTAGACAGAGGTGTTCCCTATCGCCATTATTATTTGTTATTGTGACTGAATCCCTTGGTATAGCATAATAATAACTTTCAAGGCATCTGTATTCGTGGCATAGAAAGACCACTTAAGCTGCCGCAATATGCTGATGACACAACTCTGTTTGCTAGTTCAAACAATGATTTTACAATTTTAAACCAAGTACTAGAAAAGTTCCAAAATGAGTCTGGTTTGAAAA